>VXBB01009090.1:96754-121532 GCA_013399915.1 Illadopsis cleaveri | reverse complement strand
AAAAAAAAAAAAAAAAAAAGAAAAAAAAATATTACATATTTATATATCTATCTATATATTCATATTTATTCTGTGGGGCAATAGTCATTGCTGGTAAGATGGATGAAGGCAATCACCTTGCCTTAGTTTCAGAAAGACATTTCAATTTTTTTAATTACTCAAAATCCTTTGTGAACCTCTGGTGGCAATTAAGGACAATGCTGTAGTAAGATAATAGCTGTGATAAAATTGACAAAGTGCAATATTTCATCTGAATAAAATAAACAGGGACAACATAATCTAGTCTTCTTATAATTTAGACAAATGCCAGGCAAATTAGAAATAATTGCCCTTAAGTTACTATGACAATTTTCTAATCAAAATGTAACTGGATTCTTTTCAAATTTAGCATATGACTGTCCCTAAAGTGAGAGGAGAATGCTGCATTATGAAAAGGAAAATGTTACCCCTATTACACTGCAAAAGCCTAAGAACCTCCTCCATCTTATTTACTGCATGTACAGCAGTGCTTTTATACGCCTTAATTGAGTGCTAATTGACTTTGCATGCCTGTGAAGAGTGGTTTTCTTCATCACAGCCAGCCACGTGGAGGGTTTTATCCCAGCAACTGCAAACTTCTAATTGATCTTCACCAAATATTCCCAAGCTTTTCCCCTCCGATATTCCCCTCAGCTATTAGCTCCTTTATTCTATTTCACATGAGCACGCACAACTTTGCTTCCTCTCACGTAATGCAAAGTCAGGCACAAGGAAGCTCACACAAATTTACTTGTCAGATCCAGCCAGAAAAGGCAGAAGAGCAGCAATGAACTTGTATTTACCAAGAAGGCCAATGGCATCCTGGCNTGGTGCCGTAATCTAGTTGAGGTGTTGGAGCATGGGTTGGACTCGATGATCTTGAAGGTCTCTTCCAACCCAGAAATTCTGTGATACTGTGATTCTGTGAAGTTCAGTGTGTGATAAACATTAAAAACCAGGTGAGGTGTTACACAGATCAAACGTCTGGGGTTCTCTGTACAGCCAACCACTGCATTCAGGTGCATTTTGTGCTCCTCTCCTTGCAATGTTACGCTGAAAGATTTCATGGAAAATCCTTGAGACGAACAGAAATTCTCAATTATTTTTATTTCTTTTTCATTCCCAGTCTTGTGGAAGGCTCTTCGAAGTCAGAGAATATTTGTAGCTGAAGAAATAGCTGATTTGTTGAGCACTGCTGGTGATGGGCACCATCCCTTGCACAAAACCAGACTGTGCCTTGCTTGTCTTAATGTCAGCCGCTCCTCAAGCCCACCCTACATTTAGAACAAGGCTCCTTCCTGGAATTCACTCTTCAGCTGCACTCATTTAAGTCCCTCATGGGTTTATCCTTTAAAACCCTTGTCTGGTGCAGGCTGTGTTTGGCATGGGGAGCAGAGAGCGCCCTGCAGTGCTGCACACCACCACAGCCCAGGGCTGCTCCTCAGGGAATCTCTGCAGAGTGGCAGCTGGCACAGGAGCATGAGCAAAAGGCATAAAGTCATTTTCATTCCTTATTTCTGAGCAGTTGGATTCCTTTCCTTTTTAGAAAGGCTACTGAAAACCATCTCCATGATGCCAGTGATTCCTTAGGATGCCCCGTGGGATGTGGATATACAGAAATTGGATGGACAGAAGGCTCTGCACAGAACTCACTGCAGCAAGGGACCTACTGCAGCCCTGGTTCCGTGCCTGAGATGTTTTGGTTTCCTGAAATTCTTTTCCCAGGGAATTTTCTGTAAACAGGAGAAATGTTTTTGTAGCTGTAACTTTGTTATTCATTCCTTTTCCTAGGAGGGACTTCTTCTTGCTGTCCCTCTGCTCTGAGCAATGTGAGTGAAGAGGTTTGTCTTTGTGTCACCAATCAGATTGGTCTGTGTAAAATAGTATAAAAGGGAGAGACATCCCAAAAATCAAGGAGTCATTTTCAGCCTTCTGAATCTCAGAGTCTGTGTTGTTGTGGTGTAAAACAGCATCAACCTACCCTGCACCAAATTATGTTATTAATTACATTACAATTAAAAACTATGCTGCTGTAAAGTGTAGCCTAAAATCTCCACAAGATACAGACACCCCAGACTTCCCTTAACAACTTGAAGGACTCTTACATCAGGATTTAAAAGCCAAAAAATTTCCACTAGATGTTATTTAGTTTATAGAAATAGCTATAAACATTAATATAATTATTCTTCCTGACTGCACAATATAAAACTACCCCCTTTGACAAAGATATCTTTAACTAGAGAAGATAAATGGTTGGGAGAGTAACAGAGAGAGAGACAAAGAAGAGAATTTTTTGAGTTAGACGGCAGACTAAATGCAAAAATCTCAAAATATTATTTGGGCCACCTGAATCCCTTCCCACAGCTCCATTCACTAGACACACATTAGTGATGCTCACAGTATCACAGATTTTTGTCTTTTATTCTTCTCCTTTTCCTCAAATGGTTCAGATATTATATGAATATAATTTTATTTCTTTTCACTGGCACAGGTTCCTAGAGAGGTGTCAATGCCCCAAGCCTGTCACTGTTTGAGAGGCATTTGGATAATTCAGATTAACAATATGTTTTTAGTCAGCCTTGGACTGATCAAAGGGTTGGATAAGATGATTAAGTCTCTTCCAACTGAAACATTCTATTCTATTCTATTCTATTCTATTCTATTCTATTCTATTCTATTCTATTCTATTCTATTCTATTCTATTCTATTCTATTCTATTCTATCCCATCCCATCCCATCCCATCCCATCCTCACAGCACATTTGCAAGAAATGTGACAACACTGAGGAAGGAAATGAAACACTGGCCTTGATTTACATCACATATTCTACAATGCACACGTTTTCTACACCCACCACTCTCCCTTTGTTTCCCTGATCAGAACTCTTCAGTGCTTCACAGGGAGTTCTGTACCCCTGACTGGAATTGAGTGAAAAAAATCCTGAAGGAGAAAAAAAAACCTCTGCCACAGTTGTGACCCAACCAAAGAACAATTCAGCTCCCCCTTTTACAAGGGCACAAAAGACTAGAAAATGGGAGATCAACAAAGCTGCAGCAAAGAACTGACAGGATGATCATCTATTTACTGAGAGCCACTGACAGAGCTGACTAACACAATTTCTTGCAGCTCCTATCTTTGCTGTGAGAGCAGAGATCAGAGGCAGCTCTGTCCTCCAACTCAGCACAGCTCTGGGACACACTTGGGGAATGCTGTGGGAAGCAGGGATGGACATTTTGGCAGGGTGGATATGGTGCTACAAGGAACTTTGGTTTGTCCTCATGCAGCAAGAAATGAAGGTACAGATCAACTCATCGCACAGGGTTCATGAATAAATAATCAGGTTTTCCTACAAGATAGAAGAATACCTCTTACCTTAAGAATACCTCTTCCTGCAGAATGCTCTAACTTCATATCACCTGTTTCACATTTCCTGTGTGCTTGTTTCATGGTCTCTCCTTTTCTTAGTAGAGCTCTGAGGTATCCAGAGCAGCGGCAGGAGAGGGGAGATGGGAGGATGTATGAAAGAAAACATCAGGTACATCCAGGCCCCACTTTCTTGCAGCTTCCTGAATTTAAGAGGTTTCCTCCTGCAGATTTGGGAAGTGATTTTTGTAAGTGATTTTTGTAAGTGTAGCAATCTCCTTTTCTGTGCCTCACCTGAACTTCCTAGGCTGGGGCTCCCTGCAGGCTCTGCAGTTCACCTGAGGACAGCAGGAAACATCCTGCAGTTGCTTTTTCAGATGGTAACACATAGGTAGTTTAATAGCTACAGACCTCCACAAGAAACATCTCACATCTTATACAAAGAATTGTGAATACTGCTGGAGCTCAGTTTGTCATAATGCCTACTAAAAAGTTGCTTAGTTAAATCTCTTAAAGAATACACCTGTAGCAAGCAACCATTTCTTCAAAAGACCCCAGATCATTGCTCTCTGCTCCTGCCCCCAGATGCAGCTGCTGTTACCTTCTGCAATGTCACCTGTATTTATTCCTTCACATCTTCCTCCACTTTCACATCTTGTCCTTCTAGTACTTGCCTGAGAGAACCTGTGGAACCAGCAATTTATCCTGCTAGCTTTGATATCACTTCCAAATTCTGTCTCCCAGCATAGAAAAATCTGACGTTTTGATGATGCAGCTGCTTTAAACTGCCCAGCAACTTTTCTCTGAAAGTTGCTCTATTTTGTGCACCTGTGACTCTCTTCATGTAAGACATTAGAGTACATTTTAAAGCATTTTTCTGTTTGGTTTTAATTAATCCTGTTTTTCTCTAAAACCAAAAATAGAGAGAGCTCTCGTGCCAGTTACTGGAAGAGAACTACATAATTTTAGGGAAGTCACAGATCTACCTGCAGCCAAACTAAATTTATCTCCCAGAAAGGGCATATCCCCAAGTCCTTTCACTACTTAGCCAGGAAAGCCAAGTTTTTAAAAGCTTATTCCTTCCTTGTACCTTTCTTTTGGCTCACTTATCTAATAACTAAATTGATTTTGTAACAGACCCAAGGTACTACACTTTTTATTTTTGCATCTGAATATCTCTTTTCCTCTTTGGACTGTCAGTCTATGTAGGAACATGCTGTGATCACAAATGATTTTTTCTTTCACTCCTACAACTATTATTGTTAATGGTTTTCAGTTATTAACTTCGGGACTGCATCAAGTTCAGGAGAATGCAGGAAAAAATTTGTTTCAAAAGTCAATATATAAACCAAGATGAGATCCAACTCAAATATGGTTATTGTGGACCTGCATGTTTATTTCACTCTCTACTTACATTAAAAAAGGCAAAAAATTCAAAAAGCATTAAAAAACCCAATCCAAAAAATTAAACTGCCTTTTCCTTTTCTAAAAACCTTCAAGATTTCCATGTCTTCTGTTACTGAGTAGCCTTTCCAAAATCCAGACTCAAATTTTCACACCAATAGAGAGAGGCCTTTCCAAAGATTTAGTTGCACCCATTTTATATCCTAAACCTACATATGCACTAAGAGTTTATTTTCTTCACTGTAGATATTATAAAACATTGTGGTTAATAATGCACTTTAACACATGCTGCCATGCATTGAATCTTTCCTGGCAATCCTGAAATCAAGGGCTAATTACCTGGTATGCCAAGCACTGGCTTTGGTTTTGAGGGAGGGGGTTTTCCTTTAATTAAGCATCCATTGTGTTTTGAGGGATTGGAATTTCACAAGTTTTTTAAAGCACTTTCATGGATGAGTAGTAGCTGCCACTACTGTTTTGATGTCAAAAAGTTGGCCTTTGTAATTGCTAATAATAAAAATACTTCAGTGTATAAAATAACACTGATTTTTAAATGGTTCTCATTTATTTTAATGTTAACATCAAGGCACATTTTCAGTTCATATTTTCCTCTCTTTAAATTATACCTACAAATGTGTTTGTGTGGCACTAAATCTCATTTCCATTACAAAAATTTCCGTGTTGATTTTGACTTCCATATGCATAAATGTACTGCAATAATAAAAGCCAGCTGTCAGTGCTTCCACACTTTCAACTTTTTAATGAATAGCTCAATAAATATGGAAATGGCTCCCATATTATTTAAATTTACAGTAAACATACCAATCTTATTTGAAGCTTAGTCTTATAACCAAAAATTATTCATCTGTATAGGAGAATTCTTCATATAGGCTGATTACAGTGGTGGCTGCGCCCATTTACGTTTTACAAATGTAAATTTGTTAAAAATCATTCTCTAAATCCCTGATATACAAAACCACTCTTACCAAAACTGAGTTGGTTCACAGAGTTTTGCATTCTGCATCTGTAGCTGACTGAACTTCAGTTTTCAGTCCCCAAATAGCTGAAAACTGCTCAACAATGGTGCAGTTTGTTCTCAGATCAAATATTACAGCGAGAGCCTGCCTTTGGAAAAATCCAGGAATATTGTAACTCACATGGAAGTGGGTTCACATGATCCAGGTGGTTGTGATGAAGATTTATGAGCATTTAAAGTATCAGCTACCTCCACACAAAATGGAGGTGAGGAAAATTTACAACTTCATTCGGAAATATTTTGACTTGTTGTCTATAGATAACGAACATACGCTGGCAAAAAGGAAGTTACGTTTTACCTCTGTCTGAAAAAAGCCATTACTTGTTATCCATGAAAGGCAAAAAAAAGTCAGCTAAGCAGGTAAATTTTGTAGTTATACGGACATTTGTATCTCACAGATACTGACAAGGTGTTGTTTTTTTTTTTCTCAAATAACATGGTTTACAAGTTCCAACATTTATAGTTCTCTGAGAACACAACATTTTACTCTGAATGCATAAACAATAGTTATCCTTTCTTAGCTGGAGATCCTACTGAAAAAGCAATTCCCAAAAATATCACAATCTGATACATGAAGTGCAGCTAAAACCCACAGGGTGCCATCTGATAAGTCTAGAAAACAGAAAGTTGTTTAACTTATTCATGAGAATCACCACACTACCAAAATTCATACTCGTGCACCACACACTAATACATGAGAAACATTAACTTAGAGCCATCTGCCAAATTGGCTCTAAATTTTGGTGGGTTTGTTTGTACTCCACTATATACATTTATTAAGTTATATTTTCTTCACTGTAGGTCACATCAGGGTTTCTGCAGGAACACAGGCTGCACACTGTTATATTGACATTTATTGTCAGTTTTATTTGGGGTTTTATGCGTGTCATTTCAGACACTTGCTCCGTTTCTAATTATTTTCCAACACAACGTTTGTGCACTTGCCAAAACAATTCTTATTCCAAAAGTGGGAATTTGTTCTATTTGATTTATGCCATGTCAGGTGTGACTGATGGAGGCTCTAATGGTGGGTAATACATCACATCGTGTGGTGCATCTCTTATAAGCACAGCACACGTTGCTCACGTATTATGTGCTGTAAAAAGTGCCAAATAAAATTCGCTGGACTGGTCAGCGAAGAATGAAATAAAATTCCTCAGTGATGGCAGCTCAAATGTTCCGTTCAGGTGGTGAGCACCACTTATCTGGGAGCCATTTAACTACATTTGCTTTGCACCATCGAGCAGAAATCAAGAAACTTTGAAGTTATTCGTTAACTTCACAGTAACAAAGAACGCCTAGGAGGAATAACCAGCAAAGCTTTGTTGGAGGTGAGCAGCTCAGCCTCTTCCAGCACTCAGGCTGCAGTGATCCCATCCTCCCCAAGCTGATTATCCTCCAAGCCCAGCAGCAGATAAGAACTGGCAACAATNTTCTGTGATTCTGTGATTCATTGTGTAGTTACTGAACTGAGTGAGAGCTGGAAAATGAGTGAGAATCTTGAAAATCTGAGGCTCCACACTTGATAGAACCTCAGAAAAGTTTGTCCGACATTATAAAACCATGACAGGTGCACCTGAACAAGAGAGGTGCTTGGTCTCGACAGGACTGGTCTTGTTGCACAAACCCAAGTGCTGATGTTTGTTTTCTAAGGTTTAAAAGTGACTAGGGTGTATTTGACATGGAGAAAGCATCAAAGAATGAAGAAAAAACAGGTTAATAAAGGTGTAAGAGTTTTCACTGATGGTATTGAAATATTTTAGAGTGGTGAAAAAGGAGGCCTGACTGAAAAAATACTGCAAAAGGACCTCAAAATACTGAGGAATCAGGTGACAAAACAGCAGGAAAACCTGCATGGTGATAAATATTAAAAGTAAAAAAAGCAATGCGCTGAAAGGCAAGAGAGCCCTAACTGCACAAAGGCAGTGAAAGAATCATGAAAGTCCAGAATTACCCAGTAGTAATCAAAGCACCAATTTAAGGAAAGGATTTTAAAAACAATAGAAATCCTTGTTAATGTTGTGTATGGACCAGCAGTCTGTCTGCAATCAAAGTGCTGGAAAGGGAAAACACATTAGGACTTTGCAGCATCTAAAAGAACTGACTGCAGAGGTGTGATAGATGCCTTCATAAATTATAATGTGAAATAGCTAACCTCAGATGGGAGGTTTCAAGTAAAGAACTGGCAGAGCTTAATCACACCTACTGTAGTTAAATGTTATTATTAATTGCCTGAAGATTGGTGCAGATAGAAATACTTTATTTAAGCTCAAAAAGTGGCTAGACAAACTCACAGAAGGGAAACATCCCCTTGTGCTTACTAAATTCAAACTTGAAAGTTCTGGCTGAGACTCTCGTTAGCCTGAGGAAAGACAGAGAATTTAATGATACCTGGGAAAAAAAGTGAAAAAAGCTATGAAAAATAATACAATAACTACCAACTTAATGGGAATACAGTGCTAAGATATTTAAGTAAAAAAAAATAGCCACAGTAACACCAGAAGATGTTGTGATGTAACATGTCTACAAAACATATCAAAATATATTAAAGACCTTATAACTGAGAGTCACAGTCAAACTCTGTATTTGTTTTCAGGATGATCAACCCTGTCAAGAAAGTTTTCTTTCCCAAAGAAACTTCCAGTAGTATTCAGTTAGCAAGATAAGATCTTAATTACCTTAATTTGCTCTGCTTTTAAAATCATAACTGCAGCAACAAGGCAATGAAGCATAGATTACACCCTCTGATTTCCTAAAATGGGTAAACAATGGTTACAGCTGAATGTCAGCAATTTTGGAGAAAGCTGTTTGAAGTAGAGATTGTTTTTTCAGTTCCCACTCATTGAAGCCATTAGGATCGTTAGGAACAGCTACCAGATGTGCTCATCAGCCCGTGAGGGTTATCAGAACACCAGAAACAGTCAATGGAAACTGAACATCACCTTCTTAAACCCTAATCCTCAGCCTGTTAAAGGCACAGGCAGATCTGCCAGAATTTAAGGCATGGAGAGCTAGTACCTAAATAATTCTCAGTTAGTATTTTCCTTTCTTTTACTTTTATATTCCTTCTATTAGCTCCTGTCTCAGAGACAGGACACTGAGTTAGGCTGATCTCTGGTGTGATGCAGCACAGGGGCTGCCATGCTGCACAGTCAGCTTCCAGTTTTATATTACCTTATTGCACAGGCTGTATATTAAAAAGCCAAAAAAGCAGCAGCCCCATTCCCCACATTGTAAATGGTATTACATTGCAAGGGGAATATCTCACCACTTAGGATAAAGAAATGGAGAAAAGAGGAATACAGGCTTTATTTTCCTTAAAACCACATCATAGTTTAAAGGTTGCCAAGAACTCCTTTAATTTCATTTACTATTAACATTATGTTCCCTCTTTCTTGCTCCTTTGTCTTTAAATCTTCTTTAAAATCCTGTTTTGGATAGGGTCAGCTATCTATCTCTACTCTGAGAGTAGGGTTTCTGTTTTCTATTATTTTTTAAATCCTTTCCTTAAATTGGTGCTTAGATTACTACTGGGTAATTTTGGACTTTCAGCTGTTTCCTCTTTCATGATTCTTTCACTGCCTTTGTGCAGTTAGGGCTCTCTTGCCTTTCAGTGCATTGCTTTTTTTGCTTTTAATATTTATCACCATGCTGTTTTGTCACCTGATTCCTCAGTATTTTGAGGTCCTTTTGCAGAATTTTTTCAGTCAGGCCTCCTTTTTTACCGGTCAAAAATATTTCAATACCATCAGTGAAAACTCTGTGGGCACTGAAGCTGTACCAGGTAACCCATGCAAGGTACTTTAATTTGGGTTTCATATCTGAGGGGAGGGTCAGGCTGGCAAAGTCAGGGGGTGATACTTTTTTCCTGTGTAAAATATGAAAGTAGACAGAGATTAATCAGTGCCACATCACAAGTGCTGACAAGCCTTTGGAAATGTTATATATTCTAAATGGAGCACGGCAGAGTGTCCAAATGATATCAAAAGGCCAAGGGACTGTCACTCAGTTGTCCTGCATGCAGTATTTTGCAGTTAAAAGTAAAGAATTGCACTCCAAATCCCCAACTTTATATTGGGATTCAATATTTCCATCCTTCCATTTTCTACACAGGCATGTGTGGGTGTTGTAAACAGAGAATCAAAGAGAACTCTGAGATTCGTTTCCCTAATGGGGAAGGCAGGGCAGCAAAATTTTCCAGTGGTAGAGATGATATTTTCAAAAATAATTCAGTTATGTATTCTGGTGTTCTGCAACAGGTCCAAGTACACACACTCTATTGAAATTAAAGTAATTCATCACATTGATCTAAATGACAGTGATGAATCAAAGAAAAATGAAATCCTAACATCTTCCTGGAAAGAGCAACAAAGCAAAACAGAAGCTACTTCTATACACAAAGCATTGATCAATATGATTTGTGGGAGACTAATATACCTGACTGCCTAGTCTAGATTTCCATTTGTATTAAGGAGGAAACTTTTTTGGCCTGCACATACACAAACTGCAATTATAGGCTAGAAGCTGTCATCATACTTTTTAGAGCAAAGAATGTTAGCATTCAGGTACCTTTAAAAGTGAAGAAAAAAAAAAATTTAACAATATGCTCCCAGGGAGGAGTGCTAATCACCTCTTCAAAAAGGATGGGCAGGTCATGGAACCAGTCTGATAACAGCCAATAAATATTGTTGATCCTTTTTATTTAAATTATTTTCTTGACACTCCTGAAAGCTGCCTTTTAGCAACCTTCTCACCCTCCTTCTCACACAGCAGACACTCACAGTGACATGAAAAATTTTCACCTAAGACATAAAAGTTCCACCAATGCCCCATGCGTCTCTTCGTGGTGAATTTTATTTCTTTTAGTGATAAAAAATCAGGTAACAAATGTCCTCTTTTCCATGCACACTTGCATACAAAATATGTGAAGAGATTTCCATGGCCAGCCTGGATATCTGAGCATCCCTGGCACTGTAAGTCCACAAAACAGACAATTAATTCCTGTGCCAGGAATGAAGAATGTCAGTGCTCTGTGGATGCAGTTATGACACAGACAGAGGGGAATAATCACCAGAGGACAACAGATTTTCATCTGGTTTTGGTCAGATTTCCATCATTCAGGTTGTGTGCAGCCCACTGAAATTCCACCATTTTCAATTGAAAGGAAGGCCATTAGTCATTATAGGATTGGGGAAGGTAATTTGATATGTAGATGACCTTTAATGAAACATTAATTTCTTCTGCCTAATTGAAACAATGCTATCAACACATGAGAAAACTGTGCCAGCTAAATCTAAGGCAAAAATCTGTCCTTTGCATTTAAGGAGAGTGAAGAAAAAAAACCCATTTTTACTGTGAATCAAATCTCATTAAGAGTTATTAACCTCTTTACATTTGGAAAACAAATAGATAATTTTTTTACACATGTAGCTCACAGTATAGCTTCGTCACTTACTCAATTACTTATTACAATTTGGATGCAGATTACCTGAGATTTGCCAGAAATTTGAAAATTACCCTTGTTACCACAGTCCCTGCATGAGTTCTGTGAGTAGAGGGGAACTTTTCCCAGTAATTCCCAGCAAGAAGTTTTAGTTCATTTTCAGGAACCTTGATTCATCCAGTTGTTGCCCCCTCAGTTTTTTGGGGTTTTTTTAATTCCAAATTAGCTAGAAGGAAAATATCTGTGGGTGATTTAAGGAAACTACTCTGGCAATGCACACAATACAAAATATTTTGCAGTATCCAGTGTTCCCTTTCAGCATTAAATACAATGTACTGGTTTCAGAACTGCCTATAACACTGCAGACTATTTTTAAATTAATTTTGACAGTGTCCAACATTGCAAGTGAGAACTAAAACTAAGTTTTTGCCTTGGAAAATTTGCATTTCTGGCTGGTAAGGCAAGAACTAAATGAGGTAGTTACAAAAACCGTATTTTATTCTTCAAATCAAAAATATCTAATTGACTGCTCATTCTGTTGCAGACCGAGATTCAACCATCAATAATAAAACAGAAAAAAAAATTAAAATTTTCTTACAATCTGGAAGCTTTAATGTGACTTGGGGTTTCCTGGAATCTCCTTGGGCCCTGTATCTTGCCTTGTAAGGAGCAGATATTTTATTCACTGCCTCATCAGAAGTCAATACTCCTGTGCTTGCTCTTTCACTTTTAAATATTGATACATATGTTTCTCCTCACAAACTCGGAATATTTCTGTCAGGGACAGCAGTGAGACTGCTGACATATGGTTAGAAAACAAGAAACTTTTTTTAACTCGAGGTATTATCTGGTCAAACTGTTTTGGTTATAAATGATTTACAGGGCTGCTGCCAGCAGCAGATTGCTGAGAATCCCCTGTGCAGGGACATGCACACACCTTGTGAGCTCCAAAAGGAGGCAGTGCCACAACCCTGGTGCTGTGAATAATGCAGAGGATTCCCTGGCTCTCTGTGAACTCCCAGGTGAGCTGTAGGCCAGTGACCTGTGAGGAGATCATCACCCTGTGCCTCTCAGCTCCTTTAGAGCACAAACTGTCAAAAAAGGCTTTTCCTCCTACAGAATGCCACGTGTGACACCAAGGAAATGCTGAGGGCAGGAGCTTTCCATTGACTTGCTGATCCATTAAAAAATTATCATCTATCACAATTCTATTTCTTGCAGTGTGTTTTGGTTTTTTTTTTCTGTTTCAAAGAACCCTCCCCAAAGAAGCTTGGTTTTTTTCAAATCCCTGTGCTGTGCTTACTGGAGAACAGAAAAGGCCCTTTCTACCCTTGTTTTGTGGCAAAGAAGGAGATAATCACATTGTCCTTCCCTGAGACAACACTCAAGCTATTAATAGCTATGTTTGACAACCCATATTCCAAAAACACCCCCTCCAAAGCAAAAGGCTCAAGCATGACCTTTAATTCTCCCTCTATCAGGAGCAAAAGGCCTTTCCAGAAATATTTTTTTTAGCCCAGTGGCACTCATTTTGTATCACCCCTTGCTCATTCAAGCTTCTGGAACAGATCTGGAGGGTCCTTAAAGAAGTTTTTTGACACTATTGATGGAACCTTCCCGACAGCTCATTAGGCAAATTCATGAGCCTTCCCAAACATGCCTAGAGACTCGTGTTCATTCAGAGTTCAGAGTCAGCTAACAGATTGCTGCAGCTCTAATTAAAATGTGAAGTCATTCCGAGCACACAACCTTTGGCAAATCAAATGCGCCAACTGATTTAAAAAAACAAAATAAAAAATTGTTTCAATTGTAAGAATAGTTTGCCAAAATATCATGTTTGCTCCTAATGGAAATGAGCAACGAATTTATATCACACAGCAGCTTAAAGCTGAGTGGAAAAAAGGCTGGTTTAGCTGGTGACAGTGCATGAAAGAGACTCCTTGTTGTGGTGAAAAGATTATTAAAACACATTTTTAATACAAACTGCCATGATCTCTGGATGGAATTTCTAATGAAGCACACATTTTAGCCTGCTGATAATATTATTGCTGTTAAAAGCCTTTCAATGAAATCCCAAAATACAGCAATAATTGCAATGCTTCACAGGGAAGTGATTTCCAAACCCAAAATTGAGGTCAAAGGCCAACAACATTCCCACTAATACCAAAAATTTCTCTTCATGTGATTTCAGTATAACCTATAGCTGTACATCTCATCTCCACTTTGAGCAGGGGGAGCAATTTCACTGTATATTAGCTTCAATTGGAATGGTAGTTCTTACAAATATTTGTTGCCCTGTAGAGCTGGAAAGAAACAAAGAGAATAGAAACAAAGAGTTTTCAGGAAAGGTTTGGCATTGTAGGACAGAGCTGTGTGGTTGCTATTATTATAGAAACAAAGAGTTTTCTGGAAAGGTTTGGCATTGTAGAACAGAGCTGTGTGGCTCCTATTATTGAGACCAAGCTCATGTTTACTCCTTGAATACCAAGCTCACTTGTATTTCCAAATATAATGGGACATACATATGGCAAAAATGCATCGCTGTGTAGAACTCTATATGGGCACTTCCCTCTCACAAAAGAAAATATCAAGAGCATCTACATTAATAAAAAAAAAACCTATATAAAAATGTACAAAGAAACAGGCATAATAGAGAAAAAAATATGAGCAATGAACAAAAAGATTGGAAGATTCTCTTCAGAGGCTCTATAGAAATCCACAGAAATTCACCTGTCTCATGGGCTGCATTTAAAACAGCCTGAGCCTAAAATCTGTCTCAAACCCTGACTTAAACTATCGAGGAAATACATGCACATGACTGATTCATTCTTGCAAAGTGCAAGTCCTATTAAGAAAGCAGAGGCATCACTGCAAACTTCCACATTTGTTAGAAAAAGTGCAAAAAACAAGCCACATATTTTAGAACACCCAACATTTTATTTCTAGCACAAAGATAATTTATGGTTTATGGTCTTCCTTCACTGTTTCTCTGCCACTTTTTGCTCTCTCCAACAACAGGAGAGACTAATGAGATTGGTGCTGTCAGAAAGCAGCAGAATTTAGTCACTTTCTGCACCACTGGCTCCCTCTCTTGAGGACTCAATGAATTAGGGTTTCATCAGCTCATAAATATGAGGGTGCAGAGGGTGACCAGTGATGCATCAGCCAAGGCCTGCAGCAGTGTTTGTCAGCAGCTGATGTGGAGAACAGCTTTGCCTCATTCCAGCAGTAACGAAATCTACGGGATCAGACTTGAGTGTGTGCCACTCTCAAAGCCTCACAGCCAAACTTCTCTCTCTTAGGTGTTCATGAACACAATGTAAAGCACATTTTGCCTTCCAAAAGCTCCTGTTACAACAACCTCCAGATGAGAGCTGCTCTTACACAGCTAATGCATGGCACAAACCCCATGAAATCCATGTTCCCAGTCTTACATCCAGTGAGAACAAGCTGACAAAGAAATTTTCTCTGATTTAAGGGTTTCACTCACTCTGGATTGATGGCTTGAAATACATTGATGCTTTAAGCTTTTAAGCAGACGTTTAAATTTCAGTGTTGCACTAAAACACATCGACTTCAATGGGACATAACTGAGGCTGCAGCCAGGAAAATGCTCTGAGCGAGCAGGGGGAAGCAGTCCTGGAAGAAATGAGTGCAGCAACATTCACCAGCTTGGGCACAACACCAACTGCATTTCTATCTGCACTCTTCTGTCAGGGACTCCTTTGCTATCTCCTTTGCTATTACATTATTATTATTATTATCTGACTTGTTAAAAAAAGAAGAGGGAAAAATTACTTTTCTCATGGAAAAAAAAAATCAGAGTTTCTGCATGGAGAAAAAACAGGTTTGAGAGACTCCATGCCTGATTCTCAGCAGGTAAATCACTTTCTGGTGGCCTGGCCCAACTCTGAGCACTGTCAGTGCCCTTCACAGACAGATATTCCTCTGCTGTTTATGTCATATTGTAAAAGAAACAAATAAATGCCTCACTTAAAAATTAAACAAAAAATAACACTCATTAAATCTTCTGGTCGATGGTGTCAACATTCTCTCCTCTGTCTGCCTTCCCTTCTCTTTAAGATCTCCCATGAAAATGCAAATCTGTGTGTTCTGAAAATATGCTCTGCTGGGTGTTTAACCATCCTGCCTTTGCAGCCCTGACACTGTGGGACTCGTCAGCACATTCTTTCAGCATTGAACTCAGTGATGTTCCTCAGCTCAGCAAATATTTTATTTTTCTCCAGTGCTGGAAAATAGGTGAGCATAACAATGAGTTCAGAATATTTTCAGTATGAGTGGCCTTTTATCTCCCACCCCTTTCCTTGCATTCTTTTACATGTGTTACATAATCAGGAGACAAAGTCTTTTCTCTTGTAAATAAACATTTCTGCATTTCTTTTCTTGAAGGTACTTTTCAGGGTCTCACATTGGTTTTTCTGGAACTGTATTTCAGCTTGTTAACACAATGAAAATGAAACTTGGGTTTGAGAGGTTTGATTTCTTTTCATCCCTGTCCTTGATCTCCAGAGGGCTTTCCTACATTCACACAGAATGGAGAGGGGCTACAAGGATAAAATCTCATTCAGGCAGATGCTGATGAGCTGCATGACAATGAAATTGCTGTACCCTCCCTGCACACCTCCCAAAGGCTCTCCTTGCACTGCTCTTACATAACCCACGTCTTTCTTTTCTTAAATATCAGACTTGGATTCTACTCCTGGTGAACCACAGGGATAGGAGGGCAGGAAGGACTCAGATTCTGATTTGTTCCACCTACCATGGGAGACAATTCTCCATTACTGTCCAAAAGGCTTTGTTCAGATCTCAGGTGTGTAAGACAAGAGGGAAGCAGAACTTCAGTGCATGTCCCTGTGAATGAATGAGGGGAGGAACTGCCTGGATTTGAGGGAAAGGTTGGATAATTTATGGAAGGACCACGTTTATCTCCAGTTCATGACTACTGCCAGGGCCCACTGAGAATTTGGATATCCTCACACATTCCAAATAGTTGGGACCACAGACCTTCCTGAAGCTACTTCAGCCCAGATTCAGAAGCAGCAGAGTTCCTTAGGATTCCTGTTTCTGTGCCTTTACAAGGATAAAAGGCTGATCCCATGGTCCAAGGGACTGAACCCCTGGCTGTGGCAGCAGCACTGTGAACACCTGCTGATCCACCAGACTGCACAGGCCCTTCCAAACCCCTTCACTTTGCCTGGGAGGACTGATGAAAATTCAGTTTCTCTGCTCTTCAGAGCAGACCCTGGGTATGTCTAACCTTACCTTAGGGTGAGAGTTGGGCCAGGGAACCCGATAAACTACATCTAACAGGGTACCTGACCCTTAGAGCTGCAAATGATCTCCTCCCTTTTCCCCTCTTCCTTTTATTTTTAAAAATTTCACAGGAACATTCATTCCAGCCTCTGAACATAATCACTGGGTTTCATAAAGAACAAGATTCCCACAAGGCCTCATAAAAGTTATTCTCGGTATTACAGTTCTACTTCAAACAGGAAAAAAAAAAGAAAAAAAAGCCATTTTACAATAACCTTGCTGTCACAAAGTGCTTACAGCCAGGGTGTTCACTGGGAATAATCCATAATAAAAAAGGACCCCTTTGGGACTGTCTGTCCAATTGCCACATATAAAACAAAGCAGAAAATAAAGTGTTGGATGTTCAGCTGCACCTCCAGCTACCAACACCCGCAGTGTCAAAAATAAGGGAAGGAATAAAAAAATAGTCTAATTGGATAGCAGTATCTGAAGTGCTGCTCTTAGGGGGTTTTATTTGCTTTACACTACATCTTTTCATTCCAATTTCTTCCCTTTTTTGTGCCTTTTTTTTTTGGGTTTTGTGGGATTTGTTTGTTTGTTTGTTGGTTGGTTTGTTTGGAGGGGTTTTGCCTCAAGTTATCACCACTTCCAATGCACTCTGAACAAGTTTGCACTAATACAGATCCTTTGTAATCCATTAAAAATTAAACAAATTAAATCCATGTGGAAATTAGCATGTGCAAATGCTGGGCAGGTCGGGGGGAACAGGCAACAGGGACCCTGAACACCAAAGTGAAAGAGTCCCAATTAACCCCCACAGTTCCAATCCTCTCAAACTTGATGGCTGTTGTACCCCTGAAGAAAAACATCATTTTACTTCAATTCTGTGTTTTTTAAAGCAGGTAAAGGCATGGGCAGCTAAGACAAGAATCTCCAAAAGCCATATCCATAGAGCATACAAAGGAAAACAAACCATAAAGCCATATGAAGTTTTTTTCACATCATGTGGCAGCTTCATCTTAGACCCACCTCGATCTGACCCTACCTTTTGCTCTTAAAACCAGGGTTTTTTTCTTTGACATTTTCCAGGCTCTCTACTTAATCTCCCTTTAGGTGCTTTCAATATCTCTGCTGGACACACCCTCATTTTAACACAGGTCAGCTCGAAGTTGGCACCTGACAGTTGCTGTACCAAATAGAAAAAAAACATGTCACTGATATTTCCCACACTTGTTTTCCAGGTTCTTCCTGATACAGGACTGAGTTACCACCTGTTTCAAACAGGAGGAATCTCAGATTCCTTGGAATCATTTGGAAAATGTTTAGAACCTTGCAATGTACTGTAGACACACTACCACTTAAACCAGAGAATTTGAAAGCAGATGATTGAATTTTCATTCATCTCTGGGGGGGAAGTATCCAGATTGGGATGCAGGAAGCAGCAAGAAGGAACAACTTGGTTTTAGTCCTTGGGCCTATCTACTTATTCCTACTAGTGAGACTCTACTGAAATTTAAAAATTGTATCTCAAAAATTCTAATTTTTGGCCAAATTTTGAATCTTTCTCTATCCCATTCATTCTATTAGAAATAGCTGGACAAACCTTGTCTAAGTGGAAAACAGCCATGTGAGATGATGATTTCCAGAAATACAGAAATTCCTCAAGCACTGTGTAATTTAATCTTCAGAATAAAAATTGCCTTTATTTCCATATTGCAAGATGGTGTAATGGAATGCATATTTCCGTGAGCATTATGCTTTAAAAAGAAATTAAGTAAGTTGATGAATATGCTTTTCATTCTTTTTAATAATCAGATTATGATCACACAAGCAGCTTGAGAGTTTGAATGACTTTGCAATAATTCACCCATGGCACTGTCAATGACACTTGGCTTTTGGCCTCATGCTTAAACCATGTTAGCTATAAATTACTATTTTATAATTCATGCCTTGTTGCTTAAGAAAGAAATCATTAGAGCATAATAACTGTAAAATTGTATTCAACTACTGGTTTTATTCACTCAGTTAAGTATTTTCAGCACCCTTCCAATTAATGCTCAGATCAAAAAATGAAGTGAGGGGATAATATGTGATTGAGAATTTAGGATATTCACTACCACTGTCTTCTTAAGAGACCAGAGAACCATACAACACAGAGAACACGAGACAGGATTTATGGCAGTTCTATAGAAAAAAGAAATCACTGCCTATAATAGACATCTTTAGTACTGAATAAACATCAGCTAAAAGATGATATTTAACAGTCTGTTACAGCTTTCTATAGAAAGATTTTCCCACTGCTTGAGAAGTGAAGGCTGTCAGAAAACTGTTAACTTCACAATATGTCTGACCATACCAAATAAGAAAACAAAAAAAAAAATCAAACTTTGTGTGAAAACATTTACATTAGAGCAGCCTTGTAAAGTAACTCGGGTTGCTTAGTCTGAGTAAACTATTTTAAATCATTATCAGCAGTGATTTAAACCTCCAGGACCTGCTGCCCTAATGGGCCAAATCTTCCATTGGGAGAATTTTTTACTCTAGAACAGACAGATGTGGAATGAGTAAATGCAAGCAGAAAGAGCTTACAGTCTGTACAGGTAGACAAGGAACAAGAAATTACACCTGAACTCATTTTTAAAGGACGTGCCTACAAAAGTGATGCTCTGCAGCTCAGAGTGTGAGGGTGATGTGAAACCAGCTTTCTGCAAGTACCTGTTCAGTGCTCAAAAACTCTTCAGTCAAGGAGCACAGAATAGAGAGGATCTTTTCCAGACATGGATGAACAGAGTGTTCTGCTCTTCTTGGCCTCTCACTTGAGGAATTCATCACAAGACACCAGCAGACTGCCTTCAAACTTCTACAAGTCAGTGAATTTTTCCTCTGGGAAGACATAATTCTGCTGATGGATTTTTTGTTTTTCATAGCATGGTGCTGTTCTTTTCTCTTTCAGCAGGGGCTAAAGAAGTTTAACATTATTTCAAGCTGACTGACTCTTTCTTCCTCAATTATGTCATCAAATTATTGCAGCTATCAGCAAAGAAACTGTGAAATAAAAATATTGGTTGTCCTGCAGACAACTTTCAAAAGACAGTTTGCAGCAGTTTTGCAGTTTGCAGTATCTGTACCATATTTTGCACCTCTGCCTGGGAAACCTTGCTACTGCAGGTGACAGTGACATATTGAACCACAGAATTTGCCAAGATCAGAACAAAAATGAGAAAAACAAGGCAGAGCTGCAATTGCAAGCAAACAGAAATAATTTGCCCAGTGTTTGACAAAGCCTGCTTGCTGTCTGACTATACTGACATATTGCATCATGGTATTTATGTCATTATTCCCAAAATCATCGACCCAGGAATTCTCTGCTCCCTCTTTATTTTTTGGCTTATCTGCATTCCAGAGTGCAGATTAAGCCAAGCTCTCCGTCTTCTGTGACCAAAGTGCAATAAAAAGCAGCAACTTGAATTTGAAATATTTATTAGATGTGTAGAGAACGAGAAGAGAAAAGCAACCAAGGGAAAAGAAGCAGCAAAAGAGCATTGGACAAGGTTACTTAAACTGCCAATTAATGTTCAGAAATAACCTCAGCAATAAGCACAAACATGACAGGCCTGACAAAGAGCAAGGCTGCAGCATTAATGAGGACTTGATATCAAGTGCAGCAGCAGTGTTGGCATCCAAATAAGAAAACAAATTTTGGGCACTGAGAATTTCAGATTTCCTGTTTTGACAGGCACTGACCCCAAGCAAACACTGCATTGGACCTGAGGCCGTGGAAAAGGCTTCCAAAATTGAGTGATAGCACTGGGATTATGGGTGTGTGGTTTGAATAGAAGTGTGTGATATCACACACTAAAAGTGTGTGATAAAGTGGAAAACTTAGAGTTTAAGGGTTTAGAATATAGTGATATATATATAAAGCAAGGTGGAGGTTTTAGGGTGGAGGCTGAGTCCTTCTTTTTCACCTTCTTCTTCATGGGTTTGGGTAGTATTTTGTAATTGGGTAGCAAAATACACATTGCAGGCCACGGGTGGTTGGTTATTGGGTTAAAACTAAAAACAATTTAGGTGTCATTTCATAATTGGACAATTTATCCTTGAAAGGCCTTGTAGAGAGAGAGATGGGGCTCCATTTTTAGTTTGTTCGCTACAAGTGCTGTAGAACTCATGGTTTGTGAGACTGTAATGTAGATAAAAATTAATAAACATCTGAGTCTGAACAAGAAATACTGTCTCGAGCATTTAATCTCAACTCTGGCAAAAAGAAGATAAACTGCCAGAAAGCTGATTATTTTTTTTCCTAGGATTTCCTATATGGAACAATGCATTTTTCCTGAGCAGATACTAAACTTTCCAGTCTCAAAGTTGAAGGAGGCATCAATTTTGGGTGGGCAGGCAGGGCACAGGGAGCCAGGCCTGTGTCGGAGGGTGGAACAAGGCTGACCAGGCAGTGAATCCTGCTCGGTGACACAAGTGACAGGATATTCTCTGCAGCCTCACCTTCACAGCTCTGCCCTTGCTCTGCTGAACCCTCTCAGCCCCTTGTGCCACTTTGTCCATTTAGACAAGAAGTTCTTTTGTAGGCGTTTTACAAACGTGCAACAATGAAAAGTACCAGGCCCAACAGGGCCTGAGGGGACTCAGGGCAGAAAGTTCTGGAAGAAATGCAGAAACATCAATCTTTTGTGAGACTGTCTCTTTGCCCCTGCTGTGTGGGACTGTGTAGCCCTGGTTCCGTGCCTGAAATATTTTAGTTTTCTGAAATTCTTTTCCCAAAGAATCTTCTGTAAACAGGAGAAATGTTTTTGTAACTGTAACTTCGTTATTCATTCCTTTCCCTAGGAGGGACTTCTTCTTGCTGTCCCTCTGCTCTGACCAATGTGAGTGAAGAGGTTTGTCTTTGTGTCACCAATCCAATTGGTCTGTGTAGAATAGTATAAAAGGGAGACACATCCCAAAAATCAAGGAGTCATTTTCAGCCTTCTGGATCTCAGAGTCTGTGTCGTTGTGGTGTAAAACAGCGTCAGGACTGTTCTGAAATGAGTGGCTGCTGCATCCTGTGGTTTTCACACACCCCACTCCTCTCTGGATGGCAGAGGAAGGAGCCAGTGCTTCCAGTGACACAGTCAACTTTAGATCTGGGGTTTTTTTCTCTTAATTGTCTGCCTGATTAATTACACGCTTTTCCCCCCACCAGCATCATGTGTTAGAACACCGGGCTGAATTTTGACTTTACCTAATGAGCCATAAATTCTGTCTTTTATAATATATCAGTTTCTGCCTCTGGGCTTCTGTTACCTGACACAAACTTGTCCTGTTATTATTTCTGTGAAGTCCTTCACAGTTTATACTGCACTTTCAACAACATTTCACCAACTGTCTCCTATTTTAAATAGCTGTCTTCCCTAACAGTATTATTCATAATTTAAATTCCACTTTTTAAAGAATTTCAATTACCACTTTGTTGAAATATTTTCTACACAAAAAGAGAAAATACTTAATAAGCAAAATGAGCTAATTAGAAGTTGGTTGTGCTTCATTTTGGAAAAGTAACAAGTGATTTCAGATCTCTGCATTAACTTTTTAAAAGAGACTTAAATTAATATTTCCCAAGTTCCTTTTCACCTGGAGATACAGTAAGAATTTCAAAAAGCTCAGAGACTTGTCTCTCTTTGAAATCAAAACAAGAAAAATCTTGCCCTGGGGCTCCTAAGTCACTTTTGAAAATGTGACAGCTTTGAAGAGAATACAAATTGCTTCTTAAAGAGTTTGAAGCTGTTGATGGATATGGAGATGGAATTAAAGACAAAGAGGTTAATGACAATTATTATCTATGAATCTGTTGCTTGGAAAACAGAGAATTTCTTGGTTAGGGATCTTTCTGAAAGCACTCAAGTAGTGGATGGTGGTGATGGAACAGAGGAGCACACTTCATTTGAAACACAATTTCAGGTGTATGAGCCGCTCCTTCTCTCAGAAAGACACTGATGAACCACTTTGATAATGCTTGCACTTTCTCAGTGGGGTTTGGGAAATAATTCTCATTCTTGCTCTTCACATCTATAACTCTTCCAAGATGTTTATACAGGAGAGGTGTGCTAGAAAAGCCATGGACCCTCAAAAGCTGCTCCCCTTTGATTTCTGCCCAGATGAAAATAATTTTCTAGTTTTCAGGAAGGATTGGGAGCTTTCTAGAGTTATATGTCCTTGAAACTTTGTTCTAAAGGAAATTTACAACTGTTAAATATCCATTATGTGACATATATTAAAATTTTTAATTTATATATTAGATATATTAAGATTATTAAATTTTGTATTTGTAGTTTATGGATAAAAAACCACTTTTTTTTCCCCCTGGGCCCTCGCCTATCACAAGTTGTATATAAATTAAATTCAAAGTCATTTCCACATTTTTGTGTGACCCCTGGATCATTCCAAGACCTGTCTGTCCCAAGAGCACAACTGTGCAATGCAGTGAGGTGTGCAAAAAGAGAGCTCCTCCAGGCAATCACACCCTAACCCTTTTTGGATACTTTGTGAATAAAAAGGAGTTTTAAATACAGGTATTTCAATTTAAAAAATATTTGTAAAATAAAAATTAAAAAAAAAAAAAGTAAAAAGTAACATAGCCACAATACCTATACTTGAAATTATGTTCTGTATAAAGCTATTTTATTGTAGTTTTTTACTCTCCATTATCCCTTACAAAAAGGCACAGCAGCCCTGTCTCCTGACATCTTATCCAACAATATTCCACATAATCAGTGTGGCAGAATGAGTCCAACACTTACTCATATTTCATATTCAAGAACAAACCTTTAATTAGTTGAGAAGAGTGAACATTCTCTTTGTCTTGGTGTAAAACAGAATTTTCATAAACTGAACTTTATTCTTTCCCTTCCACTGATTTTTTTTTTTTTTTAACAAAGTAATCTAATTTTATAAAAGACAACAGTAAGGGAAAGATAGAGAAATATATTATTTGATCTAATAGCACAAATTCTCATATCATAGTAAAAGCTGGTGACCAGTTTTAAAAAAGGAAATCACAGAATCACAGAATTTCTAGGTTGGAAGAGACCTTCAAGATCATCGAGTCCAACCCATGCTCCAACACCTCAACTAGATTACGGCACCAAGTGCCACATCCAGTCTTTTTTTAAACACATCCAGAGATGGTGACTCCACCACCTCCCTGGGCAGACTATTCCAGTGTTTAATCACTCTTTCTGTGAAAAACTTTTTCCTAATATCCAGCCTGTATTTCCCTTGACGCAGCTTGAGGCTGTGTCCTCTTGTTCTGTCAGTGCTGCCTGGAGAAAGAGACCAACACCCACCTGAGCACAGCCACCCTTCAGGAAGTTATAGAGAGTGATAAGGTCACCTCTGAGTCTCCTTTTCTCCAGGCTAAACAACCCCAGCTCCCTCAGTCGTTCTTCATATGGCTTGTGCTCCAAGCCTCTCACCAGCCTCGTTGCCTCCTCTGGACGCGCTCAAGCGTCTCAACATCCTTCCTAAACTGAGGGCCCAGAACATTTAAGGAAGAGTTAAAGGCTCAATCTTGATGGATGGACTGATGAGAAGGGTTCTATTTTCTCCTCCTATGTGTTCCTAAACTCCGTGATTATAGCCGCTAACCGTCCTATTTAATAAATGTATTATATCTATATTATTATATTTATATAAAAACATTCCTAAATGTGATGGACAGGCTTGTTGTATGTACAAACACCNTAAAAAAAAAAAAGTAAAAAGTAACATAGCCACAATACCTATACTTGAAATTATGTTCTGTATAAAGCTATTTTATTGTAGTTTTTTACTCTCCATTATCCCTTACAAAAAGGCACAGCAGCCCTGTCTCCTGACATCTTATCCAACAATATTCCACATAATCAGTGTGGCAGAATGAGTCCAACACTTACTCATATTTCATATTCAAGAACAAACCTTTAATTAGTTGAGAAGAGTGAACATTCTCTTTGTCTTGGTGTAAAACAGAATTTTCATAAACTGAACTTTATTCTTTCCCTTCCACTGATTTTTTTTTTTTTTTAACAAAGTAATCTAATTTTATAAAAGACAACAGTAAGGGAAAGATAGAGAAATATATTATTTGATCTAATAGCACAAATTCTCATATCATAGTAAAAGCTGGTGACCAGTTTTAAAAAAGGAAATCACAGAATCACAGAATTTCTAGGTTGGAAGAGACCTTCAAGATCATCGAGTCCAAC
>VXBB01009090.1:83825-96736 GCA_013399915.1 Illadopsis cleaveri | reverse complement strand
CCACTCCATCTGATTTGCAGAAGATAAAGGTGAAAGCAGAACTGACAAGATCATGTCAACAAGAATTTAACCTAATTGTTTTTTCTTAGTATGCAATGTTAAAAAAGAAGTCTCAACCTTGCACACGACCCAATGCTGACACAAAATGACTCCTCCAAGTTTCAAGGATTAAAAAAAAAAAAGAGGTATAAAAACACAGGAGATCCATCAAAAAAAAAAATGAGTTTTAGGCAATTCTATTTCTATCCTCATTCTAGGACTTGTATTCCTTATGTCCTGATTAACAAATCCCCTCACATTTTCTGGCTCCTGAATACTCCTCTTAACACCCATGAAATTCATGACTGTTTCACGTGGGTTTGACACACAACTGATATTTTGCATATAAAAGGCAAGGTAAACCTGTAATTTTGGCTACTCCTACACTGAAAACGAACAGCACAGCAACTGTGGGGAAAAGTGAATTCTCTAATGGACTACAGAGCCATAACCGGTTATTCAAAAAACTTTCTGCTCATTTTTCGGAGAGTAAAAGTGGGTGAATGTGAAGGGCTCTACCTCCAGGAAGAATAAGTTCAACAAAACTGCAGGCAGATAATGACACCACGAGAGCCAAGGCTACAATTTTCAGCAGCACGTTGAACCAAAAGCAAGGTGAAAATACCCTGTATTTAGATCTGCCAGGCTCTAGGTTGGATTTGCATTCCCACTATGCAGAACTTAAGTGAACTGATCTTTAGAAGTGCACAGACATTAAAAGGAATGCCAGAATATGTTTCCATGGACAGCCACTTTGCACATCTAGAAAAGGGAAGGAAACCACTGCATGTGAAATTTAAAATGCCCTCAGCGAGATGTCACTTAAGACAAGTGCACCACTTACCAGCTTGCAAGTACAGTTTTAAGTACAATATGAAATAAAAAATTTAAATGTCAGCATTTACATGGAAAATGTTTTAGCTTACCATACTATTATTCCAACAAGAATTCAGATAGTCACTCTCTCCCTCTCTTAGCAAACACATCCCTAAACTTTTTGGATTGTCAATATTTTAGAGGTCTCTATTTCACTCTTTAAGCATTCAAAACTGACTGTGAGACTTTTGAATTTGTAAATTCAGGCTGCAGTCACAGCCTGACACAGGCTGCAGTGTCTCATCAGTGCTTCTGGAGCTGGAATCTCCAACAGGTTGAAGGACTGCTGACAAATAAGGAGAAAATACTGACAGACCCATTTCTGCCATGGAGACATTTCACCTGAGCTGCAATATTTCTGTTTCAATAGCACATATTGATTGCCAGGCGAAAATGTGTGAAAGACACTATAAAAGATAAAAGATATCCTGGGCTGGGTGAAAGCCAAGTTCAGGTCCCTTTCTTAGAAAGATTTAGAATCACGTGGATTAAATACCCTGCTGTGTCTCAGCCAGAATATCACATTCCAGATCTATCTGAGTCAAGACAAATCTGCATCTTTCACATCCACAGCTTTCTCCAGCCAGTCACCACTTGCAGATCAAAACTTTCAGGGTTTTTTTCTAGTTTTATCTGATAAAAAAATCCCCTACAAAGTTCCAAAATATGGTGCAAAGCAGAAGAACCGAGCTTTCTCAGCGTGACCCCATCCTGACATAACCATCTAGAAATACAAAAGCTGAATAGATGTAGCAGATGCACAGAGATGTCTCCTGGCACAGAGAGCTCAGGCCTTTGCTGGGTCAGTTTACAGCACACAAAGCACGTGGGGAAACTGGCAAGAGGAGTATTCACAGTCAGGTATGATTCCAGGAAAATACACAGAACTTAAATACAGAAAAGTGTTAAAGATACTGAAGTGTGACTGCTGATGTCTCTATTTTAATCTAAATATTTGCTAATCACTAAAGAGTCCTTCAAAACGCTTGGGAGAATTTTCTTTCTAAAATGTTACTGCTGAACCTGGCAATATTATCATTATTCTTCCTGCAGCTCAGGCAATGTGCTGCTGTTGGGTTTTTTACCAGTGAAAGACAAAATGCAGTGAGGGAAGAGATGTTTCCACCCCTTTCTCTTCACAGGGGCCTTTCTGGGCCACAATAAACAGACATTTTTCAAACAATTCCACTGCACAGGTGCTCCAGAGTAAATTCAGAGCAAGAACATTTCATCTACGAACACACAAGCATTACTTTTAGATCTGTTAGCAGAGTGATGAGGTTTAAATTCACACAGGAGTTCTGCATTCCAGACCAGGCACCCACCTTGAAAACTTCAGGGAGCACCACAAAGCCATAGACACCCTCCCCAAATTGTGTCGCCTTTGAAAGCCATTGTGTTCAAAACAAACTGATTACATGTAGTTTAAAAAGTTGCCTTGAACTCTGCTGGGTCGGTATTTCTGCACACAAATTGTCCTTGAGGATTTCGTTGTTCCATAAAGTATCTCTGGGGCTTTTAGGAACTCTGCACACTCTCCTTGCTACCATCAGGAGAAAGGAGGTGTTGCATTCTGGATGAGAAATGCTGAAAAACTGCCTTGGGTTGGAGGGGGAGATTCTTGCACAAGCCTGGAAAATTGAGCAGTTTTGAAAATCCATAGTAACAAACTATTTTGTCTAAATGGAGCAATAGGGAATGCATCTGAGTTGGAGACCCACGCAGAGATGAAAATCCCTTCTGCATGTAGAAAACAAAGGAAAAAAAATCCCACAAGACAGCACATTGCAAAGATCTTTCCAGTATTTGCTCTTCAAAAGCAAAACCTGTCCCAAAATTTTAAAATCACTGTAAATGTTGCTCGGATTTTTTTTTTTTTTTAAATACACACAATTAAGATACAGACACAGTTTAAATTCAGACAGTCAACATTTTACTGAACTTCAAGGAGAAGCCATCTTTACAATTGGCAGAATCAGACATTGAAAATAAATTGGGTTTTGATTAGAAAAAAACACATGCTCAGAATTAAACTTACTTTTCAGTTACTCCTGGAAAGGGTTTGGTGATGGAGGATTTATCCTCTCTTCACTTGCACCCCTGCTTAAAATATATTGTCACCTGCTATTAGATCACAGGCAGATTTCAGCAATTGTGATCTCCCCAGTAATGCAATTTCCTTGTTCCTGTGTGTAACTGTACGATTTGAAAATAATTCAAATGCCTTGTAAAGCTCATCTTGAGGGTTCAAATGGGATGAACATTAATAAAATTAATAAAATGGGTTGTACATGTACAATGGGATGTTTATAATACATGCATGTAAACCCCTAAAAGAATATATCAGCCATTAGTTTAAAAGATTCTGTGCATTAGAGCAGAATTGATGATGAATGAGCCACAGTGGTGGAAAAAAAAAAAAAAAAAAGAAAAAAGAAAAAAAGTAAGCTGTGAAAAATATTTGGATAATTTAAATGCATCCAAGTTGACAGGACCAGATTCAGTTCACCCAGGGGTACACAGGAAACCAGCCAATGCAATCTGTGAGTCATTAAAGCTTATTTTCAAGAGTTTGTTGAAGATATAAAGGGAAGGGATATTTCTAAAGGACTGGTGAAGGGCAAACTTCATGGGTATTCCCAAAATGAGGGAAAGGGCCTGGAAAATTATAGATCAGCCAGCCTGACTTCAATGTTCAGAGAGAGATACCAGGACAAATCACTTAAGAGTCAATTTAAAAGCACCTACAGGATAGTAAACGTGATAAAAAGCAGCTAACATGGATCTGTCAAGAACAAATCTCATCAAAACGATCCAATTTCCTTTCATGACAGGGTAATGGCTCTGGCAGATAACGGGGAGGCATTGGAGACAATCTGTCCTGACTCCAGCACGGCACTCCATGCCATCCCTCTGGACACTGTCGTGAGTAAAATGGGAAATTTGGGGTTGATGAAGACAAGAGATGGGCACAAAACTTTAAATATGTGCAGTTTGATTTCAACTACAGAAGCTTTTCAAGCAGAGTTCTAGGTGAGTGGGTCCTGTGCCCACTTCTCCACATATTTTCAATTAGTATCTCAGTGGCAGGCTGGAGCAAATACAATGTTCACACACAAACTGAGAGACAACATAGAATGAAAAAAGTGGATAGAATCCAAAGCAGATTTTTAAAAATTAAAAAAAAAAAAAAAATCAGTTTTAGTAATTTCACAAACTCCTACATTTAGGAAGATGCCCAGAACATTATTTTGCAGCAAAAGAGTAGAGTGGAATAATTTTCCACAACCTTTGAAGAGTGCAGGGCTGCTCTGGGGACCCCAGGTACTGCTTTATGCCTTCAGGCAGGAGTCTGCATAAAATCATGTACTTTTTCTTACACATTCATGTAAAATTAACCGATTTTGTTTAAAGTTAATGAAATGTTTTACTGTCTTGAAATAGTAGCACGGGAAACAGAGAGGGAGTACAATTTGCTTTATTTAAAATCCTTTTTAACAAATTTCTTTTCCTTCATTGTTTCTTTTAGTGATTCCCTAGACTGAAATGCAGTTAGATTTTTCTGAACTGTATTTTTTTTTAAAGTAGTGGTTGTGTCATACTGAATGATAAAAATGGTAGTTTTCAGCACAACCAATGCAAAAATTAGAATAAATTAATTTATATGTTGTTATTTATACAATCAGCCTGTATTGGCACAGCCTTAACTTCCTTCATATCAAAGTGAACCCAGTCTATCTGGTAATTTTTGAATTAGATGTCCACAGGTTTAATTACAGAAAACATTCATGCTTCAGAGGTGCTCAGCTAAAACAGCACTGATATTGTAATGAGAAATACATTTATCTTGACTACCTTGACATAGTAAACTGCTAAAATGCACTGAGTCTCCAAAAGCATTATAAGGTGATTTCTCAAGAAATAAAATAAATAAAATAAAATAACTGCAATACCTATTGTTACACCAAGTCATTGCAGAACTTGAGCAAGTCACTTCAGCTTTCATCCTATTTAAAAAACAAATGATAATTCTTCCTTAATTTACCCCCTGTGCTGAATAATTAGTTAATCTCTGTGCAATTATTTCAAATTGTATAAACGTGCTCAATATTGTTATTACTATAAGCCAAGCTGGGTAAGATACAGAAAAATCCCAGTGTATATGTGCTATCATATTGAGTTGTTAGGCCTTGCAGTAAACAAAATAATAGTTGGCTGAAAGTGAGATGGAACAGGGAAAGGAGAAGCTGAATTAAGTTGTAAAAATGGAAAGCAGAGGGTCTAAATAGAGAAACAGAAATATCAACACAGAACTGAGAGATTGTCAGGGCAGAGGGGAAAAGCAGGCATGACCCAGTGAGCAAGGCAACCACACCTCTAGGCCAAAGGCAGCTCATCTGGAAATAGATCAGAACTCAAAACCAGTGCTGAGTGATCTCATTGAAATAGGGAATCCCTAAATTCACAAGCTTGCAGCAAGTAAGGAAACTTAAAATAATTCAGAATTTGCAGAAGGGCAGAGATTCCTTCAGAGCTGCTGCAGTGGGCACAGTGAGTGCACAGAGTGTGAGACATCAAAGCAAAATCCCAGACACCACAATGTAAGGGTAAAATAAACATCCTATTTCTGCACCCAGCACTGTTCTTTGTGAGGCTCTCAGGTCGCTGCTTTGGCCATTCTTTACTTTTCACTGCCAAAGATGAGCAGAAAGACAGGGAGAGAGATAAGAGCAAATTAATCATCAAATATTTCTGAAAGTGGAAAACGCTGAAGATTTGGTGAAACTTTAAAATCCCTCTCCATTGAAATGTTGTGCCAAAAATCTGTTGCTGGAGTGCATTGGATGGTAAACAGTGACAGGTGAATCACATATGCACTCCCCAGGTTTGTTGTCATGGATTATTCTTTTTCTGGCACTTATAAACCTGAGTGTCCCGTGTTCAGGGAGCTAGGTAACACATTTTTGGATTTACAGAGGCACGGTAATGTGCTCTGCTGCAAAGTCCTACAGCCACAGATACAGCAAGGAAGCTTCCTGCTGGCCAAATAAATAAAGATCAGTAATTGTTCAGCCAGCCATGGGATGAAGAATGATCAATCACCAGAGGAGAACAGGGATTTTGGAGATTGCATTGCACTACAGCAAATTAGTTTTTTAACCATTAGTGAAAACTTCCCGTTTAGCGTTGCCAAAGGTGGGGGTTTTTTTTCATTTTGCAGTCAATGAAATGCTAGCACTTGTTGTCTTTTTTAGCACCTTAAGTAAGCTTGCTTTGAGGTACTTGCCAATATTAAACAGAATTTCTATAGAGATTTTTTAGATTTTTTTACTTTGACAAGTTGTGCAGGGAGAATCAATGTCGGTAAAGTAAAAAAATCCTGTTCTCCCAGGGCATGCACAACTGACAGAAAGAGAGGTTTAGGAAAAAATCAACTGGAAGGGTCCTGTGGGTGACCCAGGAATAGATCAACTATCAGTGAGCTTATTCAGCTCTATGGGAACTGTACTCACCCCAGGCCAGGGTCCAAAAGACCTTGGCAGGCCGAGATAATGAGAGTTTAAACAGAGTGAGGTTTTGAACATCCATGGAGAGTCTATCAGGGCTTGTTTCTGCATTCCTGCTTTTCTCTCCTCTGGTGGCTTTGCCCTTTCCAGCAGTCCATCCCATTAGGAGGACTTGAACACAGCTATAATCTAAGATTTTTATCTGGAGCTCACTGCACTTCAAATGAAAAACCAGTCTCCATGAAGAGGAAAATCTGTATACAAAATATATAAAGTTAGCACAGTCTGCAGATGTGCATTATATCTTTTACTCCTCATAGCACAAGTTGCAGAGTCAAATCTCAGCTTATCCTCTCTACATCACCCTCCAAAATGGGAAAACAAATGGCTTGTTTCTTGCTACCTGGTAAATCACTGAAAGCACTTTCACCCACTCACTTCTGCTAACCTGAAGGGGTTTTTAGCTGTGGTTTTCATCAATTTCATCTCATTTCTAACTAATTCCTTGGCTAAACAACCCGACTTCAGAAAGGAAAGCCTCTGTGAGCAGAACTCTAATCCTTTCTTGCACCAAAATCCCCTGTGGGGTTTCATTTCCCTGGGCACAGGCAGTCCTGGGGTCAGTGGGATGGCTTGATGTGACATTCCCAGTGACACTCTGAGCATCACTGACTCCTGCCAGAGGCACTGCTCTCATCTCCTCACAGCATTAACACTAAAATCCCTGCACAATCAAAAAGGAGAGGAAGCAACCAAGGCCCAGATTGTGTCTTTCAGGGCATTTCTCACAGGACCTGAGAACAACACAGCTCAGACTATCCCAGACACTTCAAGGTGTGACTGGCACAGTCCAAGTGTCTCTTCAAGCAGAGCAAATCAAGAGACTGCCAAAATAAAAGTGGAGTAGGAAACAAAGATCTTTACAGGCACCACGCCCTAATCTTAATTATTTTAATTAATATTTTATGGGTTGCAAATGCAAGGGGGTTTATGCTTTGCCACTTTTGTGTAATCAAGTTTCTTTCACTGTTAGCTGATTAATCTCGGTTTTCTCTTTTAGATGATTGCATTTGTTCAGAGTTTAGCTCAAAATGACACATTGTAAGAATAACCTACTGAAAAAACTAATCCCTGTTGGTAATTAGCTATAATGACTTCTAAAGGGAAAAGAAACAGCAAGTACAGGGGAAAAAAGGGTTTTGTTTTTTTCCCCTCCTCAGTATTTTAGTCTTAAAGATATACTGCACTAACCCCAAACATTGCTGGCTCATTTGCTAAGCCACAGGTGATTTGTTGCCAATTTGAGACTTCAAATATTGAACATTTTATCACTTGTGACATCTGAATTCCTGGAATCATGAAACTGTAAGCTGGCTATATTTAAATTTTCTAAGCTTACTGATTGCTGCTCTGCCCACCAAATTTATTTGACAGATCTTTTGGTGCACACAAAAACTTATATCCACAGATAAATATTTGTATACACACATACCCTCAAACTTTCTGCCACTTTACCTTGAACTAAATGCAAACAGGACTGTGGAGTAGGAGAGGAAAAAAAAAATAATAATGCAACACTGTCATTATCTCATATCTCTTTGTTAATTTTCCAGGTATTGTGTGAGACTTTCTCCCTCAGGATAAAAGATTCTCTGTGGAAAAAGAGGAGTTTCTTCAGAAGGAGAAGTACCATGGGGATGGAGGAAGAAAATCTGGGATTCCACAGCAAAAAGGGTACAGAGATGGTTCTTATTTAGGAAACTTTGTGCAACCAGAAGTGAAGGTTTTGTTGACAAAGTGCTTACTCTTGGTGGTTGCAGTGTAACCACACCACACCTCAGAAAAACAAATGAGGAACCCTCTGGAAAATGGAGGAGCAACAGATAAGGGGTAAGAGATTCTTCATCCATTTGACAGATATACAGAGAGGAAAAAAGGAGGAGGGGAACAAAGATCACTGCAATGTGAGATCAGAAGAAAACTAACTGCAAAGAACACTAAAAAGAGGCTTGTTTGAAGCTCTCAGATCTCCTATCAGTAAGTTTTTAAAACTGAAAGGAAGCCTCTTTTTATTCTCCTCCCTCCCTTCTGGATCAAAATGAGGGTCCTTTGAACAAGAAGTAAAACAGAACTCGTAGACACGGAAGTGTAACAAAGTGATAAAAGGGCTGGGGCCAAAATGAAAGCGTGAAGGGGATCAGAGGATAAAGGAAGAGTCATTTGAAAAGTATCAGGGGAAAAATAAAGAAAGCAAAGATGATCAAATAAGATGGATAAAGTTTAATGTTAAAACTGGACCTTTTGTGTCTATTCCTAGAGTGGTTGTTGCTTAAAATATCAAGGAACATATTTAGTCCTGATTCTGCTGTGATTAATATTCTCTGTAATGAAAAAACCTTCCAGCATTCCTGCACGCAGAGAGAAAACAGTTGTTTTCAGAAGATTTAAGATGCATTTAGTGCCTTTTGGTATTTTCCTCTCAGTGTGCAACCATATGCTGCCTTTTGGTACCATGATAAACATCTGCATAACTGGCTTACCTTTAAATGAAATATTCAGCATATTTTAATGCAACTGTGTGGGCAAACAGTTCCTGACTGAAAGTCAATGCAAATAATTGGAACAGTTCCTATCATGTCTTCCTTTTCTCAATATTTTGAATTTAATTAACAAGATTAACATTGCAAGGCAGTGTTATTGCATCATTACAAATTATTTCTGGGCTTGTTTGGTTGGGTATTTTTTAACATTTCCAGATATAGAAAGACAGGCAGTATTTCACTACAGAACATAGCCATGCTAATCAAATAAGAAATGAGGAAGGGAGCTACTCAGTATTTGTTTTCTAATAGAAAATGACACCTGTGAGAAAAGGAGAAAGAAAACAAGCATACAGATACCCAGAAAACAAAAAGATCACTTAAGGAAATAGACTGATGAGGGTGGGGGAGAAGGAAAAATCAGGGGTCTTTCTGTTGTTCATCTATCTCCATGGGGAGGGAAATCCTAAACCCTAACATACTCTTTTCCCCTCTAATATCTCAGGGCAGAAAAGTCACCCATTTTACCCTTATTTTTCCCCCAAAATTCCAGCCTGCATTGTTAACTTCTGCCCATTCAAATCTCTGCAAAAGATTCACCTTCTTTATGATTGTCTCCTTTCACACAGGAATCTTAATTCTCCCTAAAAGAATACATTAAGTTCAGATACTTTTGAACTTCTGAAGGAAAATTTCTTTTAAATGCAACAGGGGGTAGCCTGGCCAGGTCAGTTCTGCTGGCTCACCACGACAAACCAACAGCTGTTAGATAACCAATATCTGCTATCTCATGCCAGAAAAATGAGGTAATTTTTGATTTTGTCCTGGTTTCAACTGGGATAGAATTAATTTCCTTCCTAGCGGTTGGTGCAGTGCTGTGTGGTGGATTCAAGATGATAATAATGTTGAAAACACGCTGATGTTTAATTGCTGCCAAGCAGTTCTTGCACTCAATCAAGGATTTTTGGGTTTGTTTAATTGCTGCTAAGCAGTTCTTGCTCTCAATCAAGGATTTTTGGGTTCCCAAGCTCTGGCAGGGAGGGGGTGCTCCAGAAAGCAGGAGGGAGCATGGCCAGGACAGCTGCCCTGGGCTGGCCAAAGGGAAATTCCTCACCATGTCCTGTCCATAAACTGCTCAGGGACAGGCTGGGCTCTGTCACAGGATGCTGAGCAATTGTGCAGCACTTGCTTTCCTCAGGCTTTACTTTTTTCTCTCTCTTTTTATTGTCTCTCTTTTTGTCATAATTATTATATTGTTTAGTTTTATTCCAGCTGTTAAACTGTTCTCATCTCATCCAAAGGACTTTACCTATTTTCCCAATTCTCCTCTCCCCTCCCAGGAGCTGCTGAGTTGTCACCTGGGTTTAAACCACAGCCAAGGAACATCTAAATATACAACAGAAACATGGGGGGGAAAGATGGCTGTGTCACAAAAATCATGAATTTTGCATTGCCTGTATAAATAGCTTTTCAGGAAGCTTTCCTAATGAAGTCTCAACTTCCACTTGAAATTCAATTATACCTCAGGTGATCTGACAACAGGAAATGAATACATTTAACTCTTCAGACATGTGGTGTTCAAGATCACCCATTTAAATCAGTTTTCCCTGTCTGGAGAAGGACAAAGTGACAGGACAGAATACAAATTACACTGATCCTAGTAGTGAATCATGAATTATTTCAATAGTTGATAAAATGATTTTCAAATATGTAATCACATAAAATCAGAGAAACATTTAGAAAATTTGGTTTCACTATTTCTTCAATGACATGTTCTCTCCTGATACGTGATATGCCTTCTAAAAAAAATGGTGTAAGTGGAAGACAAAATATTTTGTTCGATTTTGACTGTTGGTTTTTGGTTTTGGTGAGGATTTTTTTTGTGTTGGCTTGGTTTGTGTTTGTTCTTTTAAACTGGGATTAACAACTACCAGGACAAACCCTTTAGTGTTTTTCATGGTGAATGGTACAGAAAGGTGCTTAAATTCTATCTAAGATGTGGGAAGAATGAAACNATTTTTTTTGTGTTGGCTTGGTTTGTGTTTGTTCTTTTAAACTGGGATTAACAACTACCAGGACAAACCCTTTAGTGTTTTTCATGGTGAATGAAAGGTGCTTAAATTCTGTCTAAGATGTGGGAAGAATGAAACCTGAATGGCTGCTGTTCCCACCAAACAGTTTAAAATGACATGCAAAGGAAAGATTTTTTATTTTTATTTTTTTTAATAATTAGGGAAGGAATCAGAGGACTTCAAGTACCAGAGGACTTCATGAATATTTGTTCTAGACACATTGTGCCTTAAAGAGAAGATGGTCTAAGAAAAGAATTCAGAATCAAAAGCCTCAAATATTCACGTTTCAGTGAGTTTTATTCATATTACAGAAAGCTTTTACCCAATCTTTCTGCTTTCTGTAATCAACAGGTAGCAAGAAATCCCTCAAAAAAATATTGCATTTGAAATTTTTTAGCCATTCAGACTTTTAGCAGTGCACACAAAGCCTCTGCCATCGGTCATGTGGATTCCCAGAGCCTCTGTCTTACCCCCTGAACACCAAAACTGAACTTTTAGAGTGCTCAGAAATGGCTTGTCTTTACTCACAATTATCACTGCCACACTAATTTCTATCAGGAACCCACCTTAGAAGTCATTGGGGCCTCCAGTTTTATCAGAACTAAATATCAGCTATGCCCAGCTTTGGTGTGGTTTTTGTCCTGAATGTGTATTTTTAGAGGGCATATGGGTCTAGTGGGAAAAAAGGAGCTTTTTCTTGTTTTAAATCACAGAAAGAACTGTATGTAATTGACTGTTTTACAAAAAAAATATTGTTGTATTTCAGAAATCTCTCATTTTAATATATAAAGACAATCCTATTTCAAATAATCAGCTATGCTCAAATGGAATAAACAAGGAGCTCATGTAAAAGGGAAAAAATATTTCTTCTTTTCAACAGCCCCTGAATCTCTTGCAGTAATGTTTTTAATTAAGTTTTACACTACATTGCCATCTATAGGATAGCACTTAAATGTAACTTCCCACAATTAAGCTGTGATTATTTTCTTTACAGCTCTTCCTTGCAAATTGCAGACAGCAAAAAAAAGGTGGTGTGGTTCTGTGATTCCATGAAAATAACTGATGGCTGCTTCATCATTCCAGCACAGCCACTGCTCAAACTGTGAAAGTTTAGTTGGGTAATCACAAGGAGACAAAGATAATTCCATTTATTGGGACCAGAGGGGACAGCACACGCACCACCACGGTCCCCAGAGGTCTTTGAAGTAGTGGCCACAACATGCAAAATTATAATGAGATATTATATGCTCAACAATAGTCAGAGGATCTTCTGCTTGGCACTCAAACAGATTTCATCTTTTGAGCTACTTGCACTGCATGCTCCACCTGGAGCACCTGCTGGACTCAGATTATCTCAAAAACATGTTTTAGACTAATCCTCAGGTGGTGTTTTCTTCCCTATTGGCTTTATTCTCCACCTAGTGCAGCAGGCATGAATAAATCATGCCTGGTGCTGAAGCCTGATGATGAATAATCAAAATTAAAGCCATTCTTTTCATGTTTCCTACTCTAAACTTATTTGTTGTTCATCTTTTTGGGTTTTTTTTTTGCTTTGCCTTAGGGGTTTCAGCTTTTTTAGTTATTCTGACTGGGTTATTCTGTGAATTACTGAGTTTCCCATTTTACCAGGCATCATTCATCTTCCTTTGCAGTCAGATTTGCCTAGATAGGCAATTGTTCACAGTCTAGACATGCTCTTACTTGAGTGCCTGTGTCCCAATTCAATTTCTGAGCATCATGATGGAAACACAGCACAGGAAGCAGAAATTATATACAGTTGCTTTAAACTCTTATTGTAGTAATGCTGGCTGATTCTGTAAAACTCTGTTGTAAATCCCAGCCTTTCTCAGTAGCTTTTTTTAATGCTTTTCTTTCTG
>VXBB01009090.1:70020-83408 GCA_013399915.1 Illadopsis cleaveri | reverse complement strand
CAGAATAATTTGCAGTGGGTCTTCACTATTTTCTATTTATGACACTGAAGTTCACATTTATTTTTGCATTTCGCTCCAGCTCTTACTGATCCAGCTCCACAGGTTTGAAACTCTAGAAATACAAGCCTTAGAAGGAACTAGAAGGAGCAATATCAGGCAGTGACAGATAAAATGACACAATTAATAGCACTTGAGAATCTGTCTTAGGAAGCCAAATTTTTAGTAAAACAAACACTTTTAGGAATAAAACAAAAAAAAAAAAAGTGAAAAGATCCATGATTCTTATCCTGGTAAAGATCCACAGCAGGCCTGAGATTGGTCAGGCAATATTATGCAGTTACCTCCCAGCATTAATGGTTTTGCTTCTTGAAGTCTGACAGACACAATTTTAGCTCTGTAAGCAGATGTCTGTTCTGTGCTTTCAGGTACATTGCCAATAATATAAAGATTCTCAGCAAGTGCCTCATCAGAAATTCAAAATACAGAAGTTCCCCACACCTGAGAGATCCAGATGGCAACCCTTAAGTGAAAGTTAACAGGAAAAAAACCCTCTACTTTTACACAATATTAGAGGTGAGAGTTGTTCAATAACTACTTTATAATTAAAGATTTAGTAATGAAGGCTAAGAACCTTCCCTAATGATGGCAGCTCAGTGTCCAGCAAAACTTTCTAGTTATTCCACGACTGAATGTGACTCAGCAAAGAAGAAGTATCTGCATGTCCACAATGGTGAGCCAACCTTTTGGGTTAATCCTGCAGTTCATGCAAGGGCTCAGCTGATTTTTCAAAATGTGTAAAAGGTAATTATAGATGCCATAGAGCTCCCACTGACCTACTCTTTTTCCAGCAACATTCAGAAATATTTAGAGGGATATCTTTCCCCTCCTACTGAACAAGGAAGATATTATCTCTCCTTAGCAGGTCCCATTTCACTGAATTCACAGAAGTTTTCAATGAAAGAATTATTATATGAATGCAGGTGCTTAACATCAACATAACTTCTACCCACATTGACAGACTTCCAGCACTCCCACTCCCACCCCAAACTCATGCTGAGAAATTCACTGCCTGTAGTGCTTGTTCCATCATCCCATCATTCCCTGGCTCTGAGGTCAGCTAAATTAAATCATTAAATATTAAATTATTATGATTTCCATACATAATTTTAAGCAGACCTTATGGAAGAGGAGTTTATATAAGTTAAAATGGTCAATAATCCCATGAAGAAAAAACATTTCAGTTTCTCTCCAGCACTTAAGAAAAATTCACAGCATATTTGTGCTTCTCTCTCTGATGTCAAGAAAATGAACATATTGCCAGGCTCCCACAAACAGGTATTGTCAGGTTTGCATGCCTTTGTTATTTCAAAACCAATTGCCTCAAAGAAGGCAAAGTGAAGATTACTCATACTCCTGCCTCCTGCTGAGCCTGATGCTTTAAGAGAGGCTTTTAGTTTTATGTAACACACACACAAAAAAAAGTGCCAACATATTCTGCAGGGCAGAAAATACACTTTTCCTCACGTTCTTATGCAGTAAGTCATGGGGTTAGCTGGATGCTTGTTATGGAACTTTCCAAAACAAAGGCAAGTTTAGACCAGGCAGATGAAAGTTCAATAAATCAAAAGCGAGTAAGAACAGGGTATTTGGAGAGTGAAGTCTTAGAAACTGAGCACTGCTGTTGGAGAAGCAAACACTCCTGGATATTTTAATTCCATACTGAATTACCAATCTGAATGCTTAAATTTTCACTTAGCACACAAAAAAGATCTGAACATTTTGGGTTTTTTTAAAGTCCATCAGGAAGAATGTTGGTGGCATCAGAAAGGACTGCCCAAAACAATGCAATTTGGTGAGGTGAAGGTTGTCTATGTGTGTAAGTCAATTGTGATCAACACCCACAAAACGCAGCCCAAAATGGGAAGGCTGAATAATCCCAAATACGTGCTTTGGGTTACACCTACATCTCAAGTTAGAAGCTGAGCAGCATTAGCAGTTTAGAAGATCAAAGCATCCAAAGACTTTCTTTTTTACTCAAATTTTTTAATTTGTTTTTTCTTAAAAGCAATCTTTATTAAAAAATGCTGCAATTATTTTCATTTAAACCTGTCTTATTAAAGTATGAGGTTTAGTACACAGGAGAGAAAAACCCCATCTTTTAGGCTTAGTAGTATGAAAACACCAAGAGAAAACAGCTAATGGAGACTCTTTGCCCACTGCCATGGCATACTTCTTTCTTAAAATAAACAACATCCCAGCCCCTTCTCCCCTCAAGGAAAACCCCCAAGCTCAAAAGTCACAAATTCTTTCCCAGCTGAAGTCATGCCATGGTGGAAGAGCAGCATGTTCTGAACAGATAATGATGGTAGTACAGAAGTACAGAACCTAGGACTGCTCTGCCATCTAAATTTGCTGTTTTAGGCAGAATCTCTATTGCTAAGTAGAAACATCTGCCCCATAACTTCTGGTCCTAACTCATCTGAAAGGCAAAGGGTCGTGTTAAACCCCCCAAAGGCAAAAAAATCTGTTCCATGCAGCATCCAGGATGTTCTCACTTATCACAGAAATTTGACTGGCTGAGGGAAGTCTGTCAAGCCAGGCAGGAAATCCAAAGCAGAATAACAAAGGGGGATTTCTCCCTCAGCACTGGTAAAAACATTTGCAATCCAGAACTTCTTCTAGTCCAAACAGTTCTTAGGATTGCAGGTAAAATTTCTCTGTTATTTCTATAACCAAATCCATGCAAATGCAGCTTTTGCACATGCAGAGGGGATGTCAGGCTGAAAACATTAAGAATTTCCAGTAAAAAGCACTGCACAAGAGGCTGGGCTTGTTTCCCTCACAAGGAAAACTGTAATGTACAATATGAATCTCCAGTTATGGGTTCAGTGCAAGGTTTCTTAGTGAGCTCATTTAGGAGTTTTTATGGGGTTCAAACAATGGTTTGCCAGCAATTCCCATCTCAGTCACAATGGTAACAGTGTGGTGATCTGCTCAAGAGACAGAAATTAAAACAATTTATTGTATTAATTAGCATCTTCTCCTCTACACTGAGATACTTGCTTCAAGTGATCTGACAATTTAATTGAGGACATCATTGATTTTAATTAACATTTTTCTTAGGAGAAAGGCAGTTACTGTTGGATGGTGCTGGAAATTAACACTAGGGGGAAAAAAGAACCCGAGTCAAGGAACAGTCATTTCCGACCCCACTGCAGTTTGGAAATTCACAGCCTTTAGATACACCAAAAATATAGGTGGAGAAGTACTAATAAGTCATAACATCCCAGATTATTTCAGTGATAGGACTTGATCAAAACAGAGTCAATGTGCATAATATCACTTTAATTGGTCTGTATTCAGATCCAGTCTAATTACTATTTCCTTGCAGTAGTCACCAATTTACTTTCTTTTCATTGACTAGTTTTTTATAGTTTTTGAAATCCTGATATTGAGCTTAACCTTCTGATTGAACTGATTCCTTACTCCAACCCATCTGCTAATGTAAGCAAAAAACTGTGCCTTAACAAGACTATTTAAAATAATGTTTCATTTTGATTTATAAAGCCATTCAAAATTTGTTGGATAGTAACCATTAGCTCTGAAAGAAAAGAAAAATTTGGATTTAAAAACTGAAGATAAAACTCATATTTGGAGGGGCAGGAGGTCTCTTTCAGGTTTTGTAACAGAACAATATATTGACCAAATCCAAGAGGTCAAGAGCAGGGTCAGATCCCTTTATAGGCACTAAAACATTTTAAAAACACAGAACAGGATAATTTAATTGCTGTTTATCATGTGGAGAGGCCCCTATCACTTCAAAGGAGTTCAGTACCAGATGAACCAGAATATTAAACACTTTACAGGCAAAGAGTTTTTCCCTCTATTCATTACCAACCAGAGGAAAGGGCTCAGAAACACCCAAAGGACTCAATCTGCAACATTATTTTTGTACTTTTGCACAAATCTCTCAATGCATTCAGCAAGAACAACTAGAAGACCTTCTCAATTTCTTCATTTCCATTTGACCACATTCCTAATGTAATCTCCCTTTTCACACCTACATGCAGTTCATGGCTACTTGCCACTTCAGACTTTCACCCTACATAATTGAAGTCAATGAGAGATTTTGCTACTAAATTTATTCCAAGCACAAATTGTCCCAATTAATGGGCAGAGACCCACAGCTCCAATTAGTTTTAGCCAGCAGATGTAAATATTTAGCGCTTGTTCACATCCAAAGTTGACTGCTTTACCTTTTCTATTATTATTTGAAGTAATAATTACTGACAGCAGGTTCCCCTGTATGTCACCCAAAGCAAGCTCACTGCCCTTTAGCTATTTTCATCTGTCTTTGTGAATGAGAGACATCAAGACAGGGTCTGTTTTTAAAGGTGAGGGGAAAAAAAAGCCTTTTGGGCATTTGAGATTGCAGGTGGAATGCAGAGCAACTGTCTCAGGTGTCTTGTGAGACACTGTGCAGAAAATGACAAACCAAAGCCAAATGCCTTCAAATCATACTCCCCTTCCTCCTTGTCCCTCATTTTCTCCTTCTATCCAACATTGTAAAATCACTGGAAAAAGTCTGAAGGATTTTTCTTTCCCTTCCATTCTATCCACAGTGAGAGATTTTAAGCATTTGTTTCTTGCTTTTAAAACATCAGATGCAAGGCAAGAAGTCCTCAATGCTTCACAGCAGGCACATGCTGACTTATTGTCACAACAAAGTTGATTATTTTGCTGTTGACTCAGGTTATTTTTCTCCTTAAAGGACATTTTCAAAGAACCTAGCCTAAGGGTTATTTCATCCTAATTACACATGAAATTAAGAGCATGAAAAGACTCTCCAGACTACTTGATTGCTTGAAGTTATAAACCAGTTTAAGTGCTTCTCTGGACAGGTGCACACATGAAGAGATGGGAAATTATTCAGCCATTAACAAGCTAACAAGATCTAAAGATTTTCCCATGGCTTCTTTATAGAATAAAGTACTATTTCTCTGAACCAAAAATACAGCATGGGCCAATACTGAAATTTTCATTGAAGTCAGTGTGTACTTTATCTGAATTAATAATGTGGGGAGGGTTCAGAACACTGGCAACACCTCTCATAACTATAACAGCTTCAAGATTTCAGAGATGGGGCTGTGGGCACAACATCAAAACACAAACCAGAACAATCTTGTTGTTAAAGAAATGTGTTTGACCATATCTATTGTTATTCTTGGTAAATTTAGACTGTGCAAAAAAAAAATCTCTCAGGAGATTTATGTGAAGCATAATTGGGTTATTTATCGTGAAGTAAAATTATGGTTTTTACTTCTACAATGCATTAATAATTTAAAAGAGGCACTGGAGGAGAGTACAAGCAGTGAGATACTGTTTCCATCTCTACTTCCTGCAGCTTTGAAGATAAATAGCTTTTATTGGGGTTTTCCTGTACTTTATCTGTCTTTTTAGATTAATTCACGACTCCTTTACACAAACTGTCATATGTTAGAATTCTATATAACCTGTGGAAGAACCAGATCCAGGATTTTGCATTACCTGTGCCAGAGTACAAATTATAACATTACACAATGAAACTATCCCACCATCTATAAACTGTGTTTAAAGAAACTCTTTAATGAGCCTGAAATGAGAAATATACCTGAGAGGCAAGTCTGGACTAACAGACTTGATCTTGAACAAATCAGTTGAAGTCCTAGAGCATTTAATCTGAAGAGGCAGTGACATTTGTAGACCCTGGAAACTTAAATCAGATTTAAACTAGTCCAAATGAGAATATGCACTTACAAGTCAACCCACTTGTATTCTGTAAAATACCTGCATTACCTGCACACCATGCAAACAGGCTCTTTAATTTTTAGGGGGTTTTGTGGGTTTTTTTGGTTGGTTGGTTGGTCTTGGGTTTTGTTTTTTGTTTTCTTTTTTTGTTTGTTTTGTTTTTAAGTTTTAAAGATAACCAAATAGGAAATCTTTCCACTAAAAAAAACAAAAAACAAAACCCCAGATGACCTTTATGCAGGAAGAGTAAACTCCTGCTTTCCCCCAGGCAGATAAAAGGCACAAGCCAGCAGCAATCTCTGTTAGGATTCAGCAGAGACACCCCAAACTCTAAAACTGTGCAGCAGAATTTCACATGTTTCAGTGGTGCCAACAGCTCATGAGTCAGCTCCTCCTCCTCACTGGAGTCTCCCATCTCTCCTGTCACAGAACTGCCGTGGCAAACTGCCACCTGTGCCTCCCCTGCTCCACATCCCTGAGGCTGGGATACCCCCGGGGAGGTTTGGTGAAGAATTCCTGAGAAAAGCACCCACACAAAGTTTAGCAGCCTGCACATTCCACTCCATGACATGCCACAGGAATCCTCCTTCAGTTTTTCTGACAACAAACCTTGAGGGCAGCTCTCTGAAAGTCACTGCAGGGAAATGTGAGGTTCAAAACCCCATTACCTGGAGGTGACACTCACTGGGTGAAGCATTTAAACTTATGGTTAATTCTAATGAGCTTTAACACCACCACTACACCGGACAGGAAACAGGTTAAATCCTGTAGAAAAAAAGCTTTGGTGTGGCTTTCTGAGGGAATCTGGAAATATATCATGGCCTGGTTCCACAATGTCTGGGATAAAGAAGCTGGATCTCAAGTTTCTGGTTCTCAACAGGACTCTCAGCATTCTTTGTATTTCTAAACAAGCTCTGCAAGCTTCATAACTTCACCTCTGAATTGGAGACACCCTCAACATTTTACCCATCCTTTCTGTTTGTTTGTAATCCTTTTTAACAGGTATTTTTTCATATTCTTTGTGCAATGCCCTCACACTTTTAAGAATGTTTCAGAGTATTACAGTTACCATCACCCTGTCAGGAGAAATCTCACTGTAGGCTCTTTATTAGGAGCAGTGAATGATATGGACCTAAAAGCTAACCCAGACCAAGGAACCCTGTTGTCCGTGAGACAGGCTCAGTGTGTGCTGAGCTGTGCAACTGGGAGTCCCTGGTTCATCTATTGCAGGTTTCATTAAGTTCTTCTTGAGAAGAAATCATCAGGAAAAAGCTGCATTCAGAGCAGAGTGTGCAGATGGCCAGTGCACCCTTCTGGGCACATGCAGCTTTCTGGAACAGGGATACATGGACATCGTGATGACTTGGGCCAGTAAAGTTTGTCCAGAAATGAACTGCCAGCAGTGACCAAGCTTTCAGAGCAGTCTCATCCCAAACTGGAACTCTGCACACTGTTTCCTCTGTACCTGAAGCAGCTCAGTATCAGAGGCTCTCAAGTGCTATACAGTTTATTTAAAAATGATTTTTTTCCTAACTGAATCTTGAGTGAGTCATCCATCACCCAGCTATTCTGTGCTGGTTTCCCTCTACTGCAATCTAACATTAAACTTTTGTCTAACCACTTATGACAGTTTTTCAAACATTTTTGAAATGCAGCCCCTTTTGCCTCATCTGTCTTCCTGCCACCCCTCCATTCCCTCCAGCTCTCATCCTCCCCTGGCATCACCACATCATTTCTCCCCCACAGGAGAACAAAACCAGACTGTAATTACTGTCTGCAACTATTTACTCACTCCCACATCTTAATGGAACCAAACTGCTGATCTCTACACAACCCTAAAATGGGTCTCAATCCTCAGGTGGAAAAAAAAAATATTTACTGAACCATGCAGTCTCTTAACATGCAAGTACTATCCCACACCACTTGGTCTGTGCCAACAACTGAAAAAATATCTCAAAACTTACCACCTTTACTACCATTGCAGCTTTTTTTTTTGGTGTTTCTTCAGTCATATCACTTATATCACATCCCATTATATATTACTTATGAATTTGGCCCTCCATAGGTAACCATGCTCAAGACAACTTAAGGAAATGCTCATTGAAAAGATTCGCATTGTGAAGAAAAATATACTATAAATACATAAAACATCAGAATTACCAACAGAAGTGGGAACTAAAAGCAAGTTTGCAGACAGATTCCCTCTCCCAGATCTAGGTAATTAGGTGGAAGTTGCAATAGTCATCTACTTGACAATATTTTCCAGTGGACAGGACACTTAACTAACCTTCTGCCAGACTCTGCTGATGAAAGTGCTCTCAGATTCACCTCATGCAGTCAAGAAACTAATGAGCTAAATCAGCCCACCAATTTCAACAGCTTAAACCTAACACATTTAAGGAGTTTTAGAGAATATTCTGTGAACAGCTCCTTTAGCAAGCACCTGCAGAGAGGTGATGACAGATCACGGTAAAAACTTCCTGGGAGACCAAAGTCCTGGCTATGACCTAATTTACCTAGGGATTAAAGTATCTTCATTTGTATCTACAGTATGAATTCACTTCATCAGACCAATTTAATTCATGTCATTTTCAACCAATTTAAAAATTAATCCAGCTTTTCCATTCAAAATAGGCCTGCCAGAAAGGTCAGTTGAAAACAAAGACAAAAGAACTGTGTTTTTATTTCCCTTAGACAAAACCAAACTAACCATACCACCCTTTCACCTGAATAGAGCACACAACTAGATAAGCAAATACTTCATGTGGAAGACAAAGCATCTTCTATATTGGTGGGTTATACAAACATTTGTACCAACACGTTGCTCACAGAGAGCAAGAAATCACATATCTTTAAAGAATTAATTTCCATAAGGTGGTGGAGTGAGAAGGAAAAAAGCCTCTCCCAGCAGGTCTGAAGTGATGTGTGGGAGTTCAGCTGGTTGGGATGAATGGTGAGCTGGCCTGTGTTAACAATGAAGGCATCGACTGAAGACCTTGGGAAGCAGGATGTGACCTTATCACTCTCTATAACTCCCTGAAGGGTGGCTGTGCTCAGGTGGGTGATGGTCTCTTTCTCCAGGCAGCAACGGACAGAACAAGAGGACACAGTCTTAAGCTGTGCCAAGGGAAATATAGGCTGGATATTAGGAAAAAGTTTTTCACAGAAAGAGTGGTAAAGTACTGGAATGGTTTGCCCAGGGAGGTGGTGGAGTCACCATCCCTGGATGTGTTTAAAGCAGACTGGATGTGGCACTTGGTGCTGTAATCTAGTTGAGGTGTTGGAGCATGGGTTGGACTTGATGATCTTGAAGGTCCCTTCTAACCTAGAAATTCTGTGAAAAAAGGAAATATCTAGCTGGGCTATGGTGAGGGGAACAGGACCATGGGTACAGTTATGCTAACAAAGCAATCCCTTATAAGGCAATGCTCTGAGCTCTGGATTAGGATTGGTTGGTGACACACTCCATATATGGTAATGTTTCTAGTTCTCACTGCTCATTGGTTCCCTACCCTCAGTTAATTCCTGTATAATGTCATGTTTTCCTCAGTTCCAGGTCTCCAGAGGAGCTATGTATGTATGGCTTCTTGTTTTGTTTTGCTATTAAATCTAGTTCTCATTGCCCATTCCTATACTTATTCTGTAAAGGAAAGCAAAATAAAAGCCAACAGGTCATTACCAAGCTGACTGGGGAGAGATTCCTTCCACACTCCACACCTGGCAACTGATTAAGAGCTGTTTAAATTTACCAATAAAATTTCTCTGGAACTTTTAGAAGTAAGTATACATACAAATACAGAACAGATTCTGCAGAGTTTCCACTCTTCCCAGAAAGTTTTTGTTTTGTGTTTAAAATTGCAGGCAGGCTTACTACAAAGTAAGACTACAACTGAGAGACAGACGGTTCAGAAGAGTTATTACATGTGCATTTAATATGTACAAGACAAACATTTATTTCTTTCCTTTGTACAGAATAGGTAGCTTGCCTTTTTTTTTTCTTTTTTTTCTTTTTTTTTTTGTCTTTTTGCTTCAGCATGAGGCTCTGTTAATCTCATTTTAACATTTTCATCTTCTCTGGTTCCAATTCCTACATCAGTGTAAGACTGCATCTCATCACACACATCTAATGCATCATTTTAGTTTGAGTCATTAATCTTGGCTTTCCATTCAAAAGATAAGCCACATTTAATAGCTATGTCATAAAATCTGCATCAAGGCTCTGGAAGAGCAATTTGCAAACTTCAGGAAAATACTGTAGCTATACCAAATTTAATTACACATCCAAATATAATTTTTAAGAGGCCAAAAGTTCTCTCTACAACAGCAAGAGCTAGGAATACATTTTAAACAATTTCTGCTTGAGTCTTGGGAGAAATAAAAGAACACAATCAGTTCCCTCATGTCCCTCTCCCCCAGGCTAGTTAATGTTATCTTTATACAAAAAAAAGATAAGGATACAGTTTTAAAAAGACGTTAGCATTGATAAATATTTAGTAACCCAAAAGCACCCTCCCTGAAGAGGCAGAAAATTTATAGAAGATTAGATTGCCAAGAGAATAAATGAATCCTGTGCTGATATTGCACACCTTGAGGCAGGATTTAACCTGTGACAAGCACCGTGGCTTCAAACATTTCTCCAGCTGCCTGCCACCACTTGCTCATTCCATAATTAGTGACAGCACAACTTATGCACTACCAAGCACATAAAGGACACAAAGGCAAAATAACATCCAAAATCAGATTACTTTTATACATTCACATATTTGATAACTTTGTGTTAAGTCTTCGTAGATATTTTCTGGAGTGCTCCAACAGCATTGGGTCCCTTCCACCCAATGTTTCAGCACATCAGGGCACGCCAACACCACATCACCACATCCCCAACCACATCCCAGATTTCCCTAACAGAATTAAAGCCAACACCACGTCACCAACCACATTCCAGATTTCCCTAATAGAATTAAAGCCAACACCACATCCCCAACCACATCCCAGATTTCTCCAAACAGAATTAAAGCCAACACCACGTCACCAACCACTTCCCAGATTTCCCTAACAGAATTAAAGCCAACACCACGTCACCAACCACATTCCAGATTTGTCCAAACAGAATTAAAGCACAGGAAGTGACACTTTGCTTCTGCCCTGACTCAGGGGACAGTTGTAATGTAGCTGGTGACTAAACTGAGATTGTAGAGACTGAATATTTTTCCAGAGTTACTGCAATAAGGTATTTGTGGTGATGCATTCTTGCCTGACCTTTTCCCCTATGAGAAGGAGGTGGTGGCACTCTTTAGAATGATCCTCCAGCCTTTCAGCAAAGATGTGTCACACACTGGAGTTAAAATAAGGGTAACAGGACAAGATTAAAGGAGTGAACCACTGGTCCTTATCTGAGGGAGCACATCTAATTATATTCAAAAGACTTCATTAAACTTTGAAAGCTCTTTGCTTCTTAATTTTAGCGGAATAAGAACTCTAAATACAATCATTCACTAAATTAATAGTGCAGGCTCCTTGCAAGAAGAGGATAATATGAGAGCTCATCACAGCACTTCACATCACAACTAGGGTTTCAGACAAAGAGCAGGTTTCAAAAATGCCTCATTTCCTGAAGTAAAATGGCCTTTTTTTTAGGAGAACTGGGAATTCTGGCTAGTTGTGATTGACCATTGAGGCCTCTTAGAGCAGTGCCATTTCAAGAAACTGTTACATGCTCTGTATGAACAGAAGACACATATAATATAAATCAAAACTAAGAAACACCGCTCTTCAAAGTTCATTGGGACTCCCATAAGTATGTACAAGTGCTCGACTTCAGGAAATCATTATGCTAAATGAAGTTACATTCCAAGCCATGCAGCTGCTTCTCTGATTCCTGAAATCAGAAGCCCAAGATGTCTTCACAGCTTTCATTTAATGAATTTCCTCAACATATAGTTAGACCTAAAGGCTTGAAAAATAATAAACAGAAAGCAGCAAAATTCCTCAGCTTTTTTAAAATCTCCTTATGTTTTAAGCCAAGCTTATGAGCTGGAGAAGTAAATAGTGAGTTTTGACCTCCTGAGGTTCCTAAAAGCAAAACAACTTCTAGGAAGAAAACTGGAAACACAATAATACACAAATGTATTTAGATGGTCTGCTCCTTTAGTCTTTCCCACTGGCAGTAAATATAATAAAAATGTTTATTGTCAGCAACTGAAACACATCAATTCAGGAAGACCTCAATTCCACCCTTTCACTCCTTTCCTTTACTGTGTCTAATCAGACAATATATAAACCTTATTGCATTCTCCAGAGCCAGGTGGGTCCCTGCTTTTGATTTCTCTGTAGGACTGGATTCATAGTTCCTCTGTACACTGTTTTTCTGACATTTTTGTTCTTAACTTCCTTTCTCGAGTCTTTCCTTATCTCCCAATGTCAACAGTACATGCACTCAAAATCTTCTCTCTGGAAACATCTGCAAAATTTCCATGTGAAAAAAGTGGCATCTTTTCCCCTTAAAAAGCTGTGTTTTCAACAAACTCCATCACCCCTCTCCAGGATTTGACCAGTCCATTAAAGTCAGATTGAGATTCACTGATTTTAACTCCTGCCCCCTAAACCTTCCAGCTGCAGACAGGAATGGTATCCCAAAATGGGAATAGCAAAGGGGTCCAGAGATGCAAGATAGAGGTTCAGGGATGCAACAGCCTCAAATAAAATCCAGGGATGACAGCAAAGAGGGGTCTGAGGGCACAGGGTTATAAATGAGGCAACTAAGATGGGTCTGAGGTCAGGGTCCAATAGGAATAGGAAAAGATGGTGCAAAGGGGTAAATATAAACTAAGGGGACTAATGGGGCTACAGGGATGGAACATTGTGGCAAAATTACCCACTGGGGTTCAAGGGAAGGGAGAACATTCTAGGATGGATGCATATTTGGTAACAGGGTGACATAAACTGAACAAACCAACAGAACAATGAAACCCAAGAAATATTAATGAGGCTGCAAAGAAAGCCCCATGAGAGGAAGGTTTTCCTNGAAAAGGGAGGGGGGCAGGGCCTAGGGGGAAAACTACTTCAACAATTGGATTCAACAGTTCATGAAGATGGTGATAGAATACTTTGTGTACATCCCATACTACAACCCAGGACACTCTGTCCTTCCAGGACTGAGGCACAGCTACCTTAGGGATAAACCCCTGGGCCTCCCCAGCTGACCTCTTAATGCAAACTGCCACCTTCAGAGGAGCTCTGAACTTCCAAGGAAACGTGGTGAGACACATCCATATGATGGATTATGTGATCCAAGACAGGGAAAGGAGCACAAGGTGTCTCATTAACACCCTGCAGAGCGGTGCTGTGTGTGTTCTGCTGCTGTTTAATACTTCATGCATTATGCTAAAGAGCCTCAGGCCTTTGGAAGATTCATCCTGTGAAACAAACAAAATCCTATTAAATACATTTGTACTGGTAATCTCCCTATATTACAGTAAAATAATCTGTGGAGAAATCAGAGTGCTGAATATGAGCAAGGCATCCAAAATGAGCTATGGGACAAAACAGAGAGCTGGAATTTTTACTTGTAAAGAGTTTTGTATCAAGGACATCTGCTTTAT
>VXBB01009090.1:40748-70002 GCA_013399915.1 Illadopsis cleaveri | reverse complement strand
CCTTGCAAATATATACAGATCTTAAGAGACACTGAAGTTGTTTAAGAGAACTCAGACTATTTTCTCTAAATTAATTCATCCCAAATTACTGGAGTGCACTGAGCCAATACAAGCATTATTCCATTCTGTTCTGACAGCTCCTGCCAGCAGATGACTTTCCATTTAGTAAAAGCCATAGTCTGTCTACTTGGAAAAAACATAGCTAGAATCAAACTCAAGTATCTCTATCCTGCTACAAATCTGGCTCCTTTTTGAATTACAATGTGCAGTTTCCCAGCTCTTATTCACAATGGATAACTTTCCTCAGTCATTAAAAAATACTTTTTCTAAGCTGTTTCAATGTGATTTCTCAGCTCAGAAACACTGGAGAAGATTTTATTTTATGCCTTGGGATAAAGCTTTCACTAGTCAGGCATTATGACAGCCCCTTAATAATTCCATGCTGATCTTCAAAATTCCAAGCCTATTCCCTCTGTTTGAGGAATTGTTTAGAAGTACAGCTAAGATTCACTTGATCCCAGTTGCAGCGATGCTGCAAGCACAGAACTGTAAAACTGCAAGGCCACACAATTCCTTTCCCTCTCTCTTTTCTTCCCCCCACAATCTCATGCTTAAAAATCTTACTTAATACCAAATAACTCTTTACACCTGTGACTGGAATGCTTGAAATCTGCAGAAAATTGTGTATTTACAGCGAACCATCCCTCAGCTGAGAGGGTTTCTCCAGCTATTCCAATATTCTTTGTGCTGTGTGTTTACCTTGCAATAACCACTTGGCTCACATACAGCTGGGAATTAGTGTTTTATTAATGGTAGTTGCAGTGGGAATTTACCAAAATTCCACACAAAGCTGAATTGTAATGAATTACAAGGAACATGTTGGGTTTTCCATTTGTGTGCACTGCAGCCAGTACAAGTCTGCTGGTTTCTGGTGAGATAAATCATGATAGCCTCAATGAGGGAAAGAACAACACCCTGTCTGCCAAAACAAACACATCACAAGGATCCCAGCAGTTCCTTCTAGGACTATAAATTATGAAACAACTCAATCAACCAAATTTTGGCTGCTGGAACTTGATTACTTCAGGGCACTTAAATCTCAACACGCAGGTCATTTGATCAAGGTCACACTTTTTACACAGGAGATAATTAACTCTGATATCACCTGGATCTATGTCATAGACACAGTTATTGAGCAGTAGCAGAATTCTGCACACACACCCAATTACTGATAAAATCATGGCTGGTTTTTTTTGCATGATATACAAAATTATCATTTCTTTTTATAAGGTGAGGTTTTCACAGGAGACCAAGAAAGGCTGAATAGAGTTGCCCACTGCTTGTTGCAGCTTCAAATCCCCTCGTGATTTATTCCCAGAATGTGTTTAAACGTGTCCCAACGTATTATTTTTAGTGCAGCCAAGCACAAAGATTTAAAAAAAAAATGTAATTCAGTGCCCTGCAAAAATCATAGTAACTGCCTTAAAAGCCATGAAACCTTCTTTGAAGAAAAGCTGCAAAGTTTCTTCCCTGCCTCCTATTTTTCTGATGCTCTTAGGTGTCCTTGCTTCAGATTTTCAAGGCTTCCTACAAACAATGGCCAGAAACAATTCCACTGAAAATGAAAGCCAAGATTCTCATGAACTCTGTTGACCACAGAAAACAAAGTGTGGAGAGAAGTATCACAGAACCATGACAAAGCCTGGCAGCTTTTCAGCTCCTGTGTTTTTCTTCTAATTTCTGCTACACTTCAGTGGTAAGCAGCAAACACTTTTGTCCTGGAAACACGTCTCTTTTGTGTGTGAGCTCACCTGAGTCTTCCTGATGGATTGGAACATTATGTACTTGAGGCTAGGTTAACCCTCTCTAAAGAGATCTGTTATTTCTTTCGGGAAAACAATGTCACCTGTCAATGTGTAAGACAAGGACAGAAAGGATACAGAGCCTTCATGATGAAATAACAAAGCTTCAATATAGGACATTATTTAAGGTAAAACATTCCTCACTTGCCCATTCCAGCAACAACTGTAAGCACTGTTACTTAACTTTAGAAAAAAACAAAATAAACAGAGTATTTTTGTCTTAGTGGCATTGAAGTAAAACCACTCTTTTGCAACTATAGGATGCAGGAACAAACACAACTGAAATCACTTTATGCTTTAAAAATCAAACCATGCTGATTTAGGGCTTAACCTGCACGAGAGATGGAAGGAGTTGCCCTGACTTCACTTCAGACTCATTTTGTCCCTTTAGTTTAAATCACACAAGACAGAGACAATCACTTCCAGAATCAGCACTGACTTATCTCCCAAACAGGTGATTTTAAGAATGATGTGAAAAATGAAAAACTGAAAAATAAGCCCCTTAATTTCAGGTTCTCTTTACGTTTCTAAAAGCCACATGACATAAAAGCACACACACCAGACTGCACCAAACATTTCTGCAGAACCTCTCAAACCTGGATTTGTACCCAGCTGTGAAACCAAGTGAAGCTCCCCAGGGGAGTGATGTGACAAGCACCAGGACTCAGGCATGCAGCCTCTTGGTTTGAAATTGTTTCTCATGTCACTTCTTCCAAGCTCCTTTTGCTGGCACACCATAGTTACTGCACTGCCTTCCACAGCTCTTTTTTCCACTGCATTTTATGTTCTGCACTGCTGTCACTTCCTTATGAAGAGTCAGATTGTGCACAGAGCAGAAAAGAATTTTATTTTATTACCGAGCCCATAAGCCAATTATCAGAAGATAATACAGTCATGCAGTCAGGGCAGAAACATCATTTCCTTTCTCTCCATGGGACCGAGCAGGTCTGACAAATTTACATTTCATTGATTTGTTTGAAGCTTAAAAATGAATCATCAGGCACAGATCCTCTCTGCAGCACCAGGAGCCTCCTGCTGCCGTGAGTGATGCAGGACACAGCTGTGATTTCCAGGAGAATTGAAAGCCCTTGACTCAGAGCCAGACCCAGAGCTCTGCCTCCAAGGATTTCTTTTATTGTGCTTGGTTAAGTCCCTGTGCAAGAGGTGTTCAGCCTCTCCATGATAAGAGATGTCCAGATTTGGCTTTGACTCATATAAAAAGAAAAGTTAGAATTTTTTTATTTTTGTCTCTTCATAGAACACATTTAAAAATTAAATTCCGTGTTTGGCTTAAGGCTATCAAATTAGCCAAATTAGGACTCACTGCCAAAAACAGTTCTGATGATATAACCAGACTATTTGAAGAACAAGATGATGTTCAGTTTCAGTTTGTAAAAATACCTCACAATTTACATAAACAAAAATCCATTCTTTTACACAGAAATATCTGAAAGTGTTGCAAAACAGGACCTCTCAACTCACATTACAGTTAAAAATGATCAAATTTAAACAAAATAAACAAAATGTAGTTTATGACTCCCCTTTAAGTATATCTCCAAAATCTACAAATGCATTTTATTTTTTGAAGCTTCCATCAGCACAACGACGTGGAAACAGTTTTCCCCTTTTCCAAATGGTTTGGTAAGAAATAGCTGGACATTCTTTTATTACCCTTTTTTAAAAAATCTATTTTCCTTCTCTGTTGAGACTCCAATGTCTGTAGCATTGATGAGCCTTATGACAATTGTAAATCATGCTGAAATCCATCTAGTCATGAAACGAATGCAACAGTGCTGTAGAACATAAACGTGCCTTTGTTTCAAATGTGGAAACAATATTTCACCAGGTCTGGAAAGGGAGAATTTAACAACCACTTTGGCTCTGTTTATTGCAGCAATCATTTCTATTCTAGACTGAACGCTGGAAGAAGAGTTTAGTGGCAAATTGGTTACATTTCCAGTATGTGAACTATATTGCCAGATGAAGTAGAAAGAACACCCTTTATTAAGGGATTCTATTTTTTTCAAGACTAGATTCAGCAGGACATTAAGAAGCAGAATGAACTAACACTCAGCTGTGTAACATTATATTCTCATTTGCACTACTCAGGTTGTCTTAACTGGGTTTTTACTGTCATGAATTCAGAAATCCCTTTCTGACACCATTTATAGACTCAGGGTTTTCATACAGGTGTGCACAGTGCTGGCATACATGTGTGTGAAACACTGAGAGAAAAAACAACCATCACTTACCAGACCTCTTCTCCCCTGGATTTGTGCTAAAATTGCTCTCTTGATGCTGCGAAAATAAAAGAGAGGGGAATAAATTCAAAAGGAAGAACAATCATTGTACTCTTCTCCACTACTAGATTTCCAATATAACAATCCATTAGTGGTGTTATCTGAGAAGAATTGGCATCAGGAGACCTGACCTTAACCTTTTAATTCTGAGGCAATATCTCCTGAGCCATTCAATGTAAATGACATCCATACACGCACAGTGCATCCACAAAAAACTGGGAAGTCTTCCCTATGTTTCCATGACTGTTTACAATTTTTTTACTCTTTAGAGAATAAAGAATTGCTCCCTTCAACTGTATTGAGTTCAATGCCACATGTAGAAATCACACTAAAAATTCAGATGACATCTGACTTGAACATTTCCCTAGGATTTACATCCTTGATTAGAAGCTGTAAATTACATCATGTGCACATTTAAACATGCAGAAAATAGTGTACAAAGTACAAATTAGTATTTCAGAGCACTATCAGAGATGTTTTACCTCTAAGCACACAGCGAAAATGCACAAATGTGGGCCAGAGGCAAAGATTTAGGTAATTTAAAACCCAAAAAACCCCACCAACAGGATAGAAGGGCTTGTTTTCTATTTTGGTGTTCCCATCAGCTGTCTGATGATTTTGCTGACACCCTTCCCTTTGTGGGCACTCAGAGAAGGTCATCTCCCCTCCTCTCTGAAACCCCACCAACAGGATCTGCTTCAGCAAACCCCAGCTGATTGTCCACATGGCATCAGCTCCCTTTTATACTGCAATACACACCTTTAGTTTTCTAATCATAGCCCTTGTCTGAATGACAAGCCACCAGAAACAGGAAAAGTAACATTCCAAAACATGGACTTCATCATTCAGTGAGAACAAGGAGAAGAAAGATTGTACTGAGACTCAGGAAGGAATTTTATGGGATCAGACAATCTCTTCCCACTGTCAGTCCATAATTTTCACGTAGCTCACACTGTTTCATGTGTGCCCTCAGGGACCCACAGCTGGCCATAAGATCTACTCCCTGACTCCCCTCAGTCCTGTCCAGCTGTGAATCACATCCCTGCACACTGTGAGCTCTTAAATCTGCCAGCATCAGCCACTTTACCCTGCAGCCTGTTCTGCAGCCACAGATTGTTAATCTCGTGATATCAAGACAGAAAACATGCTGTCATTTGCTGTGTCCAGCTATCAGATCTGAATTCTTTCACTGCTTTTTGCAAAAGCTGCCTGCCCTATGCTGTTGATTGCAGTAATTGATTCAAACACCTCATTGAAATATTCAAGTGTAGTCTAGTCCAACCAGCTGATTTGTACCATCTCTGAGCAACCTGGTCCAATGGACCATTGCAGGGGGGTTGGAACTAGAGGAGCTTTAAGTTCCCTTCCAACCCAAACTATTCTACAATTCTATGATTTTGAGTTCTGGGAGGCACCTGTGCCTTTCTTTACTGGTGGGGTTTTTTTTGTTGTTTGTTTGTTTGTTTGTTTGTTTGTTTGTTTGTTTTCCTTGGGACATGGACGGAGTCACTGGTACATCAATAAAGGCCTCAGCTCTCAAGTTTTACATTCAACAAAGCATGGCACTACCAGGAGGGGGTGTCTCAGCTTGGGTGCAGTAGTCCTGATCCAGTCTTGGCTTGTGTCCTCCCACAAAATGAGAATATAGTTTGCTAGAAGAACCATCGTCCTAAGAAAATAACTGCAGACTGAAGACAACCAAATCCAAGACCACCCTAAATTAGAGGAGTTAATGGTTTGCATCTGAAATCTGTAAATAAAAATGCAGAAGAAGGTTCTACAAGGTATTCCTTTACAATGTAGAGCAGGGGAGCCAGAAGAGAAACAGAAGCTGGAATTCTATTGGTAATTGGGAAAGATCTTTGGGCTCCCCTTACATCCTTAACCATCTACAATGTAAATTCCTTAGCTACTCTCCTAGCAGAGTCCTGAGTGTGTTTTCCTATACAAGAGTCTCTCCAATAAGAACTCTGAGGGCTGCAATCCCCCTGCTGTTCTCCAGCTGTCAGCTCTCCCTTTCTGCACTTTTTGGCTCTAGAAATATTTAAACCATAGCCCGATCCTCACCAGGGCTTTGCTTGGCTAATTGAGCACAATAATGTACATGAGCAGCTCTTTTGTTCTCAGCATTCCCAGGTGAGCTGGGTCAGCTCTAATTACCAGCTAAAACATTTCCATGAGTACAGAATGAAAATGGTATCTGGGCAAGCCTGATCTGCCTATCCTGTCACTCCTGGAATGGTTTTGAACACCTGTGGTGCAAATATCTCCATGTGATCCAGGAATCCAGACTTCACAGGCAGCACAGGGAAACAAGCAATGCTGCAGGCTGAGTGGGTCACCCTTTTCCAGGGTTTGCATGACAGAAACCCCTATTTCTCTGCTGGCTGGGAACTGAGTGCCCACAGCTTTCAGTGCATGTTCTTGCCATCCTCAGCTGCACAAAACCTGCCCCACCACAAGCAGTCTTGTGCTGGGTTTCACAAACCTCAGTGCCAGTTCTACACAGGACATTTTAATTATCTAATAAATGACAAATCCATTTCAAACACTGTTTCGGATTGCTTGGCTTAAGAGGAGCTTCCCTCAGAGACTGGTGGAGATGAGCTGAGCAAATCTCACTGTTTCCTTAGCACCAGCACCCCGGTGCTCCTAAACAGCAAAGGCCAGTCTCAAAGAACGTGTGAGTCATGTCTTTATAAAGCTCTAGGCCTGGGGCTGTACTTAACTGCTGCTCGAAGAGAATGGTGAGACAAGAACAGAAATGTAGCAAGCTTGTGGCAAAAAAAAATGTGCCAGCAAAGAGAGACTATTCTTTCTAAAAGCCCAAACAAAACAAATTCTTGTAACTCCTGTTAGAGCAGAGGTAGTAAAAAAATTAAAAGTTTTATTCTGTCTCCTGAAAGATTCTCTTCGTACTCGGTGATACATGAGTCTTCAAATATCAAGGACTGCTTCATACCTTTCCTCCTGGTTAACAGTTCATTGAAAGCAAACCCACTTGAATCAAACTTTTATCATCATTTTAGCTTCTCAAAGCAAACTGTCACTTCTTCATGAAGACAGAAAGAAGGCATAATGAAAGACAAATGAACATACATAGCAATAGATTGAGGCACAGCAAAGACACTTTCCCTGCAACAAATATTCCATGTTTGATTGTGGGTGCAATTTGCAGAGAAAGGCAGTCCTAACATGATATTGCACACTCCTGTAGGATTTAACAGCACCAGTGATCAAAGATGTCTTTAAAAAGGAGTATATGTATTTAACAGAGTGAAATTAGGGAGGATAGAACGACAGTCCCTTTTAAATTCCTAACATGACATTCTGTCATTTCTTATCAGCCTACTCTCTGCAGTGCCATAGCTGATTATGGGGGTTTTTTTGAATCCACAGAAGCTAAACCAAAACTGCAAACTTTTAATAAGCAACTGGAAGCAGCACAAAAGCCCCAGTGTCCTGCAGGTCCCTGTGAGCCCCCCTGCATCAGCACTTCCCACAAGCCTGCAGTGCTTGGGGGATGATGCTGTGGTGGAAAATATGCTCTGCTTCAAGCAAGAACGTTCCAAATCATTGAATGCCAGATCTTCCATGCACAAATAAAAGGCCTCTGAATTCTCCTCCTTAGGATAATGGTATTGATGTCCCTTCATGACTGTTTAGAGTAATGGATGCTAAACAGTAAAATCACTCAGTAATCCTGTGCTTTATTCCCCAGTGCCTGTGAGTGCAGATATGTACTGCAACACCTCATTAGCTCCTGGTTATTCTGGGGACTTTTGGATCAGGCTTTGCAGCCTCATGTTCCACAAACTGTTTCCAGGCATGAATCAGTGCAGATCAGGCTGGAGCTCTCTTCAGTCCTTACGTCAGCCAGGACAGGGACATCAAATCAGCCTGAAAATGAGGGACTAAACCACAGAAAACTGTGGGGGTCTTTTTATTCTCTAGCAAAACAAGCCCTTTTCTCTTATATCGTATTTCACAGTTCCCTTTGTGTGACAAGATGGTTAAAACAAATAAAAAGCCCCAGCCTTATCAATTGAGTTGTAAATGTTGTCTAAACAGGCAGGTCCTTAAGGTTCTGTCTGAGCCCATCAGTTCCAACTGTACTGATCAATCTCAGAACAACTGTTCTCGGTCAGTAATTCTTACTGATGTACTTTCATTCCTAAGTAACTTCATAGATGTTTTCTGGGATTTGTGTTTGCTTTTTTGTTGCTTCCACCAGTCTCTGATCATCATTAGTGCTAAATCAATAGGTATCACTTTTCTAGGCCAATCACTACCTAAAACAAATGAAATGAAAATTGTATACACATCCCAGAAGATCCTGGTTTCCTTCTCACCGCTTACTGATTCCATTAGCTGTGCCTGCTCAACCATCAAACTTTTATCTAAATCACCCTGTCCATTATTAAACTGAGATACTAATTCAATATTCCCAGCACCTTAACAGGATTTTTTATTTGCACATAATTTAAATTATGACCGTGACATTTTTCTCAGAATAATTAAGATGTTCCAAACCAGCATCCATCCTCACCATCATTTAGACAGCTCTAGTTAGCAATTCCTGGAAAAATATCATCATTATGTGAGCCTATTTTTGACAAACAAATAAAAACACAGACTCAGGTGAGTCAGAGCTGCCATTTGACTCTCCTACCCCTGAAAAAGATGATTTTCTTTCAACTTCCTCCCAGGATTTTTCCACAGCCACTGCTTTAAGCAGCAGGTTATCTGCAGGAAAGCCTTTGAAGCTCAGCTCCTCGGGCGAGACTTCTGCTCTGGGAAGGATGTGAGCTCTGACTCTCACCATCCTTCCTCCTCAGAAGTCTTCCTCTCCTCTCAGGCCTCCTGGGGAGCCTGAGCAGCTCCTCACTCAGCACGTTCATTTGGCCATGAATTTCCCTTTGGACTGAGGCAGTTTTCTTGCTGAAATGTCTGAGGTTTTTCAGAATGTCCTTGTTTCTGTGCTGGATGGNATTCTGGGGACTTTTGGATCAGGCTTTGCAGCCTCATGTTCCACAAACTGTTTCCAGGCATGAATCAGTGCAGATCAGGCTGGAGCTCTCTTCAGTCCTTACGTCAGCCAGGACAGGGACATCAAATCAGCCTGAAAATGAGGGACTAAACCACAGAAACCTGTGGGGGTCTTTTTATTCTCTAGCAAAACAAACCCTTTTCTCCTATATCTTATTTCACAGTTCCCTTTGTGTGACAAGATGGTTAAAACAAATAAAAAGCCCCAGCCTTATCAATTGAGTTGTAAATTTTGTCTCCTTAAGGCTCTGTCTGAGCCCATCAGTTCCAACTGTACTGATGAATCTCAGAACAACTGTTCTCAGTCAGTAATTCTTAGTGATGTACTTTCATTCCTAAGTAACTTCATAGATGTTTTCTGGGATTTGTGTTTGCTTTTTTGTTGCTTCCACCAGTCTCTGATCATCATTAGTGCTAAATCAATAGGTATCACTTTTCTAGGCCAATCACTACCTAAAACAAATGAAATGAGAATTGTATACATATCCCAGAAGATCCTGGTTTCCTTCTCACAGCTTACTGATTCCATTTGCCTGCTCAACCATCAAACTTTTATCTAAATCACCCTGTCCATTATTAAACTGAGATACTAATTCAATATTCCCAGCACCTTAACAGGATTTTTTATTTGCACATAATTTAAATTATGACCGTGACATTTTTCTCAGAATAATTAAGATGTTCCAAACCAGCATCCATCCTCACCATCATTTAGACAGCTCTAGTTAGCAATTCCTGGAAAAATATCATCATTATGTGAGCCTATTTTTGACAAACAAATAAAAACACAGACTCAGGTGAGTCAGAGCTGCCATTTGACTCTCCTACCCCTGAAAAAGATGATTTTCTTTCAACTTCCTCCCAGGATTTTTCCACAGCCACTGCTTTAAGCAGCAGGTTATCTGCAGGAAAGCCTTTGAAGCTCAGCTCCTCGGGCGAGACTTCTGCTCTGGGAAGGATGTGAGCTCTGACTCTCACCATCCTTCCTCCTCAGAAGTCTTCCTCTCCTCTCAGGCCTCCTGGGGAGCCTGAGCAGCTCCTCACTCAGCACGTTCATTTGGCCATGAATTTCCCTTTGGACTGAGGCAGTTTTCTTGCTGAAATGTCTGAGGTTTTTCAGAATGTCCTTGTTTCTGTGCTGGATGGAATCCAAAACCTTTGATGTTTTTCCAGCTAATTAAAAGACAGACAGCCTGCCCCAGAATAACTATCTTTGATAAAAATATAAATTGATCAAAAGAGATTTCTGTCTGGTAAAGGACAGACTATTTCACAGATAGATTTCTTAGATAAGAGACCTAAAATCATAGAAGAGAGCAGCTTTATTATCATCATTATAACAGAGAAGTAAGAAAGAATACTTATTTTGTGACTCTCTCTCTGTGACAGGATCACCAGACACCCAGTACCCCTTGGCCACCACGAGTTTTCATCCTAATTCCTCCTTGTCTTCAATTAACTGAGTTCGAAAGAGATTTTTATCTCCCAAGAGCAATAAAGAGTTGGAGGTCAGGATCCTTGTTAACAGAGTTGAACAAATATCATGAATTTTTGTGCTGCTGGCTCAGGGTTGCCAGGACCAACCCATCATCAGTGAGATCCCTCTTGTGAGAGCCCTTTCACTGCCCTGAGGACACTTGTGGAATTCTGTTTACCAGACAGATCATAAAACACCAAGTTAAACCCAGTGAAGCCTAGAGGGGAAACTCCAACATTTAATAAAAATCCAGAGGGATAAGGCACAAAACCTGAGTTAGTTGGATAGTTGGCTCCACAGTATGGGTGTGATGTGGCAGATTTGAGAAAATCAAATGGAGCCTAAGCACTAGAGGGGAAATGGTGTGAATCCTGCTTGGGAACTGCCACATTAGTGTACTAATAAAGCAAAATACAGCAACATCTTATTGCACTATCAGCTGTAAAATAGTTATCAGACAGTGAAAAATTTGTGAGGGTCTCATTAGGCATGTAATATTTACATTTGCCAACCTTCTTTTCATTCTTGATGCCAGTACAACTAAGGTAACCTTAATACACCACAAACAGAAGGCTTACAAAGTAATCAAGGTTTTTACCTTTTTTTTAACTTATCAATTAATAAATTAACTAAATCATTTCACAGACTTTGTTCATCTAGTTCTCTGTAGTCAAATCACAGGTTATGCACACTCTGAAGATTCTGACTTTCAATTTCTTCATTCCTAGGAGTATGTCCAGGACATTTTTTCTCTGGAACTCTTAATGCCATTATTCCTGTACTCAAAGTCACCACTCCAGAACCTTTCTTTTTGTCTCTCCAGTTTTACCATGAGGTAAAAGCATTTTTCAACCTGTCCCGCTTCCAAATATATTGCAGCTTTGAAAAACCTTTCCTGTTAAAGACAAAATAGCCTCTCTTAAAATTGGTAACTCCAAGTTCAATATTAGGAGTGTAGCGTGGTGATTCCCTAATCCCAATAATGCACGTGGTTTATACACTTAGAATTTGGCAGGCTCAATCAGATTTGAATAGCAGCAACAATGAACATCACAGTGTGGGTCTGAGAGATTTTTAGCCTGCTGGCAGCTGCTGACTTTTTCCCAAGGCAAAATTTCTCAAGAAAGTTTCTTCTCAAACCAATCTTGGCAAACAACTCTCCTTCCTCAGAACAATCTTTCTCCAGGTGGTGCTTTGCTGTTTCTCTGGTTTAACCCATGGGATCAGAGAGGTGTCGTTCCTATTCACCACCCATGTTAAGTCTGTTTCATAACACCTTATAAAAGGCAGTAAGAATTAGCCAATAAAGCCTTTTTTCTGTGCTCTTTGCCTTCCAAAATATTTGGAGTCTTTCGTGTTCTACAGTGACACCACAGCAGCTGTTTTCCAGCTGAATTCTTGCTTTGTTTGAATGTTAGGATGACTGTGAATCAGTAACTGTGAGGTATCTTACCTATTATATTATTTTCTATTGGATTCTAATATCTAATATATTCTACATGTATAGAGCCACTTTTTGTTAGGTTAGATGCCACACTGAACTCCTAATGTGGCCTTAGCAGCATAACTATTTCAAACTGGTAAAATATGTCTGAATTAAAAATTCTTTCCCCTAAGTGTGGTAGGGGTGGGGGAGCTGCACTTAAATGGGTCATATTAAAAATTTTTCTCTTTATCAGTTTCTACTGATTGGCTCCACAGCAACTGCCTCTGAACTAATTATGAAATTATAAATATTTATAGGATGACCCTAGGAACAAGATACTGTTACCTCAGTGCTTAAGCAACTGCTGAACTTATTCCATCCCTGAGGGGAAGAGTCCTGCAGTTCATCTGCATCACCTGCTGGATCTCCTACCCAGGATTGCACAGAGGCCTTCAAGCAGAACATGGCAAAGTTCACATGCACACAAGCAGAATTGTGTTTTGTGCAAAGGTACCAAACAAGGAACTTCCTCCTCCCATCACACTAATACTGTAACTACCCAGCCTGTGCAACATGAGTTCTTGCATTTTCACTTGCTTTGATCCATCTGTCTCCTAATTTGCACAGCAGACTCTGACACAGTGCCCTGACTCATCACCTTATAGGATAAATATTTCCCTCTCCACCCCTCCCTAAGGAAAGTATGTTTGAAAAGGGATAGTTTTAAGGCAATGGCAAACCATCTGTAGAGTCAAACTGAATTTTGTAAATTGTTACACTTAGTGAAATAAGAAGATAGTGCAGAATGATCAAATGAGAGTCATTTTACCATGGAGGCTCCCTGAGGTGTTATAAGCACAGACACTCGGGTTATGTGGCTCTTCATGGGGTGACAACACCATATTTCATCATGCTCTGGTGTCCTCGAGACAGAGCTACCCCTGCTCAGCTCCATTCACCACTGCCAGACAAAGGGAATTTTCTGATTCTCAAAACCTCAGTCACTGCAGACCTTTTTGTGCTTTCACATCCCTAGAAGAGCTTGGGGATTCTTTCATCCCTCCTAAATTTTCAAAAGACCTCACTTTAACTTTTGTCTGCACCAACAGAAAAACAGACATTTGTGAGCAGGATCAAGGCACAACAGGGAACCACTGTAACCTGACTTCAAGTCAGGCTTTTGCAGTGAAGTCTTAGAAGCTTAATGCTGAGAATTTCCATCCTTTTGTGAGCTTCAGTTGCACCAGGAAAATTTAATGTAGCTTTTGACTGAAAAACTAGGCAGGTATTCACCTTACACACACACCATACAAAGAGTCTGAACCCATACCACTAAGGCAGGAGGATTTTTGACTGAATGAATGCAGAATCAGAGCCATATATTATTTTATTTGTGGTAGTAAGAGGGCTGGCCTATGTCTATGAAATCTAGCTAAAAGAAGATATACTCCAATCTCTAAATTCTTAGAACACTTAACAGTTATTAAATATAAACAGTATTAGGATAATCAAATTAATGTGATGGGGCTAGCCTCTCAAAAGAGGGAAAAACAACTTTCTGTTGTCCCTTAGTCATGTGGGAAATTAGCTATAAACCAGAAGTCTTGCTTTTATCCTGAAAATTTTCCCAGATGTAGATTGTTTCAGACTGTTAAGAGCTGAAGTTTCAGCAATTCAACTGTCAATGATTTAAACCCACATGGCAGAGATAGGTAACTTCTATAGACATTCCCTGACTGATGACTGAGGGATAGATATTAATTTCCTTCAACTATTAGGTCATCAAAAAACATAATTCTAAAAGCTGAATGTATATCCCCTGGCTAATTGATATATTCTATCAATAGGGATATAATTATGTTATTATTTCTTCATTTCAAGTCATTTCCCCCCTAACAATCAGCATTATTAGTCAGCTCTTCCTTCTGTAACACAGGCCTATCTATATCAAAATGTAATGTTGGAGAGAACAATACATTTAGAACTAACACCAGAAGTTACTTGAATAAAAATTAAGTGGTGGGGGAGTAAAGGAACTTCCTGAAGCATGAGATGACAACCTTGGCAAGACTCTTAGGTCATTGTATTGCTTCATAAAGCAAATAAAGTATTATTAGTGCTTAGCTAATATTAGCACCATCAGAATTAAACATTAAAACCTTTCATGAAGCTCACACAACCCAGGCTGTAGGTTGCTCTGCCCAAGGGCTGAAACTCTTGTCCTGGGTTCCCATGATGAGAGTTCCCACACTGAGTCTGATGTTTTCTGGCTGAACTCATTCTGTCAGCAGAGCAGTTGGTGTTTCACACTGGAATTCTGACTGTACTTCAAGGACAAGTCATCTGATCAAAGGGTGCCACAAATCTTCCCAGTGCATGACAGACAGGAAATGGTAAAGTATTATTTATGTGAATGACCATTACGAATTTGAGATGCTTTTCTAAGCCGTTTCATCATTACCCATTCACATTTTAAATCACCCTCAATTCCTGGCAATGCAATTATCCTTCAACTGCAGAATATTACAGCTGAAAAGTCTCTGAGACCAGCATGAGCTGCCATATACACCCAGACACCTGTTTGAAGCATTTTTTTAAACTGAATGAAGGAAAAGGTAATGAGAAAGAACAATCAGGGAGGAAAATAAATCCTTTGCTGAGGTTCTGTGGGTCCGAAGCTTATGTCCTTGGGAGGGAACATGACACTGATCATGAACACTGTGGTTGATGTGTGTCCTCCAGGTAAACAAGCACGCTGCTGCATTCAGCTGTGCACATCAAACACGTATGTAAATCAGTAATGTGCTTTTATTAAGGGAAAAACCATACATGACACATGACTGATTAAAACCCCCACCAGAGTCACAGTGAATGAGCTTGAGAAAATGAGCGTGAAAAGTCAGAGGTAATGCTGTACAAATAAATTTATCTGTGAAATATTTTTCTTAGAAAATGTTTCTTTACTATCCTGAAGTTTGTTTAATCGCTCAATATTATCTGAGGAAAATTTCAGGAGCAGCTGAAAATGACATTTGTACAAACGGAGTAAAACAAAGTAATGCCTTAGAGATCATGGCACAAGTTTTTGTGGGCATTACATCACCAGAGCAGAATTTCCATGCTGCAAAAACAGATCAATAGTTATGAAAGTGTTGAGGGCTTAAGAACTTCTGCCAAGAATGTCATTTACTGAACCATTCAGTAAAGCAATGAGAAAGGCATTTTCTACCACTGGTAGTCCCCTCCAATTAACTAATCTGAGGGAACAGTTATTTATAGTGGAGTACACAACAATCTTTAAATAAGATAACACATGCACCAGTGATCTGTTTGCACTGACTCTTCAGAATTAAGGATTTTTAAAAATCTAATCTTATCTAATGCTAATCTGAAGGTAAAAATGCCTCCACTGAAAAAACTCAAATTGTACTGATATAAGTGGATGGGATAAAAATAACCAATCCTTCAATTTTCACATCTTTTAGATTAACTCCAGTCTGGAAGAGATATCATAATATGAGTTTCTATCTACAAAACCTTCAAAATGGTGAAGAGCTTGTGTATTTTAGTCTAGCTGCTAGGATATTTGAGAGAATGGGATCACATTGACTGGTATCAACATTAAGAAAGTCTCTGGTTCAAAATAGGACAACACTGAAGCTGAAACAAGTTAAAGGTACACACAAACTGACTGAAAAACCATTGCAATAAACCACATCTAATTGACTGAGTTGAGTTTTTATTAGACCATTTTTCCTTTGAATCTTTCTGTTTTTAAACTGAGATTATTATGTTTCAGAAAATATCTGAAATTATCAATACAATTTTGCAGTAGAGAAATTCACATGAAGTGTAAAGTGATTTTAACAGATCCAAATATAAAGGAATTATATCTTAGACTCTGAGCAGCCAGAGTGAGGAATATGTTCATACATCAAAGTCAAGGGGAAAAAAGCTCAGATACTGAGACTATGGGGAAGAATTAATGGGAGAAGGCAGCTCTGTGGAAGAGCTGCATCTTAGCCTTAAAATCTGCAGTTTGCTTGCTAACTATCATATCCAATCCCTGTGCCAGGTTTGCACAGCTATAAACAACTGCTGATTAATTTCCATTTCTGAATACATTACAAGGCAGGCAGGTTGAGAAGGGTACCTTTCAAGTTTACCCTACAAATAAGGAACCATGTTTTTGTACCATTCTCACATCTTGCTTTTCATCTTTGTTGTTCCTCGTGTTTCTGCAGTTATTTTCATCCTTCTCCCATTATAGCTGTTTAACGATAATGAGACAACACTTGATCCCACCCTAAGCACATCAATGTGCTTTTTTTTTGTGTGAATATCAAATGCTGGCACTCACACTACAGAAATACATGGCCCAGGTAACCATGAAAAGACACTAAAGTCTTTGATAATAAAGGTGACTTACATTTTTGCTGTTTGTCACCCCAGGAAAGAACAATGAGAAAGGAGAAAGAAGGTTACAGGGTCCAGGAGAAAATTCTTTTCTTCTAGAATGACTAAGCTAGGTGGGAAGGAGAGGATATAAATACTGAATGGAAGAGAATCACTATCAGGATATAACCACAGGCACTCACAAGCAGACCAGTGCATGGCTTTATTTGTGGCATAAATGTCTGCATTTAATTCAGACTCATTTGAGGTCAGTGGGAAAATCCTTGCTGAATTTTCCAGCCTTCAGAGCAGGCTGTGATTGTGGAAGGAACCACAGTGCCACTGTTTGCACTTTTTCCATGAGAGGCTCATGGGAGGTGTGTACCTGTTACACAGAACACCTGTCAGAGCTGACAGCTGAATCATGTCAGCACATGGCAGAGCCTGAGCCAGTTCACAGAGAAACCAACAGTCAAACTCACAATTCCACTGGTGCTGGGGGACTCCTAATGAGACTTTGTTTAGGTCCCTGAATTTGTTCTGTAACCTACAGGGACAAGAATCATTCTGAGCAACAGTGGAACACTGCTATGAAGATGAACTCACAAGACCCACTTAAGGTAAAAGATCAAAAGAGGATTTCAGTCCATGAAATAATCTTGATTCATGGTAGTAGTTCTCAATGACTGCCTTCTTAAAGTTTGCTATTTCGATTACAGCTGTATAAAGTGCTTATCTCCAGCCTCAGCCAGTTCAAAAGTGGAATTGCTCTCAACTTGACCTGACTCCCTGAATTAGTAGTGGACTGCTTGATATCCTTTCAATATCTGCAGACTATTCACCTGCACTGGAGAGGAACAGTCTTGGTCCACTGGCTTATCCTGAAATGTTCTGAACCTGCCATGCATTGAGTTCAAATTGAGGTCATTTGAGAAGCTCACAGGCTACTTTGGCCCTCACTTGGTTAACTCAATGTCTGGACACAGGAAATTGAGCTTAATGATCTGTTTCTATAGGTGTTTCTCATGCTGGTATAGCAAATGATGCTTAAAAAGAGAGTGCAAACATTTTTCATTTGTAATATATTTTGATATTGTTATCTGTCTGGTCAAAGCACTAAACTCAGGCCATATAAATCTGTGCTGTAGAGTTATGAGCAGGGAGGAATGTTCTTTCAGCCTCCTCCAGGATGCAGAGATGTTAAGAAATTGACTGAATCTATTTTCTGAATTGTTTTGGTCTTTTTTCCCCTTAGTGAGAGTCATGAAGAGGTCGGTTTTTTTAATAGCATGCAAAGGAACAAAAAGTATTATCCACAGCAGGCAGAAGAGATGGCCAGAAACACAAACTTGGGCTTGCTGAAAACTCTCAATCAGAAATGCTTCACTTCACCAGTGGGATATTAAGACCAGAAGCCCTGAGGAGGGAATCAGCACCAAACACTCTCTGTAGTACACAGAAATATTCCTCTGGCCCCAAGAACCTCCCCTTTTCCCCAGCTGGTTGGAGTCATCATCCTGGCTGATACTGAGGCCTGCAAGTGCTTCCAGAAGAACACTGTCAAATTTGACTCATGAGTCAGATGGCAGTGAATTAAATGCAAAAAAATCATCACATCACACCAAGGACATTAAATCATAATCAATTAAGTTTGGCTTCCCGTTATTATTTGCTGAATCTTGAAATATGACACACAAGGCTGAGCACAAATGGATCCTCTGTCATCTCTGCTTTACAAGGCCAAACACAGAAAAGCCTCACTCTGCTCTCTGTCAACAGAACTTTTATGATCTAACTTCCAAATTATTTCAAATTTACCCAGTGAATTTAGTTGGAAAAATTCTACCTAGCTCACAGAACCCTCTACAGCATGTAGCATGGAAAGCTTCCATTTCCAAGTTATAGACCACCATGTAAATGAGAAATATGACTAACATTCTACTCAGATTCTTGTGAAATGCTCATCTCCTTGAAATGTCACACCAAGGATGAGAAAACAGTGATCACCCTTTTCCTCCCCATGTCTGTTACAAGCATCAGCTTGATCATGACTTCTCTGTAATAAATGAAATCTACTCTCCATAATAATGTGTTCAAGGAGTCCAGCTGGTCAGAACCAGAGGCATTTCCAGGTGTACAAGCTGTCAGGTCTCCTAGCAAGCCAGAGGAGTGTGCAAGGAGGAAATCACACAGGCCAGAGCACCAGGACAAAAATCCATGAAGGTTTTTGTCATCATTTGTTGTCATCTTTCAGTCAGTCCCTGCTCTGAGAGGGAATCTCTCTCCTCACCCATCTTTTGGGTCTGTCATAACCCCAGGCAGATCTGTCTCACGACCTAAGAAATTAAATTTGGCAGTGCATGCTCTTCATGCCTCCCCCAATTTTTCACAGCTCTACTGACTGCTCATTTATTAGATCTTTTGACTTACTTGGAGATTTTCATTGCGATTTTACTTATCTCTCTGCATTGAACAAATAAACTTCCACTGGCATCTGCCGGGTGAGGGGGAAGGGAATGAAATATGCTTGTTTTTATTGCCTATACATAAATTTTACTGGTACTAATCAATAAACCTTTTACTTGCAGCACTCAGGAGTACACAGTTGAACCATAACAAGTGGCAAAATAAACACAGAGAAGTGTCATTATTTCTGAAGTTGAAGGTGAGATCGCAGGAAATTGTTTTCTTTGGACTATTTGTGCCAAGCTACCATGTGCAGGGGATACAACTGTCAGCCATGAAAGACGTGTATCAGTGATTATAATTGAACTGCTTTGTGCTTTTTAAGCCAATCCAGGCACACAGTTTGCAGTACAGAACTGATTGACTTTGTCTCAGTGTGTTACTTGCTACCTTAGATCATGGGTCTGAGAAATCATAACAGAAATATTTGCCTTTCCAAAGCAGTCTTCCTGCAGGTGAACTGACAAGGTAAAGAATGTCAAAAAAAAAAAAAAAAAAAAGGGAAATCTTCTAAATAGTCAAGTTGCAGCTCTTTCAGAATTAAACTTCATAAGTACAAAATAATCCAACTAAAGCCTACAGTGAAAATAAACCAAATTTTCAAGAGAAGGTGTAGAGTGTAGGTGTGGCATCAATCCCCATTGTAATGATAGCAGAGGCACAGCTTTTGTAATTATTTTTTAATCTGTTGAATTTAAATGTACATTTGAAAAATGGAAGCATTTTAACATGTTTTATAAATGGAGAAGTAAAATGGTGGTATTTTGCACTTCAAGTTAAAGAGATCATGGATGAAGGAGCAAATAGGAACTGCAAATGTGTAGCCATTAATCACTGTACCAGTACAAAATTTCTTTGGAACCTATGAATTTCACCTGTATCTCTGGATAAGATAGGGAAACCTCCCTTTCCTACACCATATTAAAAGCCTGCTCTGGAATGAAGTTGAAGAGAAAATGAACTATATAGATTTTTAACTGTAATATGGGACACAATAAACTGAGTCCAAAGGAATTTTCATTATGGTAGAAAAAAAAATAGGTAATACCATTATTTCTTTTGCAGCAGTATCAGCAGAACACAGCATGAAATACTCTTCAGATACCACAAAAAAGACCCCAAAGAGTTTATGCTGAGTGCACTAAATGCTATGAAAGGCAACTACTGTGGTACAGGGACATTATGGCAATTCATGAGTTCAGCTGTGAGAGTTGCCTAAAAGAGGCTGAAGCATTTAACACCAGGACAGTAAAGGTGCAGGAAAGGCTGGGGATTTTCATTATTATGTGATCTGGAAAACTGATGGCCAGAGTGAGACATTTGTCCCTAATAACTTTTTGGAGTTTGACCATGAATGATGCTTTATCCATCAGATTCCTAACAGCTCTGACCACAAAACAGGAGGAAAAAATTGAATACCAAAGACAGACTAGAACACAGGAGAAAATTTCAAAGGGAAAAATACTACTCTAACATGTCCTTTCTTCTTTTAATAAAACAGCCATGAAAAGTATCATTGGAGCTGCAAAAGAGACTTGCATTGGTAAAAAGGTGAAAACAGTCACCCAGTCAAATCCAGAGTCTGGAATATGACTGTAAAGCATTGCTCTGATTAGAAACTGAAGATTTTGTGCTGTCAAATTTAGGTCATCTGTCCCTCAGGAACCAAGATAAGATCTCTAATTTGATCCCAGAGTAACCTGCTGGTCTGTCATCCTTCCATCAGAGAGGAAAAAGACTAATTTGTTCACTGCAGTGAAAAGGGGCAGAAGAATCTAACTATGCAGTGTTTATTTGGCTGGGCAGCAAAAAAACAAAATAAATGCAACTTTGTTATTTTGACACTCACCTCAGCTTACTAGTTATGGCCAAACCAAATGCTGTATTTAAAGAGGTAATTAAATTAAGTTCATTCCTCTCCAATTGCAGGCCAAATTAGCATCACTCTGCCATAATGCAATGCTGAGAGGATACTTAGTTTAAAAAAATCACTGCTTTATTGTTTTTTGGGATGTGGTATTTTTAGCATTACATTACTGACTTTAATTTATTAACAGCTCTATGTTCTGTACATTTAAGTTTTAATGCAAAAAGTATTAAATAGCACTGTGTTAAACTGCAGGACAAGTTATTAACACACGAACTTCTGATTATTTATATTTCAGGTGCTGTTTAGAAGGCATTTGTCCAACTTCACTTCTTGTCATGTCATGTTTAGGACATGGCTCAATTTCTGAGGGTCAGCCTCATTTTCAGAGTGAGCAGTTTATAATCATTTTCCCTCTGTGAGGGACTGAGGGGTATAACGGGAGACACAGCTTTGGCTTCTATTATTCATGCTTATTTGTCCTACATTAATATCCAGGATAAATATCAAGATTTAGAAAGCCACTATACCAAGGACTACAGAGGAGCTGTACAGAATGAAATCCATCCTCAAAGTGGAATTTACAGTCTAAATGCAGTTTGGATCCTCTTAACCTTTGCAGTATCTCTGCCATCTTGCAGGCATGAGGAACAATCTGCAAAACCCACATTAATCTGTTAAGTACTTCTTGAAGCAATTGTTATCTTTGCTAGACCTGTCTGGATATGGTGGGATTGCTGAGAGGGCATTTAAAAGCACTTTCCTTCTTTTTCCATATTTGAGAGAGTCACTCAGGCCAAGTCATTTCCTCTTTTGCTTGATGGACACGAGACTGAAATACTTTTGTACATCACAGTAGCTTAATTCTACTGAATTGCTTTCAAGATGTCACTAAGTATTCTCTACATAAGCCTGATCCCTCAAACCTCTGAAAAAACTTGATTCTTGGCAAATAGATACAATTATTTCACGTGCTTCTCTCTGTGAAAATGTAAATCCACAATTAGCTCATGTGAACAGGCACAGATCAGAAGAGCTTTTAAGTGGGATTTTCTTGCAAATCTTTAGAATAAAAGTTATCACGTGTCGCCAAGCTTTCCTGGATAACTCTGTAGAGAAACTGATGTGGAAGTCAGACCCCCTCACTGGGTCACAGCCTGCTTGTTTTTCCATCTCTGCTGGACTATGGAAAATTCTGTCCACTTAAAATCACAGTTTGAGAGTTCATGTGCCAGATACTGGTGCTCCAGGAATTTCCTGTCCCACCTCATTCCCTGGCACAAGATTCCTCTCATTTTCAGAAATGAAACAAGGTTTCGGTAGATATTTCTTGTCCAATCCATAGATAGATACCTCATTGCCATCAGAACCAAGTCTTTACCTCATAGAGAAGATTTATAAACCTTAGAGCAGAGGTTTGATTTAAAATAAACCCTTTTTATTGCTAGAAGTATTTTATTTACATGGCATCCTACAGGGATCTCTGAAGTTGGGCAGCTGCTCTGCTTGGTTTACTCTTGTGTGGCTGTTATTGCACAGCTCTTCTCTGGTGCCCTGGTTGAACACAAAAACATGGTTACTTAGCCAGATCATTCCACTATCAAAAAGAATAAAAGATGGTTCTCTAAAGTTTCACTTGTGTCTGAATTACTGCTTGTATATGCTTTAAGGCCTACCATCCTTTCAGAAAGTTTTTCCTCTTGCGTTTTTCTTGCAGAATTTCAGAAATTGCTTGCCAAGATTGCACACAAGCTGCCATGAAGTTCACAATATGAAAATAAAGTGATTTTTTTCTTTGATTGATGGCCAAAGTGCTCTCCCAAGATGTGACTAATACAGCTACAGAGCAGTGGGGGAAGGCCATTAAGGCTTGTATTGATTTCCTCTGAATCCTGGATAATATATCAACAATCTTTGCTACTTCTACTTGAAATTTTTAATTTAAATAACCAGAACCAAGCAGTCAATCACTGGCTTCCCTTAGAGCTGAGGCCATTTTGCATTGATGTTTCAGCTGGAATAGAAACCATAAAGCTGCTTTGTGTTCTGCACGCAATTAATAACATTTAGACTGTGATGATACAGCAAATGTAAACAAGCAAACACTTCATGGAAGGTTTTTGCACTGTTCTGCTGCTGCCTGACAGCTTTGGGCACCACAATATCAGAAGGATACAAAGCTGTATGAAAGGCTCCATTTTGCTCCTGCAGGTGAGAAGCAGTTGGGGTCACCGGGCTTCCTCAGCTGAAGAGGAGACAGGGAGGAGACCCCACTGGGGCCTGCAGCTCCCTCACTTTGGATCTGAGAGATTTTAGCCTGCTAGCAGCTGCTAACTTTTTCCCAAGGAAAAATTTCTCAAGAAAGTTTCTTCTCAAAACAACCTTGGCAAACAACTCTCCTTTCTCAAAACAGCCCTTCCCTGGAGGTCCAGTAATTAAGATTTGACTCTTTCACTGCCTCAACCCGGGTTTGGTTCCCAGACAGAAAACCAGCAGAGCCCCACTTAAAGAAAGACTGTTTTCAGAAAGGAGAGTTGTTTACCAAGATTGTTTTGAGAAGAAACTTTCTCGAGAAATTTTTCCTTGGGAAAAAGTCAGCAGCTGCCAGCAGGTTAAAATCTCTCAGGCCCACACCTCACGAGGGGCAGACACTGATCCCTTCTCTGTGGTGACCCCTGACAGGACCCCAGGGAATGGCTGAAGCTGTGTCAGGGGAGGTTTATTGCATGTTAGGGACAGGTTCTTCACCCAGAGGATGTTGGGGCACTGAACAGGGCAGTGCTCACAGCAGCAGCCCCACAGAGCTCATGGACAATGCTCTGGGGCACAGGCTGTGTCTCCTGGGGATGTCCAGCAGCTGCACTTCAGTGATCCCCAAGCATCCTTCCCAGTTCAGGATATTCTCTGATTCTAGAGCAAGAAACCAGGTACCAAAAAATGCAATTCATCTGCAAGAATGAATATACTGTGGGGCCAGTCTCACATCAATGTTGTGAAATTCACTCTGCAGAGTATCATACTCACTTTTGAATGCTACAACTTCCACATGAAAACCAAAAAGGAAAAGCATTACTGTACCCATTAATAAGAGTGTCTCCAGGACACAGATTTTCTAAAACTAAGTGCTACTTCTTTCTCTGTGCCACTTTCAAAGTTGATATGTTTGTTGTCCCTGCTCTACCAAAACATAAAATGAAAATATATCTCTTAAAATAAAAAAAAAATAGAACAAATCTATTTTTTATTCAAACATTGTATGAAGATGTGCACATGTCCTTGACATTTATTTTGGTGTGATAACCTGCCATTTGTACAATATTATACTCAGTCACACATAATGCTCATGCTGAAGGATGGGTGCCCTTATTAACCTCAAAGTGCTTACAAATTATTGCTGTTTTCTTTATTAGTTTGTTCAAATCCACTTGAACAGGCTGCTGAAGGATGTCCTACAGGAAAACAACCAGCATCCTTTGAGGCACTGATGGTTTCTTTCCTGTAACACTCTCCTCCCCTGTTTTGCATTGAATGTATCCTAACACTCCTGACTTTCTTGTCTCCTTCCTAATAAGTCAACTACTGATTAATCAAATGCTGGTTTTAATTGGAAACATTTTCTCATNTCTCCTTTCTCAAAACAGCCCTTCCCTGGAGGTCCAGTAATTAAGATTTGACTCTTTCACTGCCTCAACCCGGGTTTGGTTCCCAGACAGAAAACCAGCAGAGCCCCACCTAAAGAAAGACTGTTTTCAGAAAGGAGAGTTGTTTACCAAGATTGTTTTGAGAAGAAACTTTCTCGAGAAATTTTTCCTTGGGAAAAAGTCAGCAGCTGCCAGCAGGTTAAAATCTCTCAGGCCCACACCTCACGAGGGGCAGACACTGATCCCTTCTCTGTGGTGACCCCTGACAGGACCCCAGGGAATGGCTGAAGCTGTGTCAGGGGAGGTTTATTNGTGATAACCTGCCATTTGTACAGTATTATACTCAGTCACACATAATGCTCATGCTGAAGGATGGGTGCCCTTATTAACCTCAAAGTGCTTACAAATTATTGCTGTTTTCTTTATTAGTTTGTTCAAATCCACTTGAACAGGCTGCTGAAGGATGTCCTACAGGAAAACAACCAGCATCCTTTGAGGCACTGATGGTTTCTTTCCTGTAACACTCTCCTCCCCTGTTTTGCATTGAATGCATCCTAACACTCCTGACTTTCTTGTCTCCTTCCTAATAAGTCAACTACTGATTAATCAAATGCTGGTTTTAATTGGAAACATTTTCTCATTAATTTGAAAGATGATTGAGACTTAACTCAAGCATTGCCCTCTGGCCTTCCAAAAAAGACTGCGTGACAAAACTCCTGTTTCAAAAAAAAGTATCATGTAAAAGTATCATCAAGCTCACAGATCTGCTCATGTAGGGGGGGAAAAAAAAAAAAAAAGAAAAAAAAAAGAAAAAAAAAACACACCTCAAGAGCAGTATTTTTTTAATGCTTCACCAAATCAACAAAAATGCAATAAAACTGCAACTTGAAGAGCATTCAAAGTTAAGAATTGCTTGCCAAATCTAATTCACTGTGTTCTGCTGGCTTTCTCACAAGTCTGACACAAGCACACGCTCACTGACAACGTTTGCAAACGTGCAAGTGCAGAATAACCTCAGGGTTACTCCACTGTGCCACTAGGTGCATAAAAACCTGCATTGTGAAGTGTGTCAGTCTGACACCCATGCAATGCATAGTCCCTGGTTCATTTTTAAGCAGAAATTCAAGAAATTTTTGTTTTCTAATTCCCCAAACTCTAATCTAGAGCTGGAGCCGATTGTCATTGCACACCAAGCATCAGTAAGGCATTTAAGGCCTGGCAGTGAAAATTACAGTAATTCCCCCTGCCTGCAAAGAAAAAGCATTAAAAACAACCTGTAGCAAATAAAATGTCAGGTTTCTTCGTAATAAACAAGCAAAACCAAAAAAATCCCAGCTGAAAGTTCCTGGAACTTATGAAAATATTGAAGCCATTGAGGCCAAAAGATAGGATCTATACTTAAAGATTAAGATCATTCAAGTAATTATTAAAATCAGGCTAATGAGTTTAGACACAAAACAGCCACCCTCTCTTTTTCCTCTTTCTGCAGTACCAGACCAAACTCAAGAAATCTCAAGCTTGCTGAACATAATCCCACATTTTAAAGTGATGATTTACAAAACACCTGCAAAGGTTGAGTGCAGCAGGATCCCTCTGACCTCCCTTGAGATTTGCATCAATTAAGTTTTAGGACCTCCACATGTTGAACTTCAACACCTAAAATATCACCACATAGATGTTGAATGAAACTCTAAACAGCTACTCTTTAAACAAAAAAAAATCCAGATTGAAAACGCATTAAAAGGACCCTTACTGCAAATTTTCTGTGCTCTCATGAAGGTTTCTGAGCCTATGCAAATCATCTACGTAATTGAAAGAACTAATTGATGTTCTGATACGGGAATATGCTCTTTGGTGGAACAGATGTTAAGAGCTTTGTTTCATAATTTGTCAACTTTACTAAATGTCACCGAGTTTGTCTTAAAACTGAGTTTTCTTACTGTGATCCAGAGTCTATTCCCTGAGCAAAACCTATTTGTTGAATGTGTCCCAGGTTTTAAAGCCTTCTGTAAGTGAAAAATTAAAATATCTGGAGTAATGGACATGGTCAGACTACAATAAATGCAACAAGGGGGTTCTTTGGGTTCTGTATTTTCCTCCTTCAATGGTCATGGGTCAAGATTTGTTCAGCACTGGAAATACTCAGGCAAAGTAGAGCAATGACATCATTTTGAGAGCAGACTGGGCCCATGGGGATTTAAATAGAAAACTACCAAAGCTTTCAGTAACATAATTACAAATTTATATTCAAATTAGGCCTTTTGAAAACTACATCATTCTTCTGATTACTGGATTCAAGGTAAAGGGCATTAAAAAAAATAATCTTTATTATTTTCCTTTCATGGTTTGTTGTTTTCTAGACAAAGATACTGACTGCAGCATAAAGCCAAATTTCTTTATTAAAATGTCAAATGCTATTCTTTCCTAAATTTCCCTGAACAAAAAAGAAGGTTGTAGAAGAAATACCTGACCATCAATTGGATTTCCAATCATTAAATAAGCAAACTGATGAAAAAGAGAGCAGAAGGGGAATACTGTACTGCATTGCAGTTTTCTTTCCCTTTCCTAAAACTCCTGGTTATTCAGTGGGCATAAAATAGCATCCACAGACAAAAGGGCACCAATTCCATATGCTGCATTTAGTGAAATAATAAAATTATCTGAACTAAAGGCTATATTGTTATTAAAACGAGACAATACAGAGTTCTAATAGCGTCATAACTTTGTGCAATACTTTGCCAAGCCTAAAACAGAACAGGCACCCATTCCACAACCTAAATTCAAGTCATGAAACATGATGAAATTCAACACAAAAGACAGGTGAAAATATAAAAATATAGGGAAAAAAATAATAAAATGAATGAGTGAAATCACAATTCTATCAATATTCATATAAAAGCCTCCCAGCACAGTAAATGAGGCTGTGATATTCCCTTTCATAAAAAGCAAGTTGTTTTTTTGTTGTTTGCTTCATTTTAAAACGTTCTCCTGACTGAATAGAAAATACAGGACCAAGCAGGAGGTATCCAGCAGGCAGAGCTGGGCACTGCAGGTGTAGCCCTGCTTCGTGCCTGACATGTTTTGGTTTCTGAAATTCCTTTCCCAGGCAATTTTCTGTAAACAAGAGATGTTTTGGTCACGGCAAAATTGTTTACTTATTTTCCCTAAGAAGGACTTCTTTTTAATGTCCCTCTGGTCTGACCAACGTGATTGAAGAAGTTTGTCTCTTGTCACCAATTGAATTGGTCTGTGTAAAATAGTATAAAAAAAAAAAAAGACATTTCCAAGAATAAAAGAATCATTTTCGGCCTTCTAAAGTCACGGTCCTTGTGTCATTGTAATGTACAACAGTGTCAGCAAAGTATTTTGATTTTTCACTCCATGGTGTGCACAGTGAACACTTCCCATGCAATGAGATTTATCACCCAAGTGAGACAAATCCCATGGCATGAGAAGGGCATGGAGAACACCATGGAGAAAGAAGTCATCCAGGTCCCTCTCCACTGCCATGTGAACACAGAGGTACAAGGAAAAGGAAATTGCTGTGTTTTCACCTAAACTCTGACAGTTTCCTCCATAAAATATGTTTTTATTTCAGGAGTTGTGTCAATGTGTATCACTACAGGGTTTCCAGAGATGCACGTTCTTCCCCTGCTGGATGTCACTGTCCCTGCAGTGGCAAAGCCCTACAGGACACAGGATCTGCCTCAGGTCTGAATGCAGGAGGATGAACCAGACAACACCGCTGATCTTTACGTGCCAAAAATTTATAGGTAAAGACCAATAAAATGAATATTTTAAAGGACTCAATTTTTTTTTTTTTAAAGGAATGTCAAAGTGTTCTGTTGAAAGGATCCAATGCCTATCAACAAGAAAGCTGCCCAACCAGTTAGAATTTTTCTTTCTTTTAAATGCCAATATCCTCAGTGCTCAGCAATCAAAAATGAAAAAACCACAAAACCCCCATGTGTGTTAGAATTTTCTTTTCAGAAGTTGTGATAGAACAAAATAGATTCATTAACATTCATATTTTCCTTAACTGAAGTGATACTGGACCATCTAGCTTGTCAATCTGGTGTGCAACAATGTTATTCAACCAACCACCCCAAATTAATTTATGCTGAGAATGGAGCTCAATGCACCTCACTACAATAGTCTGTGCCATGCAATTTAGAGATAAATACACACATTTTTATCTCTGAGTAGGATAAACCTGGAATAAGCCTCCTAAAATTAATTGGGGTTGCTGCAGTCCTACTCTGATGTCACAGATCCGTGTGTGGTCTGGAATTAATACAGAATGTTTGCACAGTGGCAAATGGATTCTGCTGCAGGAGGGGATTTGGATGTTTGTGAACAGCATGAAAGTTCCTCACCTAAGAAAAAGATTAAGCAATCCCTGCCTAAGAAGTGAGGCCATCATTTGGCTGTGTGCATATATTGAATTGTCCCTGCAGAGAAGTCACTCTTGGCTGAGGGTTGCTCTCCACAGTTTCCATTTTGCTCCAGAATAATCAGGCTGACTTTGATTCAACATTTCAGTCTGCCTAGAAGAGTCATGGCTGGATGTTCAAAACCTTGAACTTACCAAACAAATATCTCAGTTACCCCAGGCTGCAGTTACATTAGCCCACAGAGGGCTGCACTTTTTCAGCACTGTCAAAAATGAAAGCTTTCAAATGCATAGACTTAAAACTGGTTTACCAAATCTTACCTATACTGCAGGCTACATCTGAAGAGAAAGTAATTGCTCTATTTTACAAAAAAAAAA
>VXBB01009090.1:0-40722 GCA_013399915.1 Illadopsis cleaveri | reverse complement strand
AAAAAAAAGTAATTTACTGTGAATTAAAACAAACCAGAACAGCTGATTAGAAACAAGGAAAGAGAGATGATAACACAGTGTGTATTCTGTGTAAATGTGAGAATAACGGTTTGTCTCTTCCTGTTCTGTTTAGATGATTACTATGTAAAACTCAATTAATAGCCCTGGCAGGAGGAGTCTCCCTTTGCATTTCAGGAATGTGGGACTTTATGCAGAGTCTGCTCAGCAATATGTGGGATAAACCAGAGGAGCACATAAATAACAAGCAGCTGGGATCAGGTTCCAATGATGCTGATGGTCCCCTTTTCATATGGCTGACAATGTTAATAAAAAAGATTAAATCCCAGAGTGGGTTTAACTTTATCATTCAATATAACTGACACTGCAGGAAGTGCAATATGCAGTTAAGAAGGAAAATTAACTGTGTTCTAGATAGCATATCCATCATGCATGAGCAGTGTAACAACTTGGGTAATCACTACTGCTTTTTTCATTTGGCTAAAAATAAATATTGGAAACAGAAGCTAATCAACTACACTGTGAAAAAAAAATACATTCTTTCCATCTTAAATCATACTGACATCCATCTAACTATCAAGATGGGCACGAGACTTGCTCATGGGCAAGTCTCCCCACATCACATCAGTTATTGTGTTTCAGTTTCCAACCTAATATTATAACTTTGGGCATTTCTCCTTCCCATACTTGGACAATGGGAAAACATATTTTTCTACTCAATTACCAAACTGATAATATTGAAATGCTTTGTTTGCACATAATGAAAAACTAACTAGAAACAACAGTCACCTTTCAAAAGCGTCAACAATTACAGTCTAGAGACAGCACCCACTGTGTGTTGCAGTAACCTGACAGTTCTTGGACACAAGATTCACTGATTAAATGAATGTTTGATATATAAAGGAAGAGTTCACCACAAGATCTGATAAAAACAGTTTAAGACTTTCAAGTGAACTAAGATTAGAATTACAGGTTACCCTGGTTACAGCTGCTGGTGAATTTCAGAAGCAGTTTGAATTAGCTTGAATCATTCACTGCATGCCTTAGCTAACATATGAAAGAAAAAAAACTGACAATGAATTATCACTTGGGAAGGCAATTCTGATCTGAACTGCTGTTACTAAATGTAAACAAATTTTTAATTAGTTTTTTTCAATGACTTCAGGTTGTCCTGTTATTGATAGTACCTCAATTGTTATTTGCAAATAAGCAGAGGCTTTGCTAAATAAGTTATAGAAGACTTTGTAATTAATTTTGATGTGATCTACTCCTCTTGATAAAACCACTGGGAAATTAACTCAGCTGGATACTACCACAATTATTTGCATTAAACTCTCTCTAATCTTCTACAGAAAAATTTACTGTGGTAAAATATATGGACTAGGAAGAATTCACAAAGCTGTATTTCAACTAACCATTAAAAATTCAATGAAATATCATACCCAAAAAACTAACTACATAATAATGCTCAAGAAATTGTGAAGGAATGTAGCAATTGTTCAGTTAAAGGACATCAAACAGAGGGGAATGGTCATTTCCCCAGCAGACAAAGCAAAGATTATCCCTCCTCTGAAATATGCTGAATATTTATCCAAGTAACAAATGTGTTTTTTCCTAGAGCTAACTCATCTTCACTGACACTGTTTTATGGGAGAGGTCCTGACAGAGAGATTTAATGCTGGGGAAAAAAAATTAAGAGAGACATTTAAACAGTCTAGAAGAATTGCACGGGGAAGTTCACCTCATATAATCTTCAGTGTGCCCGGAGCTTAAACCACTCTGAGGATGAAGCTCTCTGAGCTTCACAATCTATTTTGATGTAATTATTCATGAGCTAACATTATAAATGACCTTCCTTGGCAAAAAGGCAAAAAACAAAACCAAACACAGTGTTCTTTCTTTGTGGAAGCCCCACAATGAAAGCAACCTGAAGATCAATCACTGAAAATTCCAGCTCCTACTAAAAGTCAGCAGTTTCATGAATAGCAACATCTTCTCAGCCAGGACCTAACAAGGCAACCAAGTCCTATCCTTCAGTCCTGCAAACATCTGTTATCAATAACAGTTTCACCTACTGTTTATATCATCCTCCAAGAGGAAAAGAAACAACCATGGCTTCACTGACAATTGAGGCCAGATTTGGATGGATTTGAATTTTCCTCTGGTTGTCAATAGCTCATTAAATGTAACAGCTTCACAACCAAGAGGTAGAAATGAAATATGTAAATTAAGGTGTTTTAATATTTCTGCATGTATTAAAAGTCTAAGAGTTTTCTAAATGCCAGATTAACAACAAAGGTCAGTGATTATCAGTCCAGTTTCTCCAAGTGACACAGCAGGTTTAACATCTGTGTGCCAGAACAAATGCTGAAGTGTGCAGCTCTGGTTCCATGCCTGAGGTGTTTTTGGTTTTCTGAAATTCTCTTCCCAGAGAATTTTCTGTAAACAGGCGAAAAGTTTTTGTAGCTGTAACTTTGTTATTCATTCCTTTCCCTAGGAGGGACTTCTTCTTGATGTCCCTCTGCTCTGACCAATGTGAGTGAAGAGGTTTGTCTTTGTGTCACCAATCAGATTGGTCTGTGTAAAATAGTCTAAAAGGGAGACACATCCCAAAAATAAAGGAGTCATTTTCACCCGTCTGAAGCTCAGAGTCTGTGTCCTTGTGGTGTAAAACAGTGCCAGAAGGGTCTTGAGAGTTCCATGAGAACCCAGAGCTCTTAACTAGTAAAGTTTTCACTTGTGCCTGTGGCTCCTTTCAAAGAAATCTGATGTTTCCTTATGCTTCTCCAAGTCCATATTTCCCACTCCCCTAGACACCCTACAGTTTTCACGAGGAGCTGCCAGCACCTTCCCAAAGCTGCTGGGGTTCAGGCAGGGGCTGGAAAAGTGTCACTGCTGATCCTGTCTGAACATTCTCTGCACTGCTTTACATTGTTGGCAAACCTTATTGATCCTCCAACAGAGGAACCTTCTCATGAGCTAATGGGTTAGGATGGACAGTTCCTAGACAAATAACTTACACATACAAAATTGTGTGCTGGCAACAATTCATCTTTCTTTGCCTCATATAAAACCCTCTTTGCCTGGTACCTCGTTGAAATAAACTAACCTTTCACTTTTGTGAAGCTAAAAAAGATTTATAGCAGCTGAAATCTTCCTGTAGTCCACATTTTAGCTCCCAAAACAATTTAAATACTTTGCTATACTGGAGGGATTTTGTTGGGTTTTTTTTTTTTCTAGAGACAGAACATCTTTAAAAGAAAATAAAATCTGACAAAAATAAAGGTTCTAACCAATACAATCTGGCCTGATAAATAGGCAAGGCAAGAAATTTGCTAATATTCTGCACCATAGCTAAGTGGACTTGGAGGTAGAAGTAAAACATTATTTTCCACTATAGTTTTAATCTGAATCTCATTTTGTTCCTGGATGGAAAAGAAAGGCCAAAAGAAAATAGAAGTGGGGAACCTGGACATATAATTTTGGCAGAAGAATGTAATAATATTCATCAGAAATATATCTATAGTAAAGTGAAAGTTTTTAGAAGTTATTAGTCCTGCCTGAGATGCAATCTTGATACTAGATGTTCAGTGTTTTCCATTTGCTGAACAAGTATGCTAAAAGTTATGAGATGAAAAGAAAAGCAAATCACAGACCACTATAAAGTGTTCCTTGAATCAGTTTTTCAAAGTAAAGAGCATTGGAAACTGTAATTTAGTCCTGGGCCTTTAGAATTTCCTAACAAAAGTACCATTATTACATTTTTTTTAAATCAACCAGCATTTCCAAATGCGCAGTTCACTTGATTTATGCCAGTGAATCTACAAAAAAGGTGAACAATTTGCAAAGATAAATTTCTCTAAATAAACTTTTCACATGCACTTTTAAGGCCTCAGAATTTATTCCTACAAAATGATAGACACAGAAGTTTTAATGAGCAAATTCAGGCTCTTAAACCTCTGAGGGGAAGAAAATAAAAGCTACTTAGCCTGTTTCTGAGACCTTTTTTTGGTATAAAAAAACCAGAAAGTGTCCAATGCTGTGCTAACCTACACTGATGTCCTCAAAGTGAACCCACAGACAAAAAATCCACACATCAAACACAGGAATTGTGTTGGGAATTTCCAGTGCCTCCAAGTTTCAGCAGCAAATGCCAGAATTGCAAACGTCTAAAATTCCTTTGGCACCTGACATCCAGATCCAGTTTTTGTTAGCTAAGCTCACTTAGGGAATTAGCTTTTATTACCCCATTATTACAGTGTATAATTTCATTTCTGTACTTTAATATTATGTCTTTATGACTTTTTTCTTTTTTTTTTAATTCCTTTAGCTCCACTTATTCCTACTGCAAAAAAGAATTCACCAGCTTTCATCAAAATTCTGCCCTTTAAAGGCAACTAGATGTGTCAAAAAAGACGTATTATTATTCTCTGAAAAGAGAGAAAACACTGCCCTCTAATAGAAACAAAGAAGGAAGGAAAATGACTTGAAACATTAAAATATGTCTGCAGTGAACCGTTTAAATGACAATAGCAAGAGGGAGCTTTGCTGAAAGGATAATGTGAAAATCACTTAGCAGTTGGTACAAAGAGCGTTTAAAGGTGAGGACTTNGGTAAAGTACTGGAATGGTTTGCCCAGGGAGGTGGTGGAGTCACCATCCCTGGATGTGTTTAAAAAAAGACTGGATGTGGCACTTGGTGCCGTAATCTAGTTGAGGTGTTGGAGCATGGGTTGGACTCGATGATCTTGAAGGTCTCTTCCAACCTAGAAATTCTGTGATTCTGTGATTCTGTGACTTCCCTTCACAGCTTTGTGGCTTCCAGTAAACAAGCAACACTTGGAGGATTCAGACAAGGGAAAGCAACTCAGCCCAGGAACTCTTGACAGCTTCAGGTGATCCTGGTATAACTGGCCATGCCTCCACGTGCCCTGGTGTAAAGCAAAATGTGTGAACATTTCTCTTCAGAGTTTTCTTTCCCACAGAACCTGAGCTGAATACAGGCACATGCACTGGTTACATGCAAACCCTCTGTGGAAAACCAGCATTTTTTAACTGCTGGGAATATCTGTTTCACTTACCCTGCAACCATCAGCACTGTAGATATGAGTTGGTTTGAAAATGTTCCCAGTCATATTTTGCCAAGGTTTTCCTCCTTTAGTTTGCTCTTGGACCTTTGTTGCACTGAGTACTGTTCAGAGGATGCAGGATCTGATTTGGAAAAGATTTAAGGGGGCCTTCCATGTAATTCTGTGCAAACTGTATTGACAATAATAAAATCTAATAAACAAAGAGTGGGATTAAATGGAATAAACTTGGGGAAAATAGTTTACATAATGGAAGAAATATGCTGTTCTTCAGCCTCAAGTTCCTGAAGTATTTCACTGTTATAATTACTTTTTCAGTCTTTTTTAAAGTAATGAAATGCCATTTTCTCCATATTATATAGGGGAAAAAAACCCCACTACATGGGAAGATTACTTGGATGCATCAACATCACTCTGAAGTATTTACTTGAACCTGTGACTCCCACATTAAATGAAATTATAAAAATAAATGTATATCATAGTTATTTTCCTTTCAGCTTCCTTTTTGGTTGTTGAATAATTTGAATGATTGAATTTTCTACCCCATGGACAAGAGTCCCCTCTCCTCACAGTAATATTCCTTTGTCTTTTTCTGAGGACAGACAAGATGTGGGAACTGCATGAAAAATTTACTGATGAAGTTAGTCCAACAGACCAGAAGTTGCAAAAATACTTTTGTGTGACTACAGTGAAACAACAAAGCATGTGAGTTTGTAGAACCACCACCTGAACACTTCCCATTACCATTAAATTCACGTCTCAAATAGAAAAGAATTTCCATGGGGTAAAATATCCTCTATTGACTAACATTTTCATTACAGGGAACCACAGAGCTCGGAAGAGAACAGTCTGTTGCTGTTGGTTTCTAATGGGTGTTTATTGTCCCCAGGCGGGCTGCAGTGGGAGAGTTCTGCAGGTGATAAATGATTTTACCTGCTGCAAAAGAGCAATTGCAGAAATGTCCATCTCATTTTTTTATCGGAGATACACCACTGAAAGTGTAAATATCCAAGTATTTGTAGAGCAGGACACTTTGGAATCAATAAGGAAGAGACTCAGTCACCTTAAGAGCCATATAATTTGGAGTTTAGAAGTTATACTTTTTGTGAACTGACAGACTTTTCCCTACTGGTAATCTGAGTTACAGAATAGCTTCATCTTTCAGATGAGTTGTTTTGGAAACATCTTGTCACAGAAAGAACTGTTCTATCTGTGCTGAAAATAGACCACCCAGTCTGGGCTGAGTATGCCACAGGCATTACAAACTGTGGCTCATCTAGTAGTGACTCCAGCCTTAGAATCACACTGATTTAAAATTGTTTTGAGATGGCGTGGCCCAGGTCTGTGTAATTCAGTGCACTATTGGTGAGGCCACTTCTCTGCAGGTGAAGTCCAACTTCCTCTCTCAGCTTTGCCAGTGTTTTTGTACCTGCAAAGAAACCTGCAGCTGCCTAGGAGTTTCTGTGCTGTTAACAAAATCATGTGTGTCAAAGATAAAATTCTCAGTTTCCAATGAAGGAGAGAAGGAATAACTCCAAACCCTGGAGCTCAGACACTGTGGTGTTCATCTTGCATATTAAAAGTACAGGTTCAGGCTATTAATCTGGAGCAGCAATTAAAATGTGAGGCTCCCTTATGAGGAATTTTAAGTATTTTAAGTGCTGGGTGCCTGGCTGTTCTCAGGCAGACAATGTTCTGTCTCCTTTTCTTTGTTGATAATGGCCATTTTGTGAATGTCTTTTCCTATCTCTCATTTTGACCAGGTCTTCCATTCTGCATCTGTCCAAAGTCTGGGATCAGGAAAGATTCAGTTTAGGGGATTCAGCAATTTTCAAACATAAAACCTCTAAATCTTTTACAGAACATTCCCAGGTGATTCTACTTGTGAACATTTATTACCCTGAAGGCTTCCACTTCACTGAATTTCAAAAGTCTTTTGCAAGCAGATGAGGTGCTGAAAACATTCAGATAAAGGTTACAAGAACCCTCCATAATATGAAGTGTCAGGCAGCCTAAGAATAAGAATTGCTCCTATTTCTTCCAACAAAAATTACCCAGGATAGCTCTGTAATAAGGATGGCATTAGAGAATGTGAATGTCCTCAATTCCCAGATGGACTGTTGTCCTGTAACCTACAGATTTGTCTGGGATAATTCCCCCTTTTGCTGAACCCTAGCAGCTATCCTTTCAGCCCCAAGAATCTCAGAAAACAGCAGCTCCAGCTCTAGACAGAGGCCCCCTGATCCAGCTGTTGCTTCATCACATATCACAAACTAATATCAGTTAAACCAGCACAACTCCTGAAGTGTAACCTCATTAATTACCAATGCTGCATAATGGCTTTGTGCGGGTTTCAGGTCATCATCACAATAACCAGGAAAAGAATATTGTAAATATTGTAAAAGAATATTGTATAGCCAGTCCTGAGGCAGCCACAGCACTGTTTCCAAGTGTGAGTCATCATTCCTCTTTAAATTCAATTCCAGGGGCTCAGATCTCAGTCAGGACATTTCTTTTCAACCAGGAGTCAAAAGTCCTAAACCCCCCACCAGTTTTAAGCTGTGAGATTCCTCTGACTCCTGTGGAGCAGTATTTGCCATTAACTGATGTGAATGAGATCAGAATTGGACACCACCTCTCTGAACACTCATACCTGCTCCTCTCCTGTGTCTCAGCTCCTGCTGACTGCCTGAGCTTCCCCTCACAGCAATTCAGCCACAGTAGGCACTGCAAAAGCAATGTGTTGCTTTGCCATCACGTATCTTTTTCCCCTATTTTGTCCCTCTTTAATGGAAACATTAATTTTCCTGAGATTACATTTGCAGTATTAAAAAATGAACATAAAACCCCCTGACTAATTAATCTTCCAGCCCTCCTTCCTCATTTCACCAGTCACAGATTTTTCGGAGCCACATTTTCTTAAGCAGCTTATGTAAACCAAATCATCACTATGTTTGTGTCTCCTTCCTCTCAAAAATCTTGTAGTATAACCCCCCTAATACTCCCTATCTCATTCCTTTCTTCCATATTTCCATCTCAATAAAGCAATAGATGAAACAAAATCACTAGCAAATAAAGACAGCAATGTATTGTCAGCCTCTGATAGCCTTGTCACTGTTTTCTCAAACAACATCTCTTGAATTGCCAGCTGGATTTCTCTGTTTTTAAATTCTGGATATTTGCTTGTTCCCTCCCAGACTTGACCTTCCATCTAACATTTGGTCTATGAAAACATGCAGGAGCAAATGGAAAATAACCTGGATATTCATCTCTGGCTCCTGTGGAGTTTCAGCAAAAGCAATGTCAGTTACCTCTAGCAAAAATTGACAAATCCACAACATTCTGAGAGTATATTTCCTACATATTTCTAAAACACTGCAGTGCAATATTTTGCTTTGCACTTTTTCTTGGTGAGAGAAACTATTTGTACAGCTTTTCCTTTCATCTCAAGCAAAGAAAATCATGTGTCTAGTACTTGTCATACCTACATGGCCATACTGGCAGGAGACTTGCATAAAACACATTTGCTTGTTTTATTTAAATAATCCCATTACCTGCCAGCAAATAGTGTAAACAATGCAATGCACAGAAACAGATACCAAACTGGATTTGAGTCAGTAAGCTGAGGAGGAAAACACTAACTTGTGTCTCAGAGTATGGGAAATATAATCCTACCAGGTATGTTGAAGTCTTATTTTGTTCACATCAAAGCCTGGTGGTAGGGAGAGCTCATTTCATTTCCTTGGGAACCAATCTAAGGATTGGATATTCACAGAAAAACAGGTGGCTGAAGACAGCTGGCAGTGACTAAATACCCAGCTTTAAGGCAACTTAAGCATAATGACATGAATCCTCCAACTCTTAACTTTGTAGCTTGCTTTTCAAGAAACATTTTAAAATTGAGAATTTTAAAGAGGAGCAGGTTAGAAGGGTAAAGTGCCTCTGAACCAGTAACACCTACCCAGCTGGATCAGTGTGGAAGGAAAGCACCCAGCAGCTTTCTAGTCTTGTCCAAATCTGTCTAGATTTGGATTCTCAACCCATTTTACAAGTTGGTCTTAAAGCCAAATGTGCTTTCCTCTTCCCCCAACCATGTCTTGGGAGGAAATCACAGAACCATAGAATATGCTGAGTTGGAAGGGACCCACGAGGATGATGAAGGGCAGCTGCTGGACAGGGCAGGACAGGCCCAGCAATCCCAGCCTGAGCCTGGGATCATTCCCCAAGTACANGCATCAGTCCCAGGTGCAGAACGTGGCACTGGTTCCTGTTAGATTTCACCCTGGTGATCTCCAGGCCTCTCTGCAGGGCCTCTCTGCCCTCCAGGGAATCGACAGCTCCTCCCAATTTAGTCTTCTCACAAACTTAGAGTTCCTTCAAGTCCTATGTCAATGTCATTAAAGAAATGATTGCTGACTTCAAAGCACAGCGAGGCAAAGAGGAACTGGGCATCTGTAGGCACCTCAGAGTGAGAGGTGATGTCAAAGAAAGAGAAACAAGAGGATAAAAAAAAAGTGTAAAGAACAAAGTAAAGAGAATGTGGAAGGGAGAACCAATAGAGGCCTTCAATAACTGAAAAAAACTGGGCCATGTAGACAGGGATTAGTAGATTAGTCTGGTGAAAATTAACCTGAAGATCTGTGCCACTTCCTACCCATACAACTTATTACCTAGTCTTCCTTTGTACAGCATGTTTGTGGAAGCAGGTTTTGTTCCAGACTAGCACTTAGTGACAACAGATTGAAGAGACAAGTCTGCACGTTACAGGAGACACAGAGATACACACGGGACAAACTGAAATGGCAGCGCTGCACTTCTATGGAAGGATGTAACATGTGGCACTGAAAAATCCCTCTGGCCAAACAGCTTTCACTGAAACTCTGCTAAAAAAGCTTTGTGCTTCTGAAGGGTTTGACTTATAAAAAAGAAATTGTGTGTAAGCTGCAGGCAATATTCAACATCCCTTACTCTAAGCCCAGAACTCAGTAACAAAGATGGTTAAATAGCTCACAGTGTGAACCAAGTTTTAATTATATTTAAATTCTCAACACTAAATACAAATACCAACATAATGAGTCCATCACAGAGCAGAGATAAAAACTGCAGTCCCCAAACAACCAACAGCCTAAGCATGTGGCTGAGATAGTCAAAGGAGCAATGCATACTTAGCACAATAACCTGGTATGGGTTTCACACCTCAAACACTTTCATGGATCCCATTAGACTACTATGAATGGAGACAAACACAAAATGTATTCACTGTCCTTCTGTAGTTTTAATTCAATCCAGGCACGAGGTGAATATGAATTTGTGAAAATCAGTTTTCACCTTGTGTTATGAGAGTGAATTTTGAAAAAGGTCTTTTTGTGAAAGGCCCTATCCTTGCAGAAAAACTGTGAAATAGAGGGTGAGCACAAAGGTGAAAGGATAATAGAAATGCCTTTGAGACAGCAAAGAATGAACAAAAGGGGCTAATGTTCTGTAAATAGTGTCTTTTGAGTTTTGCACAGCATTTCACATGGAAGCAGGAAAAAACTATATTTCTGTGTAGTCCTAGCTTTCATTCCCAGTTCTCTCCTGCCTCTCAGGCCACATCACTGCAAGTACAATCAAATAAACCCAGGACAGGATTGTTTTCCATGCCTTTCCCAGGAAGAACTGCTGAAATCCCTTCGGAGAGGTGTGCACTACTGGGTGCACTGGGGCTGAACAAGCAGAGTGTTAAAAGTTGAGTGCCTGATACAGCAGCCCACTGACTTCATGGTCCTTCTCACTGAGAGCAGAGTGCAGCTGTGGTTTGTCAACTGTGCACGTTCCCAAGGCACCTGGCACACTCTAAATTTTACCATCTAATGATCTGAAACTTCCTCACTCTGGCCAGGAATGTAAAACTCCCAGAGAAACTGGAGTCTGGCTGAATTGTAACGAGTTTCCTTAAACAGGAGGGAGAACTACAAAAGGACATGCTGTCAGATCCTAAACAGAGGGAATTTTAGGGCTCCAGGACCTGTCATAGGTGGAAAACAAGTCCTGTTGTGTGGTGAAAGGATGGACAGCAAGGGGTAAACAGGGAGCAGCTGACTGGTGTAGCCCTGGTTCCATGCCTGAGGTGTTTTGGTTTTCTGAAATTCCTTTCCCAGGGAATTTTCTGTAAAGAGGAAAAATGTTTGTGAAACTGTAACTTTGTTATTCATTCCTTTCCCTAGGAGGGACTTCTTCTTGATGTCCCTCTGCTCTGACCAATGTGAGTGAAGAGGTTTGTCTTTGTGTCACCAATGAAATTGGTCTGTGTAGAATAGTATAAAAGGGAGAGACATCCCTAAAATAAGAGTCATCTTCAGCCTTCTAAAGCTCGGAGTCTGTGTTGTTGTGGTGTAAAACAGCATCAGACTGGCATTCTTTAAGGACAGCATTCTTTAAGGAAGCCTGTGATATGTGGGAGACACTGAGTTTCAAATCCTTTCCCGTATTCTAGAGCATTTCCCTTATCTTTTCCCATATCCTAGAGCAAGGCTGATCAGGCTTTTTGATCATATTCCATCCAAATTACCATATGCTGTCACTTCACAATACAATTTGAAAAAACATTTCAGCATCTCAAACAACGAGGAGGAGGAAGATGTTAATAGAAATGTCAGGAAGAAATCCCTGGGCATTGTGGCAATGTGAATGGATTTTATCAGTTCATCAGGTTAATCCAATTTAGCTGGTTATTCCTGCAAAAGTAATCCAATTTATCTGCTTGTCCCTGACAAAAAAAAACTTAAAAGAAAAAAACTCTTCCAATTGATAAAACACAGTCTATTTCTGTAAGCTTCCTGGAAAGTCCCAGGGTAAGGGATTTTTTAAGTCTGCTTTCCAGAGTAATTCCTAGTTACACAGAAACCTCTGAGATAAGTTGAGGTAAATTACATTTTTTTAATATACATGTAAACTGTGACTTCTCATTAGGGGAGACAGTAAATGCTGCAGAGAAAGGTAGTATCAGAAATTTTTTTTATGTTACAGGAGTTTGTTTTCTGCTCACACCTCCAACTGACCCTGAGAGTAGATTAATGACATAGACTTCCGACCAAAACAAATCAGTGAGTCCTTTTTTTCATTTTCCCTCAATATATTCCACAGCTTTATAACAGATTTTGTCAACAACAACAACAGCAACCAACTAAGTTTTTTTTTTTATCTGCTAGCTTGTTTTGCACACCAAAAAGCCAATTTTGCAAAGCAATTCCTGAGCTCTCAGGGAGCGATTTGCTATTTTAAAAAGCACAGAGCAAAATTTTTAGAGCTGGTGCAGACAGAAGGGATTTTCTTCCCCTTCCCATCTCCGCTGCTTCATTAAAAGCACATTTTATCTGCTGGGCTCTACTCCTGTGCCACACAGCATTGCTGTTACAGAGATGCTTGCATTGATGCTTATAGAGGGGATGTGTAGAGGTGCTGTTAAATAAATTTGCATGGATGTTGGAGGTGATGCCTCCCTGTCAGCCCAGCTCAGGAGCTCTGCTGAGAGAGCTGGAAATCATTACAGGATGGTAGAATGGCTCTGCAGCCTCCCAGTGCTGGGGCTGGTGGACCTTTTGCTGATCAAGGCAGATTATCCCCCCTGTTTAAATAATCCCAAGCAATGGGATTGTGTAAACACATCTGGTTTAATGCAGGAGAAGCAAATACCAGTAGTTGTTTCCTCCTTATTTTCATTGCTGTGGTCGTAACTCTTAATCCTAAAAAGGAGATAATATCTTCCAGATAATTCTTCTTTGCCCTTCCCCACTCCTTCCCCCTTGAAAGCCTGTTTTAAAAATACACATATATAGAAAAAGACAGGCAGGTAGGAAAAGAGGAAAAGAGTATCTGGAAAACATGAACATTCTGTCTTTATATCTTTGGGGAAAAAATGATGGCATGGTTCCAGTCGTAAGCCCATTGTACTGAACACTACAAATATACAGCCAACAGTTCCACTGCAGATCTTCAAAACATGCTGGTTTTTCCTCTTGAAGAATTTATTTTTGAGGCTCATAAGGACTGTGCAAAAAAACTTTGACTTTGTTTTAAGAGGAAAATGTTGAATTCCTACAAGACGGTGTTTGAAAACTTAAATCCTGACTGTTCAAACACCTCTCCTCTAATCCACTCAAGTTCAAAACAGAACATTTGAAACTGTCATAAATTGTGAGAGACAGCAGTTAACAGTAGAATAATAAATTCACAATGATTTTACCCTTAAGAATCTGAGTTCAATTTATTCTCAAATCTAGAAAACCCAGAGGAAGAAGCCTGAAGATTTCCTCTTCTCAGAATGAGAGAAAAATTCTGAACATTCTTAGCATCCTCTCAGTTAAGAATATTTGTTAAGGTTTTTGCACAGATCTGAAGGAAACAAAGCACTTGGTAAGATAAACTTCATTTTGCTTCTCATTACTGGCAATTGTAACAAAATATATCTTCATAAGACACCACAAATGAGGTTGGGCCTCATTTATTGTCACTTTTCTAAAAGCTAGGGTTAAATTCAGCCCTTGAATTATTTCTGTGTCTTATTTACAAGCAACTGAAATTTTCCTTACACAGTCTCTCCTTTACCATTAGAAATTACTCTGAAGACCTTCCAGCAGTTTTTCAATCAAGCTCAGTGTTATCTTGCCTAAAGTTTAGTCTGCAACTTTTGCAGTGCCTGCCTACCAAACCTCTAAAAATTAATAAATAGGAGCATGGAACACTTTTGGCTTGTGAAATGGGCACCTACATGTAAGTATTCTGTGGTGTCTGAAATCTGGTTTGAGATCACAAAAATCAAACCAAAACACATAGAAAATATTTCTACATGTTCTCCTGACAGATTTATACATTACTCAATCTCCTCTGTAAGGAGTAACCTGTGCCCTTCTCATCAGGATGGAAATTGCTGAATATTTCTGACAGACCACATACATGTGAGTCATGCTGCTTCTCAAGCATCTGTAATAATCCAATCTTGAACCAGCACTAAAGGCAGGCCAGCAGTTCCTGGTCATGCTGGTTGCAAGATCAGCAGCCAGGCTGATGGGCACAGAGTTTTTCTGGGAGAAAATCTGTAGCTGATGACTGCCCTGGTATTCTCTGATTGCTGAACTGTGAAATCACAGGAATCTCCTCCTCTCACTCTATGGCACAAGTAAAACCAGCCACAACACCCTGTACAATTCACACCAGGACACAGGCTAAGGAATATCCAAGGCAAAAGTTTATGGAATTTCTTTTTCTCCCTACTTGTGCACCTTTATTCTTTCAGTCCTTTATCATGACTCCATTACTCCAGTATTTTAGTTGGACTCCATTAAAATTCAGTGGCAGGCTACAGAGGGCTGAAATGTGAATTTGCATACTAACTAACAACACCAAGTTCTACAGTCAGAAATATCAAAGACATATTGAACTAATCTCTGAAGGGAAGAACTTCTGATTCTACTTGATATTTGCTGAAAAATGTGAACAAACTACCAATTATAATGGGTTCCTGACTGACAGATAAAATCAGTCTGCTTGTAAGTAATTTAAGCATGTCTAAGCTCAAGGAGTAACTTGTATGGCATTAAATTTCATTGCATTAGCTAAATGAAGATAAACATAAAATGAAGAATGATGAAATTGAGGCAGATCTTACATACAGCTGTCCCCTCCACCAGCCAGACCATCGTGTGTGGGTGTGTTCTGAATGTGGAAAAAACAATCTCCTTTCCTTTCAACTGACAACGTGTAAGACTCTCATCTCAAGAGGCAGCTGGCCTGTCTCTCTCCTGTTTTGATAGCTCATACAGAGCTCATGGGCACAGTGTTTTTCACCTGTTCTGGGGTGAGTTTTATCCAGACTAAGTGTTTCCTTTCTCCTTTCATCTGTTCCCATTTCCACTCTTTGTTAATATTTTCAAATATTACATTTATCACTTGAATTAGAGAGCCTGTCTTTTCCAACATTTTGCTCTTGCAGTTGCTGTGTCATTTAAACCTTTCAGGTGCTTTGAATCAGGTGGCATCATCCACTGGGCACTAGTACCAGCACAAGCAGTCCCAGAAATGAACTTGTTAGGCAGACACTGAACAGTTCCCTTTATGCTTCCCTGAAAACCTGACAGGAAATGCAATGTGCAGTGAAACAGGAGCTGAGTTTTGTGTCTAAATTCCCAATAGAGGAATTAAGGGTCTCTCTGTGTGGAGAGACCCTTACAGAACAGCTCGTGCGGTGCTGCTCAGCTCACAGAAAGCCCTTGGTAGTGCAAATCCCATTGTCCCCAGTGCTCAGCACAGGGATGCAGCCAGCAGCACCAGCACAGCACCTGGAGAGCACCGTGGGAGGCTCACTTGTACCTTTCTGCACTCCTGGATTGTGCAGGCTTAGTGTAAGTTCCCCCCAGAGGGACAAATCTGTGCTGCTGTGCCATCCGAGTGTGGCAGGTTCCAAACCAACTGCATGAAAATGGGGAGATGGAAACCACAGGGTATTCTTTTGAAAGAACAGACTTTGCTGGCTGGTGGTCATTTGAAGAGAGGAAACCTCACAGGCTGTGTTATTCCTGTGTTACAAAGTTTGGGCAGGCACTGGGTGCTGGAATTAAAAGCCCCAAACTCAGGAATTAGGGCATTGCCCTGCAGTCAGTTATGGCTTGTGATTCCTCAGTGAGATGTGAAGCCTGTCTGCCACTGCAGTGCTTTGGAATGCTCTGCCAGCTCAAAGCTTAACAGACACACATCATGGCACAAAGTCACCGTCAACAATATGTCAAACAAAAGAGAGAAAAAATAATTATGGCACCAACACCTCAATCAGCAAAATTCAGCATCATTTATACACGTGGAAATACGAAACTAAAATTTTTCACGACTTAGTTTTCCCTCCTGTTCATGTTAGTTCTTTATCTGCTGGTGTAAAGTCACGAGTAATATCTCTTACATTTGGCATTTTGTTTTATTTCCCCTTGTCTGACCATTGCACCTTCAGGTATTTCAATTATATATGAAAGATGGGTCTCTTCCTTTTGCTCCACTGTAGTTGTCTTCCATTTGCCATTTGAACTGTATAAATGCATGTTGTCAACTTTACTTAACTTCAAAAGCTACTTCTGATCTGTCTTACAAGACCTTTTGGGTTTTAACCATCTAAATTTTTTTTAATCTGTGTGCCTGTTGTTTGTTAGTCTACTTGAGACATATTATTTAAGGTTCCACAAACCTCAGTTAAGAGCTCATGTTCCATCCATGGAGTGTGATTTTAAACACTCAATGAGATGCCCAAAGCAAGCATTATGTTTCTCTTCAAAGATTTTTGTCCCTCCCTTTGTCAACTGTGATAAGTAGCATGTTGTAGAGTAAGCTCTAAGGTTCATTTCTTGCATATCCTTAAACAATTCTATGAGAAGAACACCTCTAGTTTCGCCTCAGCTAAACCTCTGCTCACTGAGAAAGTTCTGGTTTTCTTTGCAACTCATCAAATGTTTCTTTGGTTTCCATTTAAAGAATTTGAAATTCTTTATGCTTCTCCTGAATTTATTCCTCTTTTGAAATTTCGTCACAAATATTTTTTGCCTCAGTATCTTCGTGACAAATTTGTCCCTGCTGTATTCTGCCTCCCAGATTGCTGTAAAAATGTCTCTGCACCCTTTCTTATTTTGCAGAATTCTCCTGTCCATGCACACTGACCCCTGTGTGAATAGACACAAGCAGGAGCACTGAGTGCATCTGTTTTCAGTGAGAGGTGAGTTTCTAGCAATCATGACCACTCAGCTCCATTGCAGATGAAGCATTAGAGGTCCATCTCTTTTTGGCCTGTCAGTGTATTCCTTCCATCACAGCAGTGACAGACTTACCTCTTTTGCCAGGTGTAGGCTCTGTATTTCACTCCTCTCATTACCCTTTGAATTTCTGCTCTGCCCTTTTCTTGTCTCATTAGCACAGTGCCCATCACAAGAGGGTGGTGACACCTGAAACCGAGCAGCAAAGCCTGACACAAAGGTGTTTTTGGAGAAAATTCACTGTGCCAGGTGATGATTACAATGAACCTTGACTGAAAATTGGCCTGGTGTCCAGGGGCATGGCACAGGCCAAGGGCTCAGGGCAAGTGACACCACGTGTGTGAAGTGTGACACAGAATAGAACCAAACAGGACAGAACCAAACAGGATAGAGCCAAACAGGACAGAGCCAAACAGGACAGGGCCAAACAGGATATAATAGAACCAAACAGAACTGAACCAAACAGAATATAATAGAACCAAACAGGATAGAACAAGATAGAACCAAACAGGATAGAGCCAAACAAAATAGAACCAAACAGGACAGAGCCAAACAGGATATAATAGAACCAAACAGAACTGAACCAAACAGAATATAATAGAACCAAACAGGATAGAACAAGATAGAACCAAACAGGATAGAGCCAAACAAAATAGAACCAAACAGAACAGAACCAAACAGGATGTAATGGAACCAAACAGGACAGAACCAAAGGAAAGGCAGGCACAGCACTCTCTGCTGCTGTGGTCATTCCTCCCCAACACTCCCCATGGAAATGCACTTTGTAAAACTGCCTTCTCTTGGGTATCTGCTCCTGTGGAATGAGCAGAGTGAGAGCTCAGCTGTGAAAGGCACCTTATTCACCCCTGAGGCATGCTGAACCTGGAACAGGCACAGCAGTCCTGGAGGCCTGCTACGTCTCAGTTTGCAGACAAATAAGGTTATTTCTGCTCCGTGGCCACACACCAACAACTGGTGTGAGCTTGATTTTCCCTAGTGGAGTTCATTCTTTTTCTAACAGATTGCAATCCTGCCTTATGAGTAGGCTAAAACAGAGTTCCAGATTTACTGAAACCACTCCCTGGGCCTTCACAAATCCTCCTTTTCCAGATTCCTTTGCCATATGCATTTTTCTAGACATTGTGTGATAGCATCAGAATGATGGAAAGCTACAGCCCTGGCTCATTTCAGCCCCCACAGCTGTTACAGCCACAAGGGTGGGCTCTGAGTCAGGATCACAGGGGAGTGCACAACCTTGAGTACTTCCTTACATACCAATGTCTGTACATTCCATATCACAGCATTCAGGTCTCTTTATGTAAAGAAAGATTTTGGGGCTGAGTGTCCATTTTCAGCCTTACAAGACACACGTCACCTAAAGAGGAAACTGAGCACACAGACAACTTGGACAGGATGGTTCTCTTTGAAACCCCTCCAGAGGAAACTACACCTGCTCCCACCCCTGCTACAGCTCTCAGCTATTCATTGAATAAACAGAGATAAGTTCATATTTTTACCACACTCTCCAAAGTACAGTAATAAAAATAGGTGATGATGAAATGTTGAATAAAAAACAAATTCCGTTTGATAAGAAAAATGTCCCCTTGAGAGAAAATGTAATCCTGTGATCATAAATCTGCAGCTGGAGATGAGTGAAAATAAGCAACCTCAGGTCAGGGAACTGCACAGAGGTGGAGGTGGTGTAGATCTTCTTATAATTTAGAGGCAATGGTTGCAAAGTGCTTAGCTCTGATGGGGAGAATTATTTACAGCAAGTGCAGAGAATAATCCAGTGATATGTGAGGCTCTGCAGTTACATAAAAGAGAGAGATTACCCTTTGATCCAAATATCTGTGCTCTCTTATAGCCCTCATTACAGATGTTGATCAACCAAGCCTGCTGCTTTGCTGCCAGATGAAAAGAGATGAGAGTGATTCTCTCTCCCCTCCTCAGCAGCTTATCTGTGGGAGCTGTGGAATTATTTGGATGATGGAACACAGGGCTGTACAAAAAAAAATGGAGGATCACTGTTCCTTGGTGATTCCTCCTTGGAGAATGAATGCAGGGAGTTCTGCTATGGAAAACCACAACCACTGTAGAGCAATTTTTCATCCTGAAGTAAGAAATATGAATATACAGATGTACTTTTCACTTCTTGCATTATGCTTGTTTTGTTCACAAATCATTGTTAGTCAAGTACTTTTCTTAAATAGATCACTTTCCTGTCACAAGTATAACCCAGGAGTCATGTACAGGCATCTGTGGAACGAGGTCTCCATGGACTCACTCTTCTCAGTCTCAATAAATACACATTTACATAACTGAGTGTAGCAGGATGCCACACTCGGGTCCATATGTAGGAGGATTGGACCCACAGAAGGAATGAGGCAGGCAGCAGCAGGTGAAGGGAAAGCTAATGATACTTTATTCTACAATCTTCTTCTTCATTCTCTATTCTTCCTCATTCTACTCCATCTTATATACAGTTTGTACAAAGGCAAGAGATTGGTCATTTAGGTCACCACTTCTTCAGCCTGGATGGTGAACACCACCATCAATCCATTCTCCTCTCAGAGGAGAAATATGAAAAACAATCTAAAAATATACATTGTTGATGTTGAGCTGCGTGAGAAGCTGCTTGAAAGATTCCAAACACTCAAACCCGAGAAAACTGAGGGCAACAACTGAGATCTAAACATTAGGCCTGAGGATACTGCATGAGAATGAAGACAAAAAAGAACCAAAAAACAAAACCACATCAAGATCTGAAGATTGACTCTGCAGAATATCAGAGGAGCAGGTTGTACTCACTTCCTGTTCTGACCATCCTGTGGTGCTAAAAGCAGTTTTCCTGTAGGGTTTAGCCAGTGCCATTCCACCATTTGGGGGTTGAGTTCTCTCTTGCATGACCTTGTTTCTCTTCCTGAACAGAGTGGCATTAAATGAGGTGGAGTTTTCCAGTGCATCAGCTCCCCTGAGGTGTCCCTTGTGACCCCGAGCACACCAACCTCCCCACCTGCTCTCTTTATGGTTGATAATCTGAGGTTTATGTGCTTTTGCTCATAACAAGAAAGCTTTTCTGAAACTTGCTGTTACTGCAGTAATGTGATTTTTATGATGGCAGGCAAACAATTTGGTAGAACTACACAGGAAATGGACGGACAGGGACAGCTTTCCCTTGGAACACTCTGGATTTTCTAATTTGTGTTGATTCACACACTGCTCATACACAAAAAATTCCTGAATTCTCCTGAATTCTCACTATAAAGGTGGAGAGCTGCTGATTTCTTTTTTACAGGAACTGCAGCTGCAGGGAAAATTGCCATCGATAAAATGATATATGATCATTTATGCAGCAGAAATAACTAATAGAGCTGAGACTGCACAAAAGTGCAATATTCATCTTACAGGCAGCATTTTTCAGTGAGGCTGTATGCAAATCAGGTTTTATGCCGCTGAAGATTCTGATTAAACTTGTAATTTAGGTTTTTAATTGAACTTTTTTATTGGATTTTTCACAATAATTCTGCCTCATTTATATAAATAATTAACTGCTGTAAAATAAGTTGCCAAAATAAATTCATAAATTCTGCGGTGATATTTCTATTTTTTTTTTAAATTCTGGCAAATTTCTGCAGCATACAAACACTGAGCACCCCATGCCTGGCTTTTCCTGTGTTCCACACAGGTAATCCTGACAAATCTGTGCACAAAGACAGGATTGAACAAAATGCATCTTTAAAAGGTGAGAATTTGTTATAATTCTCATAGATTCCAGTATTAATTTTAATAGAATTATTTCTAATTTTTTTAAGGGGTAAGCAGATACAGACATTAAAAAAATTACAGAACATTGAGCCATGAAGAGGATTGTTGCCCTGCAGAATAGGTAGCTTTGACAGTGAGGATTATGTGACTGCTTTACTGTCCAGTCCTGAAGAATAAAGTTAGGGCCACTTTACACCAGGCTTTGGAAAGATAAAAGGCAGCACTGCTGTACAAATTTAAAATTCCGACTTCTTTTGGTTTTTTTTTCTTTTAAGGAGAAGATGGCTCCAAGTTAACTGCTTACCTAGACATACTGAATTTATTATTTAGAGTACTTTAATTCCAGAAAATCCCATTAGCTTCAATGAACTAATTCTACTTTTATGCTGGCATGATTTAGGTCAAATTCTGAATCACTGACTCTTCAATTCCAACTTTAAGGAATTTAATATTTCTCTACATCCAGCAAAATCCTCCTTTACTCCCTACTGTACCCAGTATTTTCACAGATCTGGGTTTAAAGAATTCCATTAATCATGTTCCCTGGCATCCTTAATGCTGTATATTCTTTCTGTGGTTAGACAGATATCCAGCTGCTCGTTCATAACTTATTTACTTTACCAAAAATTCAAACACAGCCCATAAACTGCTAAATGAAATTCTCAGTAAAGCTGAGATACAAAGTGCTGTGGTTTAGCAGAGGAAGGACACAGCAGAATGCAGGGAAGAGTCAATGGGTTTAATGTTGCACTCCCTGCAAAAATGTCTCTGATTTCCAGCAAATTCAGAGTTCTCTAGAAGGAGGCACTCAACAACGGAGCTGTTACTCTGCTGATGCTGTTTTACACCACCACGACAGACTCTGAGCTTCAGGAGGCTGAAAATGACTCCTTGATTTTTGGGATGTGTCTCCCTTTTATACTATTTTACACAGACCAATCTGATGGGTGACACAAAGACAAACCTCTTCACTCACATTGGTCAGAGCAGAGGGACAGCAAGAAGAAGTCCCTCCAAGGGAAAAGGATAAAAACAAAGTTACAGTTACAAAAACATTTCTCCTGTTTACAGAAAATTCCCTGGGAAAGGAATTTCAGAAACCCAAAACATCTCAGGCACGGAACCAGGGCTACACTCTGCACAGACAAAAGAGGAGGAGGAAAAACTATCCCAACCCAAAAGGGAGTTTTTTTCTTTCCCATAAACTGTTTCAAGCCTCCAGGGTGGAATCACTGTAGCAAGTTTTGAATGATGTATGAAATGAAAAGTTTCTGCCCAGCCAGCTGAGAGAGAATTTGCAGACAGTGCTTTGCCATTGTTTATATGCTCTGCTGTTTGATGTAGTATTTAGCCAAGTCAGAACCACAAAAGCAGCTTTTTTATAGATGGGGAATGAGCCTTTCTGAGCACTGGAAGTGTAAAAGCAAAGTCCGTTCTGCAGTCTATGTGGAGAGTGCAGAACTTCAAAATTTAATCTGCATTTGTGCAAAAAAGAAAACTGATAAGCAAGCAAAATAGGTTTAATCTAAAATGAGACAAAATATTCGTATCATTTAAGTAACACTAAAAATTAATAAATAGCCCATATTTCATGTAATTTTTAGAATCTGATTGTATTACATTTCTTTTGTCAATGTAAACAAATGCAGTCTTTCAGATATAGAAAATGGAGACAGACAGTCATTTAGGAATATGAAAGAATTGGTTATTTACAAAAGAAAGTGTGCATTTTCCTTGATTGCTTAGTCTTTTATCCATAAAAATGCTTTTCAATAAGCACACAGCTGACCTCATTTTGACTTAGAGACTTTTAATTTAAAACGTATTTCAAGCCTACTTCAAAGTTTTCTCATTTAACTGTTTCAGAAGTTCTAGCCATCAGAAACCTCTTATATAACCCCAACAATTTCAAGCAAATATTTTTAATTCTTTTAATTTTTAACTGTTATTCAAAAACTTTTAAAAAAACGGGTTTAGCAAAGAACAATATATTTCCAAAAATAATAAAAGACGTATGAAAGAGCTACTCTCACTGTGCAACATTATTAACAATTAACCACAATATTATTTTCACAGAAAATATCGTTAGCTAAGCTCATCAGACAGTAAGAAAACTTCCACAGGTACAAAATCACTACAAGGCCCAGACATGCTTCACTCCCTGGACAAAATGCAGGGTGAGGTTTTGCTTTCATTGGTGGCTTTTCCACCAAGTTCACTGTGCTCATCATTTCAACTGACATGTACCAAGGCAAAGCCATGAGCTGACAACTGAAATCTCATTATCTGCTCTCCAAGATGGACAGAAAATATCAGAATTAAAGCTGCACAAATTGACCGGCCCTCAATTTGTTCCCTCTATGGCAGACAAAATAATTTCTGCCCAAAAACTCTTTCTGGAAAATATTTGTAATTAATAACAAAGGTATTGTTTGCTTCTTTCTTCTTTTCCTGAATAAATCATAAAGAATTATTTCAATTTATTTGCCAGAATCTTGGAAAATTTTTTGCCTGTGAAATTTGAACTCGATCTATGTAGGTTCCCCTTTAAAAAAATATTATCCCCAACTCCCACTGGAAGAAATTAAATCATCTCTAGTCTATTCAGACAGCATTTTTATTTAGCAGGTCATAACTGAGATGAACTGAAAGGGCAGCTACTGTTAAACTGGTACTTATATAAACTTCCAAAAAAAGTCTATTATTTCAATTGATATTTCTGCTATGGAATGATTTCATCTTCTCCTCTCTTGACCTCCTACATGTTCAAGTGCAATAGTCTTTCAAATAGCTGTGGTGACACATTGAAAAAGGCAGAGCTGCCCAGCATTATTAGAACTCAGTGGAGTACATAAATATAGTTTCAGAAGCTTTTATTTCACACTCTCACAGTCATCAGAAATGCTTAGAAATAATAATTTAGAAGTGTTTTATCAATGTTTTGGTTGTCTGGGACCCAGTGAAATGGAGATATATTTGAAATGACAGTGGATTACTGCAAGGTGAGCAAAATATTTGGGAAAAGGTTCCATAGGAAATTCAGAGCAGTCCCTGTGCTTTAAACATGACTGTCAGTTATTCAAAATGTCATCTGTACACCCAGAGCGCCTCAAGCTCTGGATTAGCAGCTGATTCATTCATTGTAATTTCTATAAATGCCAGAAGCCATTCATGATCTTTGTTGTCCAAATACATTTTGTCACAGCAAACCCCAGAAAACAGCTAATATTTTATGTTTTCTTTGATGGAGCTTTACTTTGCTGTTAGTGTACCTCATTTTAACCTCTGTGAATTGTTCTAGTGTAATTTTTTCAGTTATTTAAATGTGCCATATTTCAAAAGTATATTTATAAAATAATTTTTTTGTTCTTTTCAAGCTGCTTCCAGATTAAAGCCCCTTAGAGATAATTCCTCCGCAAAAGATCTTTTTATGCACAGGTCTGAACCAAATTGTGAGGGGTACATGTGTCATGTAAAGAAACTATTATTACTGAGAGGTAATGGCAATTAAATGTGTTCTACATTTATGCCACACCTCTATTATGAGCTCAGAATGATTAAAAAACACTTTAATGCTGCAGTGTGCTGGTGGTATGGATACCAGATCCAGAGTGGGTTTGTTTTCTGCTCCGTGGAGCATTCCCAGCCTTTCAGCAAGAGCCTGCAAGGTCCCTGCAGCCAGGAACTGACCAGGCCCAGGGCTGCTGTGCTGGAGGGAAGGGAATGCATCCTGCCAGCAAGAATCAGAGTTACTTCAGGATGGAAAAATAAAAGATGCCCCTTTGCAGAGATGTCAGTTAGATGAGATGGCGTGGGGCAACCTCCACTGAGTATTGTTATTTTCGACAGTATTAGAAAATTAGAAAGAAAATTATACAACGTATTTTTACCTGCCTACTGCTGATTGAGAGAGATGGGGAAGACTCACTGGTGACCAGAATCCAATATTCCACTCTAGGAAGGCTAGGAATTCTTTACTACAATGATTGGGTTAATCATCACATAAACAAATTTATACATTTTGCAACATCTCTTGCTTGCAGAAGTGGATTCAATCTCCTTTCCTGTCTTCAAAACTCTGTTTGTTCTTGCCAAGGCATCCTGATTATCGGATTTCTTATGCTAATCAGGCCCAAAGTACTCTCTTGTCTTGTGTGCCCCAAGACCTGCCAGTCTCCCTGTGAGTGAAGGGTCTCNCTTTACTACAATGATTGGGTTAATCATCACATAAACAAATTTATACATTTTGCAACATCTCTTGCTTGCAGAAGTGGATTCAATCTCCTTTCCTAATCTTGATTCAATCTTCAAAACCCTGTTTGTTCTTGCCAAGGCATCCTGATTATCGGATTTCTTATGCTAATCAGGCCCAAAGTACTCTCTTGTCTTGTGTGCCCCAAGACCTGCCGGTCTCCCTGTGAGTGAAGGGTCTCAGGCCCAGGTGTGACAAAGGAAAGTAAATCTGCTGGCACTTGTTTTGTGACACCACAGGCCTTAAAATACAGACCAGGTTTAGCACCAGGGACTCAGAATGTGAGAGTTGTTCCAGTTGTGCTTCTCAGTAACATCAACAGAGCTTACGAGCTACTCATCATTCAAGCGAACAAAACCGAGCAAAAACACAAAGCTGGCTGTTCAGTTTTTAAATATCAAATAATCACAACCATCTCTGCTTCTGATTTTTAAGAAAATTCATCTCAGATGCCTCAAAAATAAACACACATAAATATATATATACACTAAGATATTTACACTGAAAAGAGTTAACTGACTAGGAAGAGGTGCCTGCATAGAAATGAGAGGTACCCTGTCATAAAAATCAGCTGGACTGTAACAACTGACAATAGCACCTTCAGTGTGGCAGTTCAGAACCCAACTTCTTGTGAAGGACTCATCTGAGGGTGTGTGCAGCTCTTCTCACCCACCAGAAGCAGCAGAACCTTCAAGTTCTGCTGTCCATGGATGTTCAACCCAACATCCTTGCTGGCAATGACAAAAATGTCTAATTCTGCCCATCAGGTTACACCAACTTCTGAGGAATCTGGCCAGGTGCACACGGGGTTGGACATTGCAACCATAAAATCTCCATTTGTCCTCAATCTGAGGACAGTCACGTGCAAATATGATTTAAGACAGAGTGGTTTTACTGCTTTCTGCAAAACTTTCTCCTCTGATTATTATCTGAAACTGATTCTAATGTTTCCAAGAACACAAACACACATGGATTTACTCTGGAGCTATCACATCACAGACGTCCTGAAAATATGAAGGAAAGCTTAAATCAAAAGGGAGAGCTAGAACTGGAAAATATCACTTAGTCAAAAGATGTTTTTCCAGCAATTTAACAGAATCTGCTGTTGTTCAGAGAGTGCAGCAGCAAAACACAAATTACCTTTCCTGAAGGGAGCTGGCAGAAATGTTCAATTGTCTGTAACACAAGAAATGGAAGTACAAGCATCAAAAAGATGAGATAAGTGTTCAAAGATATGTGGGCTTGTAAAGAACAACCCATGCCTCATGCTGGATTTCTAATTCTTCAGTTCTTTCCAACAAATTGAGACCCACATGCTCTTGTTTACCTTTTATATTAGATATAAATATACCTCTACCTGCTTAGATCAACTTAGAGAAAACTTTGGGAAAGAATTCTGGTTCATTTCAGCACTGTCACCCACCTGCACAGTCTAGCAGAGACTTTTCAAGTCAGTGTGCAGGGTACACCAAAGACACTCCTGAAGCAATTCCAGTGAGAATATGCACTTAATATCTGTTCATCAAAGAATGATTATTCTTAGTGTGCTCTAGGCACAGTATATTCCTTTCCTGGAATGCATTGTGAAAACATATATAAATATTACATCAGTGTGAGAATCAAAATCTCCACATCTAAAAAAAAATAAGAAAAGCCACCTTCAAGGAAACACCAAGCATTCTCAAAAGAAAGACAACTCTATTTGAAATTTTCCAGAATCTAGGAAAAAGGAATTCACTCACCCAGCTGCTGCTTTTGAGTGTTCTCTCAAAATTCTTAATGAAATAATTTATTTGATGACGATGACACAAAAAGAACTGGTAACAATATGACCCCTCACAGCTTGTCCCCACACTTCATGTCTGACAAGCCTGCATTTACTCTGCTGAATTCAGTGCAGCAACACCAATACCTGGTCCTTTCCTCTTTTGGGAATTACCACATGGGGACCTGCTGGAGAGGCACAAGATGATTAAACTGAGGGTAAGTGAGATAAAGGTGCTTCCAAATGACTCCTGATGTGAGCAGTGTCACCGTGACCCCACACAGCGTTCTCCAGTTCAAAAGACTGGCTAACTCTCTTACAAGGACTGAGTTTTGCAAAGTTCATGAGCAGAAATGCAAAATCATGGTCTGATTTAACGCACTCTCTCCATCACTCTTCTCCTTGTCTGAATTCATGAGGTGACAAGCATCAAAACACCCAACCATGCTGTGGGAGAGGATGGAAAGCCCTTGAGAGCAGGCGGAGAACCTCTGGGAGACAAACACCCCAAAATCAACCCTTCTGAACTGTGCATGTGAACAGATGATTTGTATCATATGATTTGTACCTTTGATTTTTTTTTACTTGGCACTGAATTTGTTGTTTGAATGGATGGTAAGGATAAAGGCACCAAGCATCAGAAACACAGGAGTAAACAAAATCCATCCTGGGGAACTATTTTCACTGAGATCCATTCCTCCTGACACAAGGATGACACAATAAAACAATAGTGGGAACCTCTTTTCAAATAGGGATAATTAAAGAAAATGCAGCAATTCAAGGTCTCATTCCTGTCCTCCTTTGTGTAACCTTGAGCCCTGTGGTTCAGCTCTCAAGGAAATGCAGGGAGAGGAGCCAGCCTAGCATTGATAATTTCACATTTTGTTTCTGCTGTGGTGCTGCTGTAACTCCCAGGGCCTGCTCGGCTCTTGCAGCACCACAGGCAGAGAGTTCTGGGTGTGGTTCTGCAAGTTTTGCTTGGCATACTGTACTTTTTAATCAGAGCTAGTCCTTAGAAAATTAATTAAATTAAAAATGCCATGCTTGAATGTGTCATGTATCAATTTTGAAGACTTAATTATAAGAGAGAATTAAGCTTTGATTAAGCTTTTCTTCTGAGAGCAGTAGCTGTCATTCTCCTTTGTCTTAAAATAAGGGAATCTTTTTGGCTCAGTCTACAAAAGTGTCACTCTACTATTTATTCCTGACAACACTGTCTAGAAGTCAGCCTGGCCTGGAGACAAACACTGCAGGTTCCATGGTCATTTTCTGCATTCTGCATCCTCAGAGAGCCATGGCATTACAATCTCCTTGTAAAAACTGGGAGAAAAAAAACCAGCACAAGGTGGCAATAACAAAACATTTAGAATCACATAGTTTGGATCAATTGGTTGAGGGAAGGTGACATTTGAAAAGGAAATCTTTTGTTGTGTTACCAGAAAATTCCTGTTGGGTTTTTTGAGCTTTCAGGCATGATAAAAGCATAGGCAAGTTGCAGAGACTCTTGTATCTAAATTGATAGATAAAAAAAATCTAAGAAAACTGAGTTAATGAAAAAGTAAATCAGGAGATTTCAGAATCAGAACTAAAAAACACAGCACTACCTAACTCTAACTAGAATTGGGGTGGATGGGGATAGGGGCTGTACTTCTGAACTCTACAGTTAACCTGCTTCACTCATTTGAGGTATTTCCATGAAAGCAAAGCACATACAGGCAGGCAGTATGTTCTCAGGAACTTTTGAAAGCCCTCAACACTCAGCACCCAGTAACCAGAATTAAAATGCAGCAGCAATAGAGGCTCAGTTTGAACAGTGACTTAACAGGGAGGGAAGCAACACCCACAGAACAGGATCATTTCCACATAATGCACATGCCAATCATCCTCCTGGACAGATTCCTATCACTCAGAGTCCTGCCAGGGGTGTACATTAACTTTAATCTGGAAACCAGGTGCTACTTTTAATTCCAAAATCATTAACGGCTGCCCCTGTGTTAATGCAAATTAGAGAGGCCCATAGTTTGGCAGAGGAAATGAAATCTGACTGATGCAAGGCAGAAACAGGCAGAGCGTCTGTTATTATTTGTGTTATTACAGCAAAGAAAGGGCCCAACGACTGAATTTAGAAAATGGAAATCAAGGTTGCATTTGAATAGACCTGTATTGTGGCAGACAATGCTTGTCTGAGAGAATAACTGGGATGAGAAAAGAGGAGCAAAAGCAAGCACTCTTCATTTTATAGATAGGAGCAAAAGCAAAGAATTCAGTGGTTTCATCCCACACAAATATAGACAAACTAACTTGAAACACCTTAGCTGAGAGAACAGAAGCTTGAAACTTTTTCTTTATTCAGGGGGAAGAGCTGTGTACAGCTGTGTAGAAATGCCACACGATTGTCCATTCATTATTCAGGAAGCCTTAGGCAGCAGCATGACTACTTTGTGTCTCATTAAATATCAGAAGTTAGGTGGGATAAATCCAACCCAGGGAGGTCTGGAGACTTGCCCGGGGTCAGACAGGGTGATTCAGCAAAGCAAAGAAATGAATCAAAAAACTGCAAGTCCCAGACCACTTCCAGGGCATGGTCCAAAGGCATTTCTAACCCCATTAGTGAGATACATAAACGGAATTCTGAAACACCCTGGCCTAAATGAAGCCGCAGACAGTTTGGTGAAACCTGGACATGCTGAGAATTCCAAACATATACTGCACCTTTCTGAAAAACTCCCACAGGGAGCAATTGCAATGGAACGTGGTTCCTGTGGTCCTGTAGCCCCCAGGTAATTGCAAAGTGCATCAGAGCACAGACACAGCTTGCATTCATTTTCACATTTGTGTGTTGCCATGTGTAAACCCTCAGGGCTCAGCTTAGCAAAGTGAGGTTGCTCACCAGGAGGCAGGTCAAGCCCTCAGGAAGGGTGCAAACATCCATTTGGACTCTGTTATTTCTGCCTGGACTTGTTTAACCAGGGGAAACACCATGGGAAATGGAGAAAATAATGAAGTGCTACTGCTCACCCCAAGCCTGCTGTCTCTGAGGTGCTTTGGAGGGATGATTGATGTCTGAAAGAAGGAGCTGACACTCTCTGTCATTGATGCCTGTCTTATTTCTCTGCATCACTTTTCCTTGGAGTGAGCATAGGAGAAGTTAACTCTGCAATTGCACAGATATTATGGAAACGCAGCAGGAGGAAGTCATAAACAAAAATCAACCCACCATAACCATCAAAAAATTATCTGAATGCAACCTAGCTAAATGCTGACTTATTTACTTCAGTGTCCAACCTATTTGCATTGTTACTTTCTCAGAACAATGGACAAAGTCCCACACTAAATCTGCTCAGGAACATTCACTGTCTCATTGGTCCACTCATATATTAATAAGAACATTTCAAGTTCACCCTGAACTGCTAATTCTAGGAATCACTAAAATTAGAAGATGCTTCATCTAAAGCCACCAAACAAAACTCATAAACAATTTCACTTTATAACCCAACTCTTTAGTACTTCAGAGAAAGGTGGCAGACAATTCTCATTAATCTCCACAAGTGTTTGCTGTGGCTGAAGGAGGGAATTAACCAGATGAAGGTCAGGCCTGTATCTAACTGAACAGCCACTGCAAATGACCCACAATTCTTCCAGCCAAACACTTAATATTCCAGCCAAACAGAGGAAATGATTACAGCATAGAAAGCTTATGACAGGAATGGCTTTGCAGTATTTATATTTAACAACCCCAAATAAAAAATAACACACAAAGTGCAACGCTTCATTTGCCATTCTGTGCATGCCCTCCCCAGGGCAGCCCACACCAACACAGGCATGCAGGATGCACCAGATCAGAGCAGGAGATTGTTCTGTCAAGAGCAGCCTCCTGCCTGCATTTCAATGATGGGCAAAGTGTGCCTTGGTGGAGTTTGTATTGTAATTTTTCAAGGTTGTTGAGTACTTCTGGATCCTTCTGAAGGAGAAGTGCTACGCAAACATTGATAAATTATTTTGTTATATATGTGCAGTTGTAATTTAGTACTAGAGGGAGATAGGCCATGGAGTCCAGTTAAGAGTCTTGGAATTCACAAGCAAATGATTTTTAGGTTTTTTTTTCTTTGAGCAAATAAGCCAAGTGGGAGAGCCATAAAATCATTAAATCATTCTAANAATTCACATGCAAATGATTTTTAGGTTTTTTTTCTTTGAGCAAATAAGCCAAATGGGAGAGCCATAAAATCATTATATCATTCTAATTATTTTTTTAATTTAGAAATATATTATTCCTGAATGCAGGCTTTGGCAAAAACTGGTCGAATACAGTGAGGTACATAGTTTTTTAAAATAAATAAAAAAGCACAAAATTTTAAATAACCCATGGTATCAATGTTTAGTCAATCTTCTTAGGTAACTTCCAGACTGTTTTGATATGTGCACATTTTCAAGCGACTTTTGGGTTTCCCAATGTCACACATGGAGCACAGTTAAGATTCTCCACACTGAAATCAATTCTGAGCTGAAGGGCACAGAAAGAGGTATGAATTATGTACCCACTTAGTCTCACTTCTGCTTCTGGCTTTATGTTTGTAAATCTATACTAAATACATTCAATGAAACGTGTTTCAAAACACCAGGTGGAACCCAATGGAGAAATACCTTGGGCAGGCTTTGGAAATATTTATTCAATGAAAAATGAGGATGAATATAGTGATTCACCTTCTTAATCCAATTATTCTAGCATGCTGCCAACAGAAGGCATCACTATATGCCCCAGAAGAAAGTAAAAATAACCAACTTTGTCAAAGATACAACTAGAACTTCAGGACAGTAAAAAAACCCAACTTTGTCACAGATACAACTAGAATTTCAGGATCCCTAGCAGGCAGGGATGTGCACTCTCAAAGGCAAAGGCCAAGGCAGGCAGTGGTACCTGGACTCTCTGCATTTCTCTTGCCTTTTCAGGGGTCATGGGCAAATTTCCTGCTTTCTGACTGTTTCCCCACCCATTCAAATAGTTTGTGGAGGGTTTTATTTAAGGCTTTGTTGAAAATACCTTTTTAATCAACCCAAATCTGATTTCATACAAATATTTTAGTATTCCAACAAACATTTGCTAAATGTCATCGCTGTAATTTCAAACCCTGTTTTTCCCCTGCCTTGAAAGAAATACGACAAGACCATTCCCTGTTGAGAGACATTTCATATATTTTTTTCTCATTTTCCTGGCTTCTTCAAGGTACTACATTATTCATTTCAGTATTTATCTATTTTGCTTTCTCATTTTTATATTGTCCTTGCCTCCCTCCAGCCTCATGGGACTCACATTTATCAGGTTCTCACACACACATTTACATCTTAGTCAAACAGACCTCGGCTGCATAATGCCCCAAATACACCCAAATTCCTCCTACGAGCACAGTTTGAGCACAAAGTTTATGTGAAACCTTATTGCAGCACTGAGGATAACACTGCTCTTCTTTTAACCATGAACATTTGTGTTACAGAATTCCTCAGGGAAGGTGGACATGATGTCTACCTAGGCCTTGAACTACCCGAGCTGAGGCCTGGTCGAGGCCTTGCTGAGGCCTGGTCTGAGGCCTCAGACCTTTGATGCAGTTAAAATTAGTTAGAGAAGTTGTGGCGCAGTTAGAAATTATGTTAAGGTGTCTGGGAAAGATAATTGGGTTGGTGAAGGTCATTGCACAGAATTGTTGGTGAGTTTTGTTAGCTACCTTAACAGTAGATTCAACAATGTATGTTTGCATTTTTCTCTCTGCTGTGTGCCAATGAAAGAGCTATCCGTTTTGTAAACTATATAGAAATGTATATAAACTGCCATTTTAGTTCGAATAAAACAGAAACGTAGAATTGATCATACTGGTTGGACCTGCGTTTGCTTTGACCCAACTCTCTTTTATATAAACAGGACAACCCTGGTATCACATTTGCATTCTCCAATCCAGTTATCCTGGGGAATTCCAATGCCTCCCCTCACCTTCCCAACTTTGCTCAGTTGTGATGAGACACCATTTTGCAGGCAGGCATTTCGTATTCCGCTGGCTCCAGTATTAATTTTTCTTGCTGTCAATGAAACCCTTACAAATTAAAAGAGCTATGCAGAAACTAAGCCAGAAGAGCAGACACAGGCGTGACTTTCAGATCCCACCAGGAAAATGAATGAAACCATCCAGCAGTTCTGACAACTTGAACACACAACATATCTACCCCCACCAAGGTATGGAACTTGAAATTACTTACCCAGCTCTAACCTCAGTGCTTTTTCATGCAAAGTCAGGCACATCACACCCNACCTCCTACGAGCACAGTTTGAGCACAAAGTTTATGTGAAACCTTATTGCAGCACTGAGGATAACACTGCTCTTCTTTTAACCNAAAGTCAGGCACATCACACCCATACAATGTGCAGATGACAGGTCCTTGCTAATTAAACTATAACCCCTCAGCAATCAGAAACACAACAGTAATAGATTTGGAGTTCAGTGAAACTAGCTGGAATATACAACATGCCTCCAAATGTGGAGCCCACCACAAATTAAATATTTTAAGCCACATAAACAGAAAACACCTATTTGATCAACACAGCAAAATATAATTTTTTTTTTTTTAAAGTCAGCTTTGCCTTAAAATATTCAAACAAAAGTGAAAATACATCTTTTTCTGTAAGGAGATATTCTGAAAAGGGCCTTTGTGTGAACTTTTTTGTCACTGAATTGGCACTGTGGCTCACTCACAGAAGAAGAGGTGGGTTTATAGATCTCGGCCAGTTCTGATTTTCCTCTGTGGCCATCTGCAGTATGAGTGAGGTGACTTCCTGGTGTCAGAACAGGAGACATTCATGGGTCAGACATTTTGTTTACTGAAAAAAATAAGAAAATAAAAAAAATCATCTTAGCTTTTATTACAGAGTGCCAGTTCATGATAATGCCCATTCCTTGTGATTTGAACTCTGTATTTTCCCAAGGGATTTGTTTTAAGCATACTCATAACTTTTTCTAGTTAAAGAAAACATTACAGTATACGAGACAAGTATAAACAGTGTGTTATTGACCTTTACCTTAACCTTTCTGAGCTCTGTTTTCCCCACTGTTATTTCTCTATGCAACTATGCAGCACTTCAGCTCACACCATCCCCGAGTTTTTCCTCTTTACTTTGCAGGTTTGAGTTCAAATAAAATATTTAAACATTTGAAGTGATATACAGCAACCTTACTTGGGCTCTCTGTAAAAATGGCAGATTTATCACACAAAAAAAACAAAACAAAAGCCTCAGCTACATTCAGGCAGAGAACTGCAGCTTGTGGGGATTTGGTAATAGAGGAAAAGTAATGGCATTGTGAACATGGAGGCTGAGCATCGTGGTATGTGCAACAATATATTAATCATCTGTTATGGAGTAGAGAATGAGAATTGGATTTGAGTTTTCAATACCTAAATATGACAAGTTCTCTTTTCAGTCAAACACACAAAAAAACTCCCAACCTATCTAGAGCTCAGAAAGGAGATTGGTCTTTAGGTAAACGCTTTTCATTTCGTTATATTTCTAGTAAAACTCTGCCAAACCAAAAGAAAGATGTTTTACATATTCTTTTTTCACTATACATGACATTATAATAGAATACATCCTTTATTTCAGTGTTGTTCCATGGTTCTAAGAAAGAAGATTTTTATTATTGAGGGAAAGGACCAACAAATCCCATCCCTTGCTTAAGAAGTCAAAACCTCTTACTGAGTATTTTTGTATATTTTTAAGCTATGAAGTAGGCAATGGTCCCAGCTGCCTTTCACCCTCATTTGCTAAACATATGAAGAGAAACTTGATTGTTTTTAAAGACAGTTTTCTGCTTTAATTGTCTGTTAAGCCACTCTTTTCTGCTACAGTGGGTAAGGGTTTTCAAACCAGTTTAGGAATGCAGAGTAAACATATAGAAAAAACTTGTACTATGTATCCAGGACAGCTAGGAAAATCTCAGCTACCTATTACCAGCTGTGGCTTGCAGATATGCCACCTTAATTTGGGAATATTTACCAAAACTTTTCTTCATTTCAGTGTCCCTGTGGGGTGCCATTAATAATTAGTTTTACCGGCGGTACTCCAAGCTACACTCATTTTTCATTTTTATTACAAATAATACTCACTAAACACCAATTTGCAGAGTTTTTATTAGGACTGGGAACTGTAGGACAGTGGTATTTCAGCAGAAGGTAATTTCTGTAACACAGAAATGGAGTAGCTATTCCCAACAGTCCTGCTGGGAATCTGGCTTCAGTTTGTCTTGGAAAAGCTCACACACACTTGGTGTCAAACAGGCTTTGCTGCAGGAAAAACCCTCTTTGAAAAATAGAGAGGGACTAGCAAGAAAGAATACTGCAGAAAATGAGAACTTAGTCATACTGCCAGGAGAGAGGGGAATGAAATCCAGAACTGCTGTCTCACAGTTCAGTTCCTTTTCTAGAACTAACTCTGCTGATTTTGATGCCTTGGGGAGGCTGAGCTGGAACAGAGACTNAAACTTAAGGCATCAATTTATCTTCTCATGAGATGCACACCACCACTCCTCTCCCATGCTCCTGTGTTTGGCTGGTGTTCTCTGGTCTGTCCTTCTCCCATGTGTGGAATACATGAAGTGACTGATGTCTCTAAACACTCTGCGTCCATATGGCTGAACACAGCTTAAACATTTAGGGTGCTTTTATCAATAAAAATAATTCTTCAAATCTTAACTGATTAACAGATTAAGGCTGCTGTGGTACAAGGTTCTGAAAACAGATTGCATTTTTCATGTAATAAATCTGTTCGAGTCCTTGGCCTTTAGAGACCTTTTCTTTTCTTTTCTTTTTTTTTTTTTTTAATCAGCACCATTTAGCTTTTTCTCAGTTTTTAATGCTCTGTTGTTCAGCCATGCATGACATGCTTCCAATGGTAAGCTAGCATAACAGCACATGTTTTTCCTGCTCATTTGGATTGTAAATATTTGTACTGCTTGCTATCAACAGCTTTGCAATTCTGCACCAGGCTGCATATATATATATTTTTAAAGACATTATAAATAGAACTAGATACTGCATTTATGCATAAATATATTGAAATAAAAATAGCAAAACAATCCACGTACAATAAGGATTAGTTTAATTTTCAGGCATGGGCTAGCCTTGAAATTGAAAGATTTAGGATGTTTGTGGTTCAGGTGCCCACATTAAAACATTAAGTTCCATTGACAGTGGCAGAAGCTGGCAGATGTTATTTTGCTCGTGCTAACTCAATAAATGCAGGTCAAACCCAGTTAATAAATCAGCCATCACTAAGTGTCAAGCACTTCTGTTACTCAGACAGAAGACAGGTGAGGAACCTGGCTTGTGCTTATCTGTCACTCAGACACATTTCTCCTCCTGCCATCCTCAGAACACAGAGGGAAAATAGGGTTTCTTTCCTCTTTTGGTGTCACCCAGGAGGAGCCACTCCAGCTCATGCCCTGTCCCTCACATCACAACAGGATTGATTCAGGCCATTTTTAGGGGGACTCAGCTTGTTCAGAAAACTGCCACTGAGAGCATGTTCTGACGGCAAAACTCCTTGGGCAGCACGGGGGAATCTCACCCTTACAGGAGGGCTTCCATCAGCATCTAAATGACAATTGGCAAGTAACAATAATTTTAATAATTTTAAAACATGTACTTACACAAATCTTTATATTAACAACTGATACATTCATTACCCACTTCTCTCACATTCAGTACCCATCTCCCATGGTGGACAAGTGACAGCACTGATACAGAGACTAACTCACCGTCTCAAAGGCACATTTCTGTCACAATAGGACACGAAATAAAGGTGTTTGACTCCAGTCAGGAGGCAGTAGAAATCAGAAGGTTTATTTACAATTCATTCAGCCCTTTTATAACACGCTGTGCTAAAGGCACGTTATTGGTCCATAGCACTGACACCTCTGCCATTGGCTCAGGAACAGAAATAGCAAACAGCACCTGTTGTTGTGGGAAAGGAATATTGTTTACACGAGGTTGTTTTGGGAAAAAGAAAAACTGTTGAAAAGTTGCCCTTGGGAAGAGCTCAGCAATTCTCAGGCTCAGAAAATATCGGGTCTACACATTTCCTCTACGTGACCGAGCTGACTTCTGGGAGTCCTGACTGGTGTAGAATTTATGATGGCTTCTGCTGACTTCTCAATTATCCCTCCTCATTACTCATGTTTGGTTTTTTCCTCGACTGAAGTGAGGCATGATGGATTTCTCCGTAGTTAAATATGGAAACTGTGTGGTCCTGACCTCACGTGTAAGATTCACATCCGGCCCTTTTTCTCATGATTTACTGGGAATGGAACCAGGCAGGGTAACTGCTGATCACCACCCCACTGATGGCTAAATCATTATGGTAGAATTATGCTGATTCTTCAAATCAAATAAATGTTTTGGCAAGAAATCAAACCTGCATTACTTCTGTCATCGGCTCTGCTGATTGCACAGGTTCTGTCATGTGTCTGGATTTCTATCTAATAATATTTACACTGCACAGATCTGGAGGACACAATCATACCTGCAGTCACTGGGACTGCTGAGGCACAGAAAACAAAGGCAACCTCTGGACCCTAAAATGGGGGTGGTTAAGGAGAAGGGCACAAAAACACGAAACCAGAATTACTTTATAGGTTCAAAAATGAACTTCCCAATTGAGATGATTGGGCAGTTAATCCCTCTCCAGCTGTTTGGGGGTTTTTGCTAATCATTAGCTATATAAAATGTCACTTTATTACCTATATGCTTCCCTCAGGTTTCATGATTATTTTCATTATCAGCTGATTTTACATTGTTGTTATGTGACTGAAAATTTGAACTGTATCAAAGTTCACCGTTGGACATAAACAATAAGGTATTCACAGCAAAATAAATGTGCAAAAAAAAATATCTCAGAAACATCCTGATGGTCTCTAAATTTGTATTTAGTCTCTCAAATAACAAGAATTATTTTTAAAAGATTGGAGTGGTTCTTTGCAAAATTGCACATTTCCATTAACAACTCTTCCAGCACCAGGGACCTGGCTGGCAGACTAGTTGAGACAATGAAGTCTGAGATAATTAAAAGACAAATATTTTCAAACAGTTGAAAAGAACATTTTCAGTCAATTTTGTTTTCTTGTTGCTCTGAAATAGATTTTTAGCATAGCAGTGCTGTCCTTCACATGTTACCTCAGCCTCCTTTCCTGCACCATTCCCTGGAAGCTTTTCTATTCCCTCAGGATGGCCTGGCAGGTTCTCAAACCCCACAAACGTTGTTTGTGACTGCCAAATGGGACCTGCTCTGTCACAGAATAAGCCTCTGAGGCTCTTTCTGAAGCCTACAATGCTTTGAGTTCGTTTTTCTAGGCAGCCATCCCAGAGGAAAATCTTCAAATTGTTGTCAGGACAGTGACAGTCCTTTGTGATGCTACAAAGCCCTAAACTTTGCCTGGCAGGGGTAGGATTCTTCACGTGTGTACGTACTGTTTCTGCCATCCCAGTCCCACTCTGCATCAATGAGGAGACAATACACAGCTAACAGTAAGAAAATGTTGTTTTTCTCTTCCTCCTTTCATATTTTTTCAAGCAAAAGTTAAGCTCAGTGCTTCCCTTCCAGGTTGAGGTGGCTTTAAATGTTAATAACAATAAAAAAATACTGAAGGAAATGCATAACATGCCCAAGGGAAAAAGCAAGTTGGCACTATGTATTCCTCATTCAGTAACAATCCAGTTTTTACAAAATGTTGTCAGGAAACTTTTCACTTTTCTTATAGCCTGAAACAGTTTACTGCAAATATAGTATAGGAATATCCTAAATATAGCAAGAGAAGGTATCATCATATGGTTGTTTTAATTAGGACCTTGAAAGCCCAAGTAGTGGAATTTTAAGACTATGTACTGACATTTTAGGCCTATGGCATAATGAATATTTAAACAACCCTGTGAATTACCTGCCTAGAATTAGAATTACCGCCTTTATTATGGCCGGTGATATTCTTATTAGCACGGGCTAAGACTGTGCAGTTTTCAACAGCTTTATGCCAATAAAGGCTGCTCTGTTAGGTGTAAGTGAGCCTCAATTTCACATGAAGAATCACAGGTATTTAAGAAATTATCTCATAGCAGTCACCACCTCGTGTGAGATCGCAGCAACACGTTTCCTCTGTGCTGCTAAAGACACCAGAGGGGTGAAATTTGCTTGAAAATCACACCTTGAGGATAGACAGATGCAGAGAGAAAATACACAAACTGAAAGGGGATTAGTGTGCATACAACATTCAAATGCTCCTTGACAATAGCCAGAGCTGTAGCCCTGGTTCCATGCCTGAGATGTTTTGGTTTTCTGAAATTCTTTTCCCAGGGAATTTTCTGTAAACAGGAGAAAGGTTTTTGTAACTGTAACTTTGTTTTTCATTCCTTTTCCGAGGAGGGACTTCTTCTTGCTGTCCCTCTGCTCTGACCAATGTGAGTGAAGAGGTTTGTCTTTGTGTCACCAATCACATTGGTCTGTGTAAAATAGTATAAAAGGGAGCCACATCCCAAAAATCAAGGAGTCATTTTCAGCCTTCTGAATCTTTCTGTGTTGATGTGGTGTCAAACAGTGTCAAGGGCAAACAAATGTCTGTAATGAATCACGCACAGCCCACATCCCTCTCTCTGTGTAAGGCCACAGCAAATGAGGCCCTGAAGTAGGAAAGTGAACACTGTGCTGTTACTACACTAATTAATATTTAGTAAGCTATATTCTGCCATCCATCTTTCAGCCTGTGAAGTTCCTGCCCTTGTTTCCCAGGGCGTCCTGGACTACAGGGATGGATTAATACACTGGGAAATGTTTGCTGGTGTTAATTGTAGCGTTCATTAATAGCTTGGAGTCCAGCCTCGATTGCTGGCTGTGTTTCTGCTGCTCAAATTCTCTGAAAAGTTGGTTTATAGCCTCTAAAGTCCACTAAAAAGATAGAATTCAGTTCTAAGATAAGAGATAGGAGTTGTCACACAGATTTACACTGTAAGAGGAATTAATGTTGCAGATAAATATATGAGTTAAAGAATAATTTTTATTCCCAGCATTCTCTAGGAATACTGCTGTCTTTTCCTTCCTCCTCTTTAATGAATCTATTCAAGCTGAGATTTACTGCTTCAGACCCAGAAAATGCAAAGGTAGAAGAATACTTTTTATTTCTGTGTCTTATATTCAAGTTTAATATATAATTCTGGGCAGTGACAGCAGCTCTTGAGCTTTAGCCTCAAGATTTTGGCAGTACTTTTATTAGTAAAATTGCCTCTTCTGAATATGGACTTGTAGTGTAGTTTCTTACTAGTAGAGCAGTAACTTTTCTCTGAGTACATATTTATAAAGCTGTGGTTTAGTCTCTCCAAGTCTCTCCACTTACACCACAGTCTCTCACCTCAGTCTTAAGGATTTTAAAATATGTTTAATATCACTTTTTATCACCTCATTCTCCCAGCTTTAGCACAATGGCTGAGGAAGGGCAATTCTCAGAACAAAATGAACCCGAATCATCCATTTATGAAAAGCAAAATTATGCCAGCCATACTTCATCACTGGCAATTAAACATAATTTCTGGTGCCAGAAATAGGAGCAAAGAGATTTAAAGGCAGACAAAGAGAACTGGCTTCATTTCCTAGGCACATAGGGTACACTTTGAAAAATTTACTTTTAAAATTACAAGCTCTTTGCCTGGATAGTTACCTGAGCCCAGAAACACAAATCCAGGCAGGATTTCAGAGCACTGTCCTTAACCTCTCCTTTGCTTTGAAGGTTGCTGCTTCTAACGCATGTAAAACAGAGTGGGTATCTTGTAGGGCAAAAAAAGTTACTTTTTCCCATAATTTACTCTAAAATCCTTTTGCCTGGTACTGAATCTTGCTTGTCATCGATTCTTGTCCATTAAACACATTCCAACATTGCTATAGGAAGGCACAGTGCCCACAGCTCATGGGGCTGCCTGAAAGTTGTAGCTCAGACTGCTCTGAAATACCACAGTCCTAATGGCTGAGCCCCTTTTAGCACCAAAAATAAAA
>VXBB01009089.1:182596-195184 GCA_013399915.1 Illadopsis cleaveri | reverse complement strand
GGTGAGAGAAACCCTAAAACCCCAAGAGGCAGCCTGATACATAATCTATTCATTTTTCAGCTACATCCACAAAGATCTCTCTTTATGGGCTGGGTCAAGTCTTACAGGACTGCACAAGGTCTGCAAAACTGGACATGCTAGCTTACAAGAGATAATGAAAATGATTGGCCAGTGCAGAATTCAAGTGCACTCAGTAATTCCAGTGCAGAATGACCAGAGAACAATAAGAAAGTCTGTATTGAATTACAAGAAGAGTCTCTGGGTTGGGAATCAGAAAGCAAATGAAACAGTAGAAATCTGTACACAGAAAGCTCTGTACACAGGAAATAGCTGGTGTATGGTGAAGCTGTGTTACCACTTGCCAAGCTGAATGACCTACCAGATCTGTCACCACTAACATCCTTCAGAGCTCTTCTTATTTTCTCTCTGCCGAGATGTAAGCTGGGATCCCAAGCTGCTTGCTTAGGGAAGGATCTGCATTACTACAAGAACTCTGCTAAACAGCAATATGTCTTTGGGAAGCCTTTTTAACTTCCATCATACCTATGTCTGTGCTGCTGCCAGAAACATTGTTGACTTAAGGAAGAGGTGATATTTTTCCTCTAGCCTGTTGTTAGCATTTTTTTAAGCCATTGCTGTCTTTTTTTTTTTTTTTTTTTTTTGGAAACTCAAGATTTTACTAGGATTTTTATATCCTTTCCACTTCTGATTCAGATCCCTGCGTGAACCACATGATAAGAAGATGTTCTCCTTGGTTTTAAGACGGCAGACATCTCTAGGTCTATACCAGAGGACCCAGATTGCTGTTCACTCTGAGCAGTTCAGCTGTAAAATTTCCATGCCTTGTGTCTGCATCTGCTTGTGCCGTTTCACCCTGGGAAGACAGAGCATATGTATTAGGCAAGTGTGTTTTGTAATGGTACTTGTAGGTGCAGCTGTTACAAAGTCAAACAGAACTCACCAGCTGTCCTCACATGGTGCTTTTGCCCTTTTTGCCTTGTCCAACTGGCTTAACTGATCTGAGGGACAGCATCAGAGCAGCCTGCTTAGATGCTAAACTGTGTTAAATCATTTGTGAGGAAGTGTGAAAGAAAATTGGCTTAATTAAAACTGAGGACTATTTTCCTTTGTGATTTTAATTGATCATGACTTCTTTCAGGAATAAAAATAATTTCAAGGATATTTCCCATGAGACACTGGACAGTGGATTTAGGCAATGGGAGAGACACATTTCCTGCTCCTTTGAACTTTGCTCTTTTCACTGAAGTTTCCCATTCTATATTTCAGAGGGTAGTTTTTGAAAGCTTATCATTCACAGTGAAAGACTCATGCTCCTGCCTGCTCTGAAGGCTCTTTGACATTTTCCTGTAGTTGCTCCTGAAGATTTTTCTTTTACCTAGATGGCTTGTAGTTGATATGGAATGACTGCATGGGCTTGCTCCATCTAGATCACTATCCCAGTCTGTCTTGTGCCAGGGCAAAGAGTGTTCTCTGTTTTTTGAAAATATTATTTCCTGCTTACTTGTGTCCTTGTAGTACTGGATCAGATTCCACCTGATAGCTGTGATGTCAATGACATCATTCTACCCCAGGAAAGTCTCTATTGCTTTGACTTCTTCATTACTGGATTAGAAATAATGGCCATTTGATTAAGAATGATAAATATTTTTAGTTTCGTTATGGTAGTAAGTGCTGCTTCTGTAGTTTCTGTTCTCCTTCACTCCCTAATTTTTTGGGCAGTTTCCCACATTTTTTGGTGAAAGCTTCAAAGAGTATTTTCCACAAAGAATGGCTTCCACCCTAATTTCCCCTTCCCAGTGAAAAATTCCTTTCTTCGGGCATGAATTGATTAAATACTACCCAATGACACGAGTCACTGATGTTTTGGGAAAAAAAAAAAACCCAAAACTAAATCAGAAACAGGAAAATTGTGCCTGTTTTTGATTCTTTGGATAGCTCTGAGAAGCATTTCTTTTTTCATATTTTGTTAGACAGAAAAAAGCTGAACTAAACAAAGCAGCATATGTTGACTTATCAGATGTACCGAGTCTAAAATCTAAATCTTGATTTCAAAGATCTTACCATCTTCTTTGTATCAGAACTGGTCCTCTAATGTTGAGCTTATGCCTGTAGTTAGTGGTTTACAGGATTGCTTGTAGAACTGTTTCAGTACCCTCATCTGACTTGGGTGACAGCTCTTTACATTTCAAACTGTTTAAGTTGTATTTAGAGAGAAACAGTCAGCACTTGTAAACACTCTTTTTATAGGAATTTCCATGATTCAACTTCTGGCTCTACACCTTCACAAGAACACAACAAAGTCATATAGAAAATATAAAGCATATAAAGCAGAAGAAAGTATGACACTTTGAAACTACTCCTTTCCTGAGGTCAGCATTGTTTCCTTTCATACAGCTCTCTAAGGGATGCTCACAAAATGTCTGTGAGTTAAATCAGCTGACTTAGAGAGATTGTTTTGTTTCTTTTTTTTAAATCAGGTGTCCTCAGAGGTCCTTCCAAAATTAACCAGCAAACAGCTACAGCTGGGGAAGAAGAGTGACTATGAAGATGGTGTGAGCTCACTAATGAAGAAATGTTAACAACAAAAAGTGGGAAATGTTGAATTGTATGGAATGCCGTGTGCCATCCCATGTCTGTCACCAAGTTAAGATTTTGCAAAGTGTTGAAAATAGGAAGGGTTAGTTATCATGGACAGGCAGAAAGCTGACAGATAAAGCTTTGTGATTCCAAACACTTCTGCTTCCTGGAAGAGGGATTGAAGGCTGTCTAATGATGATACAGGAATAAACTTAGGACAAGGCATTTAAAAAGTTAAAATATCTTTATAATCTGTATGTCCTCTCTGTGCCTCTTTTGTGCTTGTTCCCATTTGGTGCAATTGTCTATCATAACCCTCATATTGGCAGAGTAAAATGTACTTTAAACCTTCAAGCCTTATGAAGAACAAAATTATCTCTTTGAGATGAGACACACTAAGTGCACCACTTCCTACAAAGTGGTAAAAAATAATGAGCAGATACTGAAGTACTCAAGATTGCTTTACACTCTTCCAGCAGTTGCGTATTGCCAGGAGTTAAAACTGTGTGCACATCATATGGAGAATTTGTAATATGTACTTCCAGGTGTAGGATAGAGGTTGATTAGTAAATACCATCTGGAAAACAGAAGAAATATGAGAAGATGTCTCATTATTTCCACTGCAAGTCAGTGGAGGAGACTGAGAGCTGGACAGATAAGAGAGATACCTGAAGAAAAAGAAAAGCTCTTGATCAGCCTATGAATGAGGATGTGAAGGGGAGCTTGTATTACTTCTACACCAATCGGGACAGATATCTCAATGGAAAATTGATCAGTCCTCTTAATTTAATCGAAGAAAATCCAAGTGGTTTATTGATTTATTAAGTACACATAATTAATGAGGAAATGATACACTCAGAATCCAGACTCGAGCTTCTGTAAAGGTTTTTTTAAGTATATAGTTACAAAAGGAAGGCCAGTAAAAATATGGACCCAGTGCTGAACAAAGTGGGAGTCCTGTTGAGATTGGACATTGCAAAACATGAGTACTTAATGCCCTCTTTGCCTCAGACTTTACTGGTGAGACTGGCCTTCAGGAATCCCAGGGCCCAGAGACCAGGCAAAGTCTGGAGAAAAGAACATGTGAAAAAGGTGATCAGGTCAGGGAATACTTATGCAAACTGGACAAAGATAATTCCATGGATCCTGATGTGATACGCCTCCAAGCACTGGGGAAGCTGGCTCAGTACTGTTGAGACCACATCAGTGCTGGAATTGAGTTCCAGTTGTGGTATAGCCAGTATAAGAGACACGGACATATTGGGAAAGTCCAGCAAAGCACCACTGAGGCATTAAGGGGCTGGCACATTTCTCATGAGAGGCAAGATTTAGAAAGCCGAGGCTGTTCAGCTGGGAAAAGAGGTGGTCCAGAAGGGAATCTTACCAATGCATGCAGAGACCAGAAGGGAGGTTGAAAAGAAGTGAAGTCAAGCTCTTCTCAGTGTTGCCTCGTGAGAGGCAGTGGTTATTAAATGAAACACAAGAGGTTCCTCCTGAATACTAGGAAATAATTTTTCACTGTAGGGATGGTGAAACATTGGCACAGGTCACACAGAGAGACTGTGCATGATGCTTCCTTGGAAATCTTCAAAAGCTACTTGACATGGTCCAGAGCAATTGACTCTTCCTGGCCCTGCTTGAGGAGAGGGAGTTGGACCAGATGACCTCCAGAGATCTGTTCCAGCCTCAGCCATCCTGTGAGTCTATGACACTGTTATCAGCATCACAACAGATAAACTGCTAAATGTGTATAAACACTTTCCAACCTCCAAAATAAGAACCTCCAAAAGCCCTCACCTCCTCCACATTCACACAGTTATGTGCAGTTCCCTCCTGCACTTTGAACATGTGAGTTTCATGCATTTCTCTTTCTTGGCAATGTGATTCTCCTTCCACAGTTCTCCTCTGTGCCATAGGAGATACAGACACTCAATGTTCAGAAGTGCTTAGGCTGCTCTGTAAAGTCCACATATCCTGCTCTAGTGGAAAAGGTGTCCTGTGGTTCCTGTGCACACCCAGGGCTGGGGTTGCATGCCCTTGAGCCCCAGCCAGCTGGAGTGCAGCTGCTGGCAGTGGGGAGGGAGACATTCTAGGCTGAGGAGATGCCTTTGTCTGTGATGGTGTGGCATCAGCAGTGCTGTTTTTTACAATGCCAAATTGGCCTCACTGCTGCTTCGACCTCACTGCTCCCCTCCTGAGGTGCTGCCGATCACCACAGTTCCACATTCCTTTTCTGTTTTTCTATTTGACTTCCCGTGTTCAAAAGTTGCTCCTGGTTATGATTTGGTCTGTCTGAAGGCCATCCTTCCCTTCAACACTATCAGTTGGGGCTCAAGCCATGGTAGGCAATTTTGAGTGTGCCATGCACACAGTTTACACTCACATTTGCATGGTACCACTTTGGCTAGGGTGGTGTGTGGTGGGGGTGATCCATTCTCACAGGAAAAATATAGAGAAGATGGGGCAGACTTTTTCTGGATGGTGAGAAAATAAAAGATGATGGCCATAAATATACAGGAAATCCTCACGTGACATGTGGAAAAACTTCTTTCCATTGGCAGCTGTGCAGTGCACAAGAGGAGATCCTTGAAGATACCTAAAATTTTACTGGAGAAATCCCTTAGCAAGCTTATCTAGTTGGTCCTGCTTTAAGCAAAGGGATACTACTGGAAAGTACTAGAAATTTCTACCAGGCTATATTTTTGTGTAAATGGCAAACCCGTGGAAAATGTCAATGCTGTGAAATATTATTGTACATCAAATGATAGTGATGGGTCAAAATATTTTGATTCTGCTTAAAAAGAAGTCTGTCAGCATTTCATTTTAGAATTGATGAAATATTTGGATTTGATTTGAACAGAGAACGCATACTGTCAGGCTCCTCTCTATGCAATGCTGCCAAAACACCCCATTCTGCAAACAAAAGTTCCCAAAATAAAGAATGCCCTTTTCTCAAGGTAAGGTATCCATAATCCAGGCGGAGAACTCAAATCAGACTGTATAAGAGAGACAGGGCAGAGTAACAAGCAAACTAAAGGTCTGAAGTATTGCCATACTCATACAAAATCAAATATAGCAAGCAGAACTGGCTCAGACAGAAAAAAATTGGCTTGCTGAAGCAAGTCAGGACATTTTCATGTTGCTTGGAACCCTATGTAAGAGATAACTTTTTTTTCTTTTTGAAGGACAGTTGATAGGAAAACAGTGTTTTCTGAGTAATTACACTGTTTTTTTCACCTTCCTTAATGGAAAAAGTTCTGAGTATATCCTGCAGTATATACATCACCGTCTTACAATGTTTATTAATGTGTCATGATTTTAAGAGCTCAAGTGCATTCTAACTGTCTAACAAGAAATGTTAAAATATCTTCATCAGACTGCATAATACATAAAATGTGCTGGGCTTTCAGATCATTATTAATGCCTCCAGAAGAGTTGTGACCTGGTGTCAGACTAGATTTGTCAACACAGAAAAATTTCCTGTGTTTTTAAAGCTGAAATTGAAAAATAGAAAACCTGCTAAGCTTTTAAAAAGCATTAATGAGCACTGAATTTCTCATAATAGTGGAAGACCTTGAAAATTGCCACTTGACATAAATGTGAGCCAGTGTGAAGGGCAGAGCCCCTGTCAGAACTGGCATATACGTAAAATATAATCTGCAAGGAATTTAATCTTCCTAAGTTCCTTGTAAAATGTTTTTCAGGATTTGAAAGTAAAAATTTGATGTGTCCTTGTTTCAAATTGAAGAACAAAGAATCACTTCCCCATTTTTAAATCTCCAAAAATATTTCACAAAAATCAGTTCCTGCTGCCAAGTGATTATGTTATTATAGGGTGGAGTTTTTTTGTGTTGTTGGGTTTTTTTCTGTTAACTTGTTTCTGTGTGGATTTTTTTGTTGGCTTTGTTGTTCTTTTTTTTTTTTTTTTTTTTTTAAGACAGATTTTTTTTTTAGGGTGGGGTTTTTTTTTTTTTTTGGGTTTTTTTTTGTTAACTTGTTTTTGTGTGGATTTTTTTTTTGGCTTTTTTTTTTTTTTTTTTTTTTTTTTTTTTTAAAGCACTGATTTATTCATCATTGTTATATTGAAGGTTTTGCTTGCTGTAAGAAATGGCCTTAAGATTCTTCATTCTATCTTCTAAACCATTAAGTCAATCTCCGGTGCAATGAGTACTAGCCATACCATAAGAAACCTGTGTGTTTCACAAAAATTCAACACGTTTGCTATGCATGGATCTCTGTGATGCTTTGAATCTGCTAGATATCTTCTCACTAATGGAACTGAACCAGTAAATGAACCAGAATTTTCTATTTATGGGGAAAGTCACTGTTGCAGAAAAGCTCTGACTCACACCAAAACAAAACAGAATTTTTATCCCAACATGTTGATGTTTTGCTTTCAATCTTTTAGGATGCAGTCTTGGAGAATTCAGAGCTGCCCAGAAAGGATTTCCATATACTTTAATGTATCAGTCTCCAGCACTACAGTAAGAACAACAATATTTTTCTGAATGTCTGCTGAACTGTCTTCATTTGCACTATGGAAGAGGCGTATTGGTTCTCTAAGGGTAATGTGGCATTTTGTCTCCCTTCCTAACTTCCTTGAGAAGAGAAATTCCTGTATACTTGGAGCTTGGGACAATTGCAAAGGATGAGTCAAGGCAATCCTCTCAAACATGAAGACCCTGCCAATTGAAGTCTTCCACGAAGAGAAAACAATCTATGTATGGTATGTTGTAAAGTGCTTGTGTAACTTTATATGTATCTATCATTCTTATTCTCTCTCCCTCTTCTTCCTCCCTCTGTCCTTTTCTTTATACTTTCACCTTTATCTTTCCTGTCACATAAGCCTGTATGTCTTTCTGAAACTGTATTTACCTGTGTGTGTTTGTACGTGTATAGTTTCACACTTTCCCTTTGAACAGAGGCACAAGTGCAAACCTGGTCCTGAAGATCAAATTCTATTGCCTTGCTCTGGTTTCCTGTTTGTATGCTCTGGTTTCCTGTTTCCTTAAGTCCTGACTATGTGCTTTATTGTTCTATGTGTTCTATGTGTTTATTGTTATTTATTATCTAGCATAGTCACTGCATGTCAGCAGCTTTGAAGATATAATGATATCCTAAATGTTAGGCAGACCTGACTAAAGTACTGTCTCTTCCAGCAACATGCTCACAGATTATTCTAGGACACACTGTCTTTTGTATTTAAAGCTTGTCATGTTTTCAGACCAGTGATGTCCCCAAGACAGTGATGAAGTTAGTGTGAGATGAAGGTTGCACACTGGCTGCCTTGTAGAAGAAGAAAGCTTTGTTCTACACTTCTCATTATCAAGGGCCCTAGGGTGTCCTTTATGTAGTGCAGACAGCAGTACTAGTCTGGCTTTTCCACACTGAATATACCTCACACTTTCTGGGCATTCTGAGGTTAAAGACCTTTGGAGAAGGTTTCTTTTTAGTAGTCAATCATCTCTCAGGACATTTACAGGAAGAAATGTAAAGGTGTGGCATGGGCCTAGAGGACCCAGTGAACTTGATCTTGCCACCTGAACAGCGCCAGCAGAACTGAAAGACAGTACGTTCTGCTTTGATCATGCTGTGACAATCTTGCAAAGAGACAATCCTAGCAAGCTTTGTACAGTTGGGTAAGAGTTCCATTTCTGCATGGGGAAACACAGGGTTTATACCCAGGCTTGGTGTGGTAGGCATGGAGTTAGATCCTTTACAGATCTTTCAGTAAGCCTTCTGCACCCAGATCTTGTACCTTGCTGGAACTAACTCCTTTTCTGAGGCGCTAAAGAAATGCACGATATAGAGGGGTCCTGTAGGTGATTTTTTTTTCTTGAAACGCATAGTCATTTCAACAAGTCTGGAAATGCAGAAATTTAGAAAAAGAAGCATATCTATTTTTGGCCTTTTGTGTTAAGAAACCCTAAGGCTGTTCAGATGCTCTTTTATCTTCTCTCTTGTGTGACTAGCTAATGGTTCTTACAAGGTCATAGGAAGTGGAAAGCAGCTGTGCTTCTCTTGGCTAAGCACTGAGACATCCTGAAAGAGACATGTAGGTGGTGTTAGTGGAATGAGGAAAGACTCCACTGGAAAATGGGCACAAGAAAACCCATGAATCCAGAGCAGAATTTCTAAACAACTCCACAGATTCTGATTCTGGTAGTTGAAAGCTTCCAAAATTGCATAATCATTTCAGTATATGACAACTATGGAGGAAAATAAAAGTGCCAAAAAAAGATCTCCTGCTGTACAGGGGTTTTTTTGATACCTCATCCACTGGCTGTGACATATAAAGGTCTGCTGCTCTGCCTAATATCTGTTTCTGCAGAGAAAGAAAGATATCCCTGCCTGAGGAGAACATTGTTGTCATTCTCAGGCTGTAGTATTTTTTTTGTTGCTCCAAATGAATGCAAATTTTCTTAGCAATTTGAAGGCAAATAATGAATGTAAATATAGAAAACCCAAACAACAGACATAATTTCATAATATAATAAATATTGAAGGTAGCTACATTTGATAACATTTGATCAAGTGATTTACCAAATCTATTATGCATTTTCAGGAACGGAACATGAGTAAAAGTGACCTGTGAAAGGCTGTACTGAAAAACCCAGCCACAGTGGTGCAGGAAGGGAAACTCAGCCTGATGTCCATGTACATACTGCAGCAAAAATGTCCTTGCCTGTACCAAAATCGTTTCAGTGACTGGTTTACTGGGAGCTGAGGAAACTGGATGAAGTTCAAAGAAAGAGAAACAGAATGTGTTTCTTCCTATGTAATATGAGTGGGAACTTATTTTGAGGTCTTAAAATCCAGTGATGGCCTTTAGGCTATTAAACCCATTTGCTTGGTATTTGTGGTAATTTTGTTTGAAAAATCAGTTTCAGGATGCAAGACCTGTTCTGATTTTTTTTTTTCCTCTACATATATTTGACTTAAAGCAGATAATATAAATAAAAGCAGATTTTTAAAGATGTACTACAGACTTCTAAATAATTTCAATTTCTGTTGAAGCATAACTTGACCTAATAGCTTAAGTAAAAACCTTTTTTGTGTTAAGAAAACTATGTATCATTGTTTGCTAAATAAAATGAAGATTTTTTTCTCCATATGTTATGTAATTGCCATAGCTTCCTGATTACCAACAATTCAGTAAAAGTCGAAAAAAGACCCAAACATGTATTTCAAAAGCTAACAACTCTTTCTAAAACCAGCATGGCCAGGATGGTGAGGGAAGGGATTCTGCCCCTCTGCTCTGCTCTGGTGAGGCCCCACCTGGAACCCTGCATCCAGCTCTGGGGTGCCAGCACAGGAAGGCCATGGACCTGCTGGAATGAGTCCAGAGTAGGGAGACCACGACAGTCAGAGGGATGGAGGACCTCTTCTATGAAGAAAGGATGAGAGAATTGGGACTGTTCAGCCTGGAAAAGAGAAAGCTTTGAGATAACCCAACTGTGGCCTTCCAGTCCCTGAAGGAACTTTACAGAAAAGACGGAGAGTGATTATTAACAAAGATATGTAGTGAGTGACAGGACTGAAAGAAAAATTTTAAATGAGATATTGGGAAGAAAATCTTTTCTGTGAGGATAGTGAGACAGGTGAAGATGTAGATACCCCATCCCCCGAAGTGTTCAAGGCCGGGTCAGATGGTCAAACTGGCCTAGCCAGAAGTGTTGGAATTAGATAATCTCAAGGACCCCTTCAAACCCAAACCATTCTATAATTCTATGGTGCTATGATAAATATAAAATAAGACTAATGCGTGCCTACAGCATTATGTCCTACTTCTTCATGCAGAGGATTCTGCTCAATTATGCTGACCCAGTCCAAGGGGAACAACTAAACTGTCTTGGGGCCAAAGTCTTTCATTGTTCCCCGGTGAAGCTGTCCAAGAAAACTTGCCTAAAATCATAGGAATACCATTTGAAATATTATGAATTTCTAGAAATGATGAAGAATGGATCAAGCTTCAAGAAAAGAAACCTAGATCTGAGAAAATCATTCTGCAAGAAAGACAGTGGGATACTGGGATGGAGTGGTGAAAGGATGATGAAAGTCTGGCTGTAGAGTATGTTAACTACATGTCCTTCAGAGGAATGTCTTACATAGAGCCAATTCTCATGATTTTGGAGTGGGAGACAAGCAGTCGCAACACTCCTGTATCTCTTTTAAATATTTCTGTAGCACAATAGTTTGAGAAGGCCATAAATATTTTAATTTCATGAATATTAAATCTTGATTACAGCTTCATAACTAAATGGACTTCAATAGGGAGGTTAAATTACGCTGTTGAAAAGTTTGGGAAGTTCTATCCCTCAGAAGAGTCATGTCCTGCACTTGTGTTATAAAAACCCTAAGGCCAAACCATACCTACCAAACCACTACTTCTTCAGGGGACCTCATTCCCTGTCCCCACAAAGAACTGTGCAGGAACTGGGGTTTGTGTAGATGTTTGTGCTGTGTATGTTGATGGGAGTAGGCACATGAGAGTCCTTGCTTGTAAGCATTTGGATACCTATAATGCCAAGGATACAAGAAGGGAGGGAATTGATCCCTCTCGTGGAAACAGTGCCCTGTGGACGAAGGTGACTAAGCCCAGAACAGCAGGCCAGCTGGACACAGACATTTCTGAGAAGTCAGCAGCTCCAGGTAGCTTGTTGATTGCCCTCATACTGTGAGAGACTTCAGCTCTTAAGAAAAGGTAAGTGCCCACCAGAGGGGTTTGTATATCTCCTAAAGATGATTTAGCACACTTGTATTAGGGTGACAGCATGACCCCCTGCCCCCACTGAACTTTGAGGTATCTCTAAACTGAAACATTTCCTACAAGGGAAAGTTTCAAACAAATCCTATCCATGCTACCATAGCTCAGAAATAATTAAAACCTCTCTACATATCAGCTGCTCTTGTCAGGTTGCATTTATTACTGGAACTGTTCTTCTCTCTGCTAGACCAGGCATTTGACAGAAGCTGATGATGCCACAAGAATAACTGATAAATCAAGAAGACTGCTAAAGCTGTGGACAAAAATGAAGGTGGTCAGAGAATTAAAAGCGATGAAGAAACTGTCATATTCATGGAATTAGAATTCTTTGCTCCCTGACCACATGACAAGAAATTTTCAAAGATCTTCTTTGAAATACGTACCTAGTGACAGCTGTGTCTGTCATCCTTATGTGCTGGACGCATTGAAAATCTTCTTATGAGTATAAGCTACATTCATAGGGGCAAAAACAAACAGCAATTACTATTTTGCTTTTTACAGTCAGTTTTTAGATTTCAATTTGATTTGAAAGAATATTACAGTGATGTGTGATACATTATTAGAGACAATAATGGTTCTGTGATCATTTCCAGTACAAAGTCTGATTTTAAGGAAATTAACTCTGCTATACATATTTATACCGGGCAGATTCTTGATAAAAGGAATCCTGAAGGAGTAGCAAAAGGAATGTAAATAAAGTTATTTTTATGCAGGTGTAGTGATGAATTACAACCTGCTTCCAACTGTCTAAATGATTAATAGTGCTTCTGTCACACTGTGTGAGCTCAGGTAGACACGTTATTGTAGGATAATGCTCAGTGTAGACTTGCTGAATTAACAGTGCTGACCTCATTAGACAACAAAGAGGTTTTGGGAGCACATCTAGAGCTGTGGTGCTGATATACTGGTGTTCTGGTAACCAGAATCACAGCTCAAGAAAAGGCCAATCAAACAAATCAATAGGGGCCGGAGAGAGGCAGTGAACAGGGTCCCTAATCCAGCAGCAATGCCATTGATGATAATAACTATGGTTCAGTCTAGTTCAGCCTATACTGAACAAGAACTGTGTAACTGAAGCTAATAAATTCTTCCCTTCCCAAATTATGTGTCAGTGCTGTCCCCCCAAGTTACCAGTCTACCATTAAGCCTAGAGTAATAAAGTCAGGCTTGCTTCCCTAAAAAAGCTGGTAAATTAAGTTGTAATACCTTTTCCAATACATATT
>VXBB01009089.1:154082-182566 GCA_013399915.1 Illadopsis cleaveri | reverse complement strand
TTTTTTTTTTTTTTTTATTCCTGTTAAAAACACATTTACATCATTCCCCAAGTAGTTACTATTCAGAGACATTTAATTAAGCCAAACAATAAAAAGTTAAGTGTTAAGAGCATCCTTAAGGTAGCAGATCTTTTTCTAGCCTAAGTAAAATGTGCAAGCAACAGGGTGACAAAGAGTGGTTCATACGCCTTCCTCTTCAGAGATTCAAGAGGTTGAGGCCTCCAGAACTGCAGGCAGCACATTCCTTCTTGCAGGAGTGAAGCACTGCATCAAGCACTCAGCTTTGGTCAGAGCTATAGGCTTTACTTTGTATTGTACAGAACTGGCTTGTCATCTCTAAGGAGGCAACAGGTAGTCTGAATCTGTGCTGATGCATTTGACTTACTGGATGTGTGCTATCAGACTGTTACCAGCACTACAAATCAAGTAGACAGATGCCACCCTACACAATGTCTACGTCCACTTTCACATATGTGGGCCACAGTCAATCATCTGAGCTGCCAGACATATTCAAAGTTAATTCAGATGTTGGGATCTAGAAATAGCTAGATCTCAAAGTCACCTGAGTAAGATTTGCAAAAAAGCAATCCAGAACTGCATTTCTGACAGCTTTGCAGACTTATAGGATCCATTGAAAAGCATCTTTATGCCTACGACTTTCACAAGAGACTCTCATTGAAGAAGAAAAAATAAACAAAGGCTGTCTTATTTCCAAGGACAGAACTTAGCAGATAAACCATTCTATTATCTGATTTTTCTCTGTGCTCAGCCAGTGCCTCCAAACTAAGTCACCAAACCAACCACAGTTGGTAGCAAAAACTGTTCATCAGGCACAATAAAGCTGCCTCTTGAAGGCACGGCTGTAAGTTATGGGAATTTAGTCTTTCCAGTGGGTTCCTATACTGTTGGGCAATGTCCACTTTTTTCATGTCTACGCAGCTTCCTATCTCTAGGTAGCTACCAAGAACCTGCTATGACTCTCGTAGTAACTGATTTTCTTTTCTATGTCAGGAGAGAAGTAGTTTTGGAGTTTAGCAAAAGTGATTACACTCTTGAAAAAATTGAATCTGCATCCTGTTGACAGGTTAGAAACTTCCAAAATATCTGGTATCATTAGTCACAACAATGATGAGTCATAAGTTTTTGTTTCTGAATTAAGTGCTCTGTATTTTGAAGGGGGGTATTTTTTCCTTGCATCTTAAACAGTAATGCTCCTATGAAGGATAATAAAGCCACAAAAATCATACTATTTTCTTTTTGTATCTTAACCAAGCTCTTTTTGTCCACTCCCCACAACTACCTTTGAGTGAATATGTTCCTCCTAGTGCAATGTTTGAACGGGCTCAGTGCAATGTTTCTGCTGACTTCAGCAGCTCTTGCTTCAGCCTTTATATTTGGAGCTTAGTTTCTAAAAAAACCCCATTGGCAAGCTTCTGTCACTCAAAACGATTTCCTCCCATTTTCTTTCCCTTTAGAATGTTTTTTTTTTAATTGACTAGGATCCATTCATATCAAGAAGAAGCTTGAATGCGAAGACAACAGAGAAAAATGGTGCCATTAAAGTGTTACATCTGGTTCAGTCTTTGGGTCTTTTACTGTGATGAAAAGTGTTTCTAGAAGATCAACTAAATGCCACAGAAGTGGAGGAAGACAGAGAACTTTGGGCCATAGATAAGCAATGGTTGCCTCCACTCCATGCTACAGTCAGCACAAACAGATGATCTGCCCAGCACCAGGTGGGACAGAGGAGATGCATCTGCCCTTGAAACAGATGTCATTTATTTGATGAGAAAGGTTGCTGTATGACAAAACGTAGACCTACATATTTAGAGCAAAAGCACTCTACTTCTAGACTTTGAGACCCTGTGCGTGTCCTGAGGGAAAAAATCTTCATAGAAATAGAAGACTTTATAGGATTCATCAAATCTTGGTCTTTCCAGTTTAGAACTCCAACAAAGAACTCCAGGGCCCTTGCTAGGAACTTCAGCTAAAAGAGATGCTCAAGAGCCAGTCCTTGTATCTGTCGAACAGTTTCAATAAAAGTGAGTAATGAACAAAGAGGCTGTGACATGACATGCATACTACTATAGAGACTGAAAAAATTGTGTTAAATTATTCAGGGTTTTTGCCACCAAGCTTGCATTTTGCTGGGCTTGTGTGACACGAGTTTCAGGGACACATTTGCAAAATATTTCTGCTTCACATTTAGAAGTTTGACTTATGGCACTGCTTTGAACTGTATTGATTCTGCTTCACACCTGAGTGTGCATACCCAAAATCCAAAGCATATAACACGAATTGAAGATATTTCTCCTCCTCCCCTTTTTTCAACAATGACCCTTTTGCAGAGACTGATCCAAGGTTTAGGGGAGTCCCCCACAACTAGAGAAGCAGGAAGGTTTTTTCTGTGAGGGCTCAGGTGGAAATTCCAATTGCTGATGGAATTGTCATCTTTGCCTCTGCACTAGTAATAACCAAATTCATTTTCTCTCTTAGTTTTATGTGTGTTCTTTAATATGACATTAATTCCATTTTGTTGAGAATCTAAGGATAAAATTAATTTTCTGTTTTCTCTAAAATTCATTTGTGCCTAATAAATACCACTAACAGTGAAAGATATTCTTGTACAGAGATAACTGTGTCACAGAAAAGAATTAAGAAACAGACAGAAATTTTTCCGTCTTTCAAAGGTTATGCCCGTGTCTTGATAATCACACATGCCCTGAGACTGCCTAATTGATATTACTGAAAGCACAGCTAGCAGGACAAATCGTATTTCTGATATATTAATGTAAATGAAATTAGAAACTCAAAAAGTCAAAAAACCATTTCAGTTCACACACAATTAACTCTTACTCCTATTTCTGCATATTCAGTAGCTAATCAACATATTCTTTTCCTTTCATACAGACAGTTTGATGAGGCCAATGAATGCATAAGAGAAATCCCCATACTAGCATTCAAAGGAAGATATAGCCTTGGAAAAGGAGGCAGAGTTGTCAACTGGAATTTTTTTCCCTGTAAAACCAGGCTTTGTGATTGGCTCTTTTCACTGCTGAGATTAATAAAATATGGTAATGGTATTCTTTAATGAAGATGCCCTCTTCTTTCTTCAGCTGCATGTATTTCATTTACATGTGAAACTGCTGTTCAAATCCTGACCTAAAAGGTTCTGTTTATCAAGATCATATTTCTTGCACTTGCTTTGTGTTTGATGTAGTGAGGTTTTTGTCTGATCTGACCCCGTTTTCTTCTTCACACTCGTGAAGATGGCCTAAACACATTCACAGGTAAGGACCATCCTTCAGAAATCTGAAAACCAACTTCTGCAAGGCAGTGTATCGGAGTGGTCAGGTCCTGACCCCCAGAACTTCTTGAGGATTGCCTGAAGGATGTGCAGGTACATGTGATATTTCACAGAGTGGGGCACATTTGACAGTTTGAAAGTTACCTGCATCAGCAAGAAGTTGCAAGCATGTCGGCCTTGAGATGTTCTCTCTGTTGGACATGCAGATGCTCCCATTTTTTAAAGGCACAACCTGTTAGCTTCTCTTGAAGATATCTCTGAGGCCTGCTATTGGATGAGGCACCAGAACAAGGGCTGGGTGATGAGCCTCAAGTGAGAATCTGTGCTCTAAGTGCTTTTCCTTGCTCCTCACTAAAAAGCCCTGGCACATGTGGGTGCTTTATTAAGTGATGTGTGTCTGAAACACCTGAGGCCATGGAGGGAAATGAACCTGTACACTTGAGCTGTTTTGACTAAGTAGAAAGAACCAGCTTTGAGACAAGTGCAAACCGAGTGTGGTGACCATGACTGACCTCAGATACACACTGAATTTGCTGGGTGGTATGAAAAATGTATCTGTGGCTTTAAGGGTCCAGTGGTTTGTGCTTTCATTCTTATAATCTCTTCCAAATGTTGGACTGCTGAGTCATCTGGGCAGGAGGTGCACAAGATGATGAATGACTGATTGGCTGCTCCTTGGATTTTCACAGCATCTCTGTTTACCTTAGGGAAAGAAAGTCCTGGAATACAATGGACACTGCTAACCTGATTAGACTTCTTCCAGGAAGAGGCAGTGGAGCTGTAGGAAGTGGTATCCTGAAAATGACATGGTATTTCTACAACTTTCTAAAAGTCAAAGAACTTCCCATTTTCCATATATAATGTCACTGGAGGTCTGATTAGTGGACAGTTCACTTCTGGACTTCATTTTGTCATTGCGTCTGCTCTTCATATATGAAATGTCTTAGAAGATGAGGTAATCTGAATTGTCATTCTAGAAGATTGTCTGTACAAGAAGACTGATTTTTCTTCATAAACAGGTGTGTGAAGAAGCCTGGTTAACTGGCAGATATGCAACAAAATACTTGTAATCTCTAAACTAACAACTGTGATATCCAAGCACTCAAAGCAAGTAGTTCTGTACTCTTCACCTTTCTGTTGGCATCAAAGTTATTTTTTTCTTCTGGATTCTTTTTCTAGTCACTTACCATAATTTTGATCAGTTTAATAAAATATTTGGGACTCTTTCCCTTCACTGATTCAGATTGGCATCACAAGTCAATGTCCTTCAAAAGAACAACTTGACCATTTGTCGTTTGACCATTAGTCTGCCTGGCAGATGCTGCTTCTTCATTTCATACTTTCCACTGTTTGATGCCAGGAAACTTTGAGCAGTGGTCTGTGCTACAAATCTGCATACAGCTGATTGTGATCCGGCTTTCATTATGACATACTCCCATTCCCAGGCTGTTTCTTTGCCTTGAGTACTACATTTTCTAGGTTTTTTAGATTCATAATCAGCTGCTTGCTTGTAATTTCCTGTGCTAGCTGAAAACCACATGACTTAAAACTATTGTCATTAAGTCTAGAAATGCAGTTGTCTTCACACAGAATCCCTCAGAGCTAGGAAAGAGTCAGGCCTGCAACCTAGCAGCAATTTAAAAATGGAAGATTTTGATTCCCTCTCTTGGCTGTAGTGGAGAAGGAAGTCCATACCTTTATGATAAACAATTTAAATATTATAGATTTTGCAAGTGAAATTGAAAGCACATTTCATTTAATGCTTTTTTTCCCTTTCCCTTTTCTCCCTCAAAGTGTCACTATAAGGAACAGATAAGGCTCTTTGACTGCTTTAACTGCATTTTCATATATTAAGATTTCGTTTTAAGTGTAACACTAACTTCCCTGTGTTTCTGATGCTTATTTCTGCATAATTACACCATCTGTGCAATTTAATTCACTAATGTGTACTCTGCCCTTTAACTTCTTTTAAATGTCACTCGTGGGAATTCAAAGTGTACTTTAACACCACAAATCACCTGATGGCTTAAAATTGAGGTTTTTTTCCCTGCTGCTGCCTTATAAATGAGCAATTAAGTTACTTAACAACTGCTCCCAGAGCTGACTTCCCTCTAAGTTTGCTTGCAAGGGGAATTAATTTGATCTTAATTTCTGGAGCAGCCCTTTCTCAAGCACTGCCTTCCTTTAGATCTGTGCAAACCATTAGACTGCTTCTGGTCAGCTTACCAACACTGTGGAATGAGTTGGTGGTGTTTTCAGACTGTCCTGGTACAATGGTAAGTGTAGGACCACAATAACATCTATTCTCTCATCCACAATCTAAATAGACTGCAAGGGTTTTTAGTGTAGAATTTGACCTATGTCATAGAGAAACAAGTCCTTCCAGTAATGAAAGCAGCCTCAGGATATTCTGAGAAGAAAATCTCAAGGACAAGAGAATATTTAATACTGCAGTGGCAGCTGCAGATAGCAGCAAGTATTTTGTTCCTGTATTAATCCCTCTCTACAAATAGATCTGCTTGTGAATTCTCTCTCTGTTGGGGTGAACTTTTAATGAGATTGACTTTTGCTCATACATATACAGTAATATACGTATTTATATATTTTTAAAGTCTATGAAGAAAGTAAAATAAATATTTTTTTATTGTTTATAATAACAAGAACACTTCCGACCTAAGCATTTGATGGTTCTTTATTGTGTGACTCCATAGTCTCTGCCATGGGACAAATATCTCTCATGCCAACTGAACAAAACAAGATCAGATGGGCTCCTTTCCTCCATTCTTTGCTCAGCTGGCATGCATGCTTGTTGCCCTCCTTTGGACACATTTTAATTTTTTTTATCTTCTTCCTATATTGTGAAGCCAAAACCTGCTCACAACACCTGATGTGCAGCTGCACCAATCTGAGTATCACTGCTTTGGACTGGTTAGATACAGTGTGCTTAATGCAGTACTTAAAGCACTTTTGGGCTCCAGGGCATATTTTGACTCAGACTGAGCTAATCATCAAGGAAAACCCCTAATTCCCTTTCTGCAGTGCTGTACTCCAGCCTCTAGTCTCCAAAACTATATAGACATCTGGGATTACACCACTGCAAGAGCTGAATCCAGGCATTTATCTTTGTTAAATTCATATGGTTGGTGAATCCTGGCACTCTAATCTATCAAGATCTCTCTGTAAGATCACTCTATGCTCAAGGGAATCCACAGCTCATCCTAACTTAGTATTGCTGCAAATCTGCTTAAACACCCTAAGCTTCAATGTCCAGGTCACTGACAAAAACGTCAAAGAGAACAGGGCCTGAAATTGAGCTCTAGGGAGCACTAGTAGTGACTAGTCACCAGGTGTTCTCCTGCTTGTTACACCACTTTGAGACAGAGGCTTCAAGGCAAGTGTTCATGCAGTACGTGAATGCTGGGCACTTTGTCCAGAAGGACACAGTGGAAGTCAGAGTCAAAAGCCATTCAAAAATCAAACCCCACACATCCACTGCCTTTCATTTGTCCACTAGATGTGAAACCCTTTTATAAAAGGATATTAAGTTAGCAAGGTATGACTGTCCCTTCACAAACCCATGGTTGCTTTGACTAACAACTGCATTTCCTCTAAAGTGCTTTCCAGTAATTCCCAGAATAATATTCTCCATAATTTTACCAGATACTGTACTAAGACTGACAGGCCTGTAATTACCAGGATCTTCTTTCATGCCCTTCTTGAAAATAGGAATAATATTTGCTAGTTTCCTGTTGACTGAGACCTCTTCAGACTCACAAGACTGTTGATAAATAATGAGGTCCTGCAATACCATCACAGCTATGTCTTTCAGTATCCTGGGATGAATCCCACTGGGGCTCATAGACTTCTGTACATTCATCTGCATCAGAAAATTCAGTACAAGCTCAAAGCTGACTGGAAGCATGTAATTGCCACAGCTGTGGTCCTCCACCTGAAGCTCACAAGGCCCTCCATTGATGTTAGAGACAGATGTAAAGAAGGAATGAAATGTTGCTGCTTTATCTTTATCTCTGTTTATGAGATGACCATCCTCCTCATGCAATGGACAATTTTTTTTCTGTTAAAATACAAACACTTTAAAAAGCCATTCTGTCATCTAACATAGTATGTCTGTTTTCAGCTCCAGCTGAGCGTTGGCCATGTGAATTTTCTCTCTATGGCATCTCAGTAGTCCTCCTGTGTAGCCTAAATTTTCTGTCAAAGACTGCACAAATCTTTTTTCCTCCGTGTTCCAGAAGGAAATTCCTGTCCAGTCTCGTTTGCTTTAGCATTTGCACATACTTCTGATCCTCCATTCTCAAAAGACAGCTCTTTAAACTGATCAGCATTTATGGACCCCAATGCCCTTGAAGACCAGTTCCTAGGGGACTTTTCTAACTAGTTTCCTGAGCAATCTAAAGTCTGCTTTTCCAAAACCATGGTAGTAGGTCTGTTGACAGTTTTCTGCATACCTCCACTCTTTAAACTTAATATTAACTATTTAACGATCACAGCAGCCAAATCAGCCACTGATCATCACAGCACCCACAAGACCGTTTTATTTACAAACAACACAACAGGTAAGTTGAATTTGCCCATAAGAACAACTGATTTAGAGGCTTCCCTTAACTCTTTATCAAATAATCATACATCACTGTCATCATCCTGGCTGGGTGACTTGTAGACCCCCAGAATGTCTTCCACTTTGTTATTCTATTCATTTTTCTGCTATTTTTTACCCAGAAAGTCTCAACATGTCCCCAGCTGCAAGTACTGTAAAGTACAACTCCTGCTGTACACTGAGTGCTATCCTTCCTCCTCAACTTCCCTGCCTTTCTCTACTGAAAAGCCTGGTACTGTCCATCACAGTATTCCAGGCACAGGACCCTTCCCACAAAGGCTCACTCATACCACTGAGATAATCACAGTCACCTCTCCAGTAAAGAACTTGGCTGAGGAGAAGGAGAAAATAATGACGACTGATTTTGGAGGCTGGCAATCAATCTGAAGATAAAGACTGATGGCCCAAAGAGTAGAAGGGCCATGAGAGCTGGGGAAGAGTCCTGGTTATGGAGGACTCTTTGCTGCTGTGCAGCATGTTTGGGGTGGGACATCTGTATGGCCTTCCTGCTGCATCTGTGAAACCTTGTGTAGGGAGGACTGACTTAGGGATAGAAAGGCTCATTTTACACTATAAAAGAATCCCCTTTTCACTGACGTTTCTCTCACATGCTTCCAATGAGACATGACCAACTAATGATAGATACTACGAATCTTTTACTTTCACTGCCATTTGACCTGATCAGTCTACCTTCATTCTTAGTACTTCCCACATTTCCCCCCTGATTCACTGGAGACCTTGGCTATGTCCAGGAGGAATTTATTTTCCTTTCTTTAGCCACAAGCAGTTGGAGAATATTGCATTTTCAACAGTGTTGACTCAGACTAAATGCAGACCTACAAACTCTGCAAACTGCAGTTTGGCACACATAACTGTCTCACCATTTTCAAAACATTTTGCATGTATCTTGCTCTAAAAAAATGTTTTCAGTGGTGCATGCTCTATAGTTTCAATACTTCCAGTCTCTCTCATGATTTTTTTTTTACATTAGTGCTTCTGAAGGGATCCAGAAAGTAGGAATAAGCTGTGTCTCAGGTAGTTCTTCAAAGCTATGAACATGATGTCACTCAAAAGAGAGATTTCCCATATCCAGCAAGCACCAAGGTATGGCCATTTCCAGTTCCTTGGGTAAGAAGATTGGTGCATTGAGTAATGGGATAAATAAGCTGTTCTCTGTCTTCAGTGGGAAAAAAGAGCTAGAAATGTGTTTTAAGAGTCACAAGATAAATTTAATTCATGAAGGCATTAAGATAAACTTTCTGGTGGCAAATAGATTTCTGTTTATGCCACTTGTGTTTAGAATTCTCCAAATGGTCCTCCATCCCCCAAACCAAACTTGAGCAAAACCCTTACTTTCTGGATCCTGAATGAGTGCAACAGCAGCTTCTTTTATCCTGATCAGAAGTCTACCCTGATTTTCCAGAGGAGTACTCAGGCAATTGCATAAACCAAATAATGTGTTAGGATTAATGAAGCTGTAAAAGAGCATAGAAAACTATGTTTATTCACTCTATGCTGTGCATCAGCTTTGTGTGCTAATCAGGAGAATATTAAGACTATATATTTCATATTAATTATGATAAAGCAAGAGGACAATTTGATTAATGTTAGCAACTTAGTTTTGCCAGGTGATCTACTTGCTTAGAAAATAAATAACCAGAACCTAATAGCCTTGGGGCAGATTTAATTCATTCTTACAGAAAAATATTTTAATCCTGCTTACTGGTAGTCAAAATAATAATCATGTTACGTACAATTCACAAATGTGCTGTCAAAGCAAACAGGATTGTAATTAAAGACTATCCTTTCAGGGAATTTAATGACATCCCAAGATAAACATAATTAAACTTCTTGGGAAGTTGAATACTTAAGCGGAGTTAGAATTAGCCTGTGAGATATCAAAAATGCTGCAGCTGAGGTATGAAAAAGAACTTTGGATCTATGACAGCTGGAAACAAGGGAGACTTGTACAAAAAACCTCCTTTTTCCTGGTATTTCTCTTATCCCTTTTGTCAAATCAGAGGAGAAAACTTTTATTCTTGTGGATGTCTTCCCATTAGGAGAATTATGTATGGTGGAAAAAAATTTAAACACTGACAGTTCATGCTGCCTTGCTACGAAAAGTTCGAGCTTCAGCCAATCCACAACTTCATGGGAAAGCCATTTCAATTGAGATTCTTATTTGGCCTCATCTCTGTGAGATCCCCATGTGCTGCAAAATGGACCTTAAAAGGATCCTGAGAGACCACCTCCATCACTCCTCCTGAACAGACACCATTTTAAGGAGTGCTACTTTTTCTCTCTGTGCTGTCACAAAAGCTGGACAAATCTTTCCTGCTACAATGCGGAAAAAGACACCAGCCAGATTCTGACCCTCCTTGAACTGATAGCTGAAATAAGCTGCTAGCTGCAAGTCCACCTAAGACTAGATTACCACCTCAAGAATGAAAAGGTTGTGAGAAATAAACACAAGAAGGAATGGCTTCTTAGAAGACTAAGAATTAAAAGTCTGAAGTTCACGGAAGTTTTCTTTGGTTTCTTTTAATAAGCAGGATTGAAAAAACAAATCCTTCTGTAGATGAAAAGAGCATTGCAGAAGAATGAGCCAAGCCCCCTGGAGAGGCTGGCTGCCAGAGTTGTCTTGTTGCTCAGCAGATACTCATAGCCAAATCTATGGAAAGCTGGCTTTCCACTACAAACTGTCATGTTTATCTATCACTCTCAAAGAACTGCCAGAGGTCCATGAGCCACCATGCTCTATGGGCTTCTCTTCTCAGTCTTGCATTGATCATGAAGAAAAGTGTGTGATGAGAAAACAGAAGATAACCTTGTCCATATCAGAACTTTGTGTTGCCTTTCCTCTGCAGTGGCGGAACAATGCTGAAAATCCAGAGCTCTCATATTGCACGCCTTTTGTGAGGCTGTGATCTTGCTCCTAATAGGCTGCTTTTCCAGTTCAAAACTACATCAGCTTCTCATCTGAACCATGTTACTTAAGGGTTTCTGGTTATTGTTTTTCCTTGTTGAGGAAACTTGGCATCACACAGATAAAGTAGCAGAAAAAATACACAGTTCGTATAAATTTCTGCTTTTGCACTACATGACAGTGTCCAATTATGTAACACATTTTTTACTAGTCGCTTCATATAAACAGAAGATTAACCACAGTTTGAAGACCTATTTCTGTATTAATTCAAGATAGTTAATGGTCTTAAGTCACAAAAATGTAGGCTAAGATTTGCATAGCCCCTCTAGCTCTTAAATGGAAATATTTAAGCTCCAGTAAGAGTCCCAGCCACATGTATTGAGTATGAAAGATAAGGGGCACTAATCTTGAAAATGTAATTAATAATCTAGTTTGGATTAATTAGTTATAGATTACCCAAAAAGCATATTTAGTGTAATGACACTGTAATTGGAGTAATCACATCCTGTCATCTGATGCAAAGTGCTGGCTCATCTTCAAAGCCCTTTCTAAATACATATTTTACAATAGCTTTGGTATTGCTAGAAGCCTGGGCCTTTCTACTCTGTTTTTGTCTAGCAAAACCATTATCTGCTTTGCATTCTGTCTCCCCTAGAATCTCCAGTACTAGAATGATTAGATTAAATTACCATTCTGGTTTGCCAGAGCTTCAGTCTGAATGAGGGTCTGCTGTTAAAAACTATAGTCCAGTAATGTAACAGCTTTGGAACCAAGAAGGGTGGAGAAAGAAAAGTTACTCTTGGCACAGTCTTTGTGGGAACACTCATGGTGCTCTGAGGGGGAGGAGCAGCAAGCTGGAGTGAGCTCCTTCTTATACTAGCACTGGGCTTGTGAGGATCCCTGGGAATCAGCAATCCAAGCAGGAAAACTGCTCTGTTCAGGAAGGGCTGAGATCCCTTGCTGTAGTTGACGACTTGGTTCTCCAAAAGGGCAACAAAGCAGTGGTATGTGCAGTGCAGGGCTGGTTTGGAAGAGGCTGCTGCCTGCTCTTTAAATGGAAATGAGAATGCTACTAGCGTGAGAAAAAGTGCCTATACTAGGTCCAGTTGCTCCTGCCAAGTCCTGTTCTGTGCAGGTCTCTACAGAGCTGATAAGGAGACCAGGGTACATTTTTTTTGTCATGGGTTCTGAGTAGCCTGGAAGAGCTGTAATTCTCAACATTTCCCCTATTCACAACCCTGTAGAATGAAAACATACTGATATTGTGTTCGGCTTTCTAAAGAAATTGTTCAAACGACCCAACTATGCACTTCAATCCACTCTTAAATCCACTTCCTTAGTCACAGCATGTAAGTATCTTTTGAATATTGTTTTGTTTTCCATATTTGAACCAAGTCCATACAGAGTAGTGCACACAAATCAGGTGATGGAAAATTGTTTTTGGTTCCACATGCTTAGTATCTCAGTCTTCTCCAAGGTGTTGATGGTCTTGAAGGATGGGATGCCCTCCAGAGGGATGCAGAGAAGCTCAAGAAGTGGGCATGTGAGAATCTCATCAGGTTTCATAAGAACAACTGCAGGGTGCTGCATTTGGGTCAGGGTACCAACATAGGCACCAGCACAGGCACCAGCACAGGCTGGGGAATAAATGGATTGAGAGCAGCCCTGTGAGAAGGACTTGGGGGTGCTGGTGGGTGAGAGGCTGGACATGACCCAGCCATGGGCACTCTCAGCCCAGAAAGCCAAATGTGTCCTGGGCTGCATCCAATGCAGTGTGGCCAGCAGGGGAGGGAGGGGATTCTGCCCCTCTGCTCTGGTGAGGCCCCACCTGGAACCCTGCATCCAGCTCTGGGGTCTCAGCACAGGAAGGACATGGAACTGCTGGAGTGAGTCCAGAGGAGGGACACCAAGATGATCAGTGGGATGGAGCACCTCTCCCATGAGGAAAAGCTGAGAGAACTGGGATTGCTCAGTCTGGATAAAAGAAGGCTACTTGTGGTCTTTCATTACCCAAAGAGAAACTTAACAAAAAAAATGGAGAGGGACTATTAACAAGGTCACGTAATGACAGAACAAGGTGGAATGGTTTCAAACAGGAAGAAAGCAAGTTTAGATTAGGTATTAGGAAGACATTCTTTACTGGGTGGTAAAGGAGTTTGTTGTCCAAGGAAGTTGTGGATACCCTACCCCTGGAGGTGTTCAAGGCCAGGTCGGTTGTGTCTCTGAGCAACCTGGTCTAATTTAAGATGTCCCAGCAGAGGTTTGTGACTAGATGATCTTCAAGGTCCCCTTTGAACACCAAACCATTCTGGGATTCTATGAAGCCAGGCTCTAATCTGGAACATACTCTGAAACATGAGACTGCCTCCTCACAGTCCTTCATCCACACCAATGAACTGCTTTGGAGAGCCATTGAACATCCCTGTCTGTGGGAAAGAATGTCTGGTGAATGATGCTACTTAAAACTTGATCTGTTCATTCTAAGCAGGATGCTGGCAAAATGCACTGCAGTTCTTTATGAAGGGGAAGAAGGGACTAGGCCTTATTTATAAGAGAATGTTTGAATACTATTTTTTGTCTTTGTGTCACATGACAGAATGAGGTAGGAAACACTTCTGTGTCCAGTGTCTGTGCCCTGTCTATCCAATAACACAATAGAAGCATACACATGGATAAAACGGTCAGGGACAAAACATTGTATTTAGGAATGTAGAATTTCTGCAGAGTGTTGCATACAGAAGGGATTGTCTGTGTCAGGTTCTTTCTCATGCAGTGGTGTTTATGCCATTGTAAATTGGTATGTCGTGACTAGCAAACACCTACTTGGTAAGTGCTGAACTTAAAGCTTCACTTGAAAGTGATTTGAGCCACTTACTGTGCTTGGTGAGTTGGAGATGAGTAGGGAAGCAGAATAGTTTGTCATTGTCAGAAGAAGGGGACAAGGACTGAATTCTCTGTCCTTGCAGCTACCTGTGTAATGCAAGGTGTTGGAGAATATAAGCACAGGAATTGAGGGAGTAATGTGGACACTGGGAATGGAGAAGTGGGCAAATGACACTTTTGACTTCTGTTACATCTCTTAGGAGTACAGAGAGTCCTCCTCAATTGCCTACAATGTCCTACTGCCCATGGACAGCTCCTCCAGTGCAGTCCAGCTGTCTTCCTAGATGTACACTATAGCATGACAAAAAGCAATGGTAATTGGAGAAAGTCCATTTCTATCCTGGAAGCAAGCTGTTCTGTTTCTTGATAAAACCCTGTATTGTGGATTAACCCCACAACTGCTTGCTTGCTCACTCTTCTCCCAGGATGATGGGAAAGAGAATATGAAGGATAAAAGTGAGAAAACTCATGGGTTGTATTAAAGACAGCTTAATAAGAAAAGCAGAAGCTGCCTGATCAAACAAAACAAAGCAAAATAAGAAATTCTTCTCTAGTTCCCATTAGAAATTACTTAGCCATTTCCAGAAAAGCAGGTCTTTAGCATTTTTACAGTTAATTGGGGTGACATTTAATTGGGATGACAAGTGCTATAACTCTGAAATTACCACTTTCTTTCTTTTCTCCCCTAGATTTTTTTGCTGTATGTAGTGCCATAGAGTATAGAATATCCCTTTGGTCACTGGGATCAGCTCTTCCAACTCCTTGTGCAATCCCAGCCTGCTTGCTTGTGGGATGGCGTGATAAACTGAAAAGTCTTTGAAGGTTGTTGTCAATGGGTGGTTAAGATTGCTTAAAGAACCTCTGCCAAAAGTATCAGCAAAAGAAATTTTATAACAAATTTGTGAAAGCATGGCAAATTTGCTCTGTTACCACATAGATAAAGCGCACAAAGGAGAGCTAGATTAGCATCAATCTGGAGTGACACACAACAGAGACTGAGAATGCGAAAGGGTGAGGATGGAGAATATAAGGGTGCAGAGGGGGAAGGGAGACACTCCCGCTCATTCACAAAGTTCACAATGGACCCCTTGCCAAATATACCCTTGGAATTGCTCAGTGCTTTATGTCTAAAGGATTTGGCAGCACTTAATCATTGAGTGATTTAACTCTAATAGAATGATTCTGTAAGATTTGCCACAACAGTAACTTAATTTTGCATCTAAGATGGCAACATTGATGCTACACTTGCTATAAAATGTTGAAGTCAGTTTTCACACATCCACACAGACACAGACGTATATATTCATATATTCATGTGTGTGTATATGTACAAAGCACCTGTTTAAAGCTCCCTGGAGTTTGGTGAAATACACACTGGATGCCTTAGCATCTCTTAGTGGGCAAAGGCTTCGGTCTCAAGGAGAGGGGGACCAGCCCAGGCCCCACTGTCAGTTTTTGATGAGGCTCCTTTGAGTTCTCAAACCTGTGGGTTAATGAGCACTGAGAGGCACATTCTGCTCCAAGGGAGGTGCTGGCACAGCCACTGGGGCCATGAGACCTCAAAGGACCTCCTGTGGGACCCCGTTCACAGGGTTGTGAGATGCTTGGCTTTAGACTTAAATCAATTTCCATTCCTGGAATCAATCCAGGTCAGTAATTTTTCTCAAAAGTCCAGTAACAACAATATTATTTTACTCCAACTGTGATTCAGTCAAAAATAAGTTTCCAAGGCCATTCATTAGAAAACAAGTTTGTTAGGCAACAGAAGGTCTGAGGAACAGGCAGTGCTATTGATATGCTCAAGGGGAGCTTTATGATCCACAGCCATTAATTAGAACCAGGGTCTAACAAGAATTCCTGAGATCATACAGCAGCCTGAGGAGATGGGGGGGAATGATCACAACACTTTGCAAACACTGCTCAGCAATAACGAAAACATTTCTATCCAACCAACAGTCTTTTGATCACAAATCTAAAACAGCACCACATGAGCTCCTACAAGGAAAATTAACTCCACAGCCAAAACCAGTATTCTCTACTTGCTTTCTTGCCCATCTCTGTTGGAGCTACAGATGGGTAGCACCACATCTCACCATGGTGTGAGTGTCTTTGACAAATGAAGGGGTCCATTGTCTGTGTTGCTTGGAAAGGATGTTTACTCTTGTGTTTTCTTAATCAGCACCAGTGGTAATTCTAACAGAGTTTGCATGGTCTGTATTCAGTTGGAAAGCGCCCTTGATAATACTTTATTTTCCTGTGCTTTTAGTTGGCTTTTATGCTTTCTGGCAGGGATGTAAAAATATATTCTGTCTTCTTTCTTGTACAGTGGCTTGTGGAACTTTTTATACTGCCATCTATGATGCTAGGCATTGAAAAGAATTAATTTTAACTTGAAGGGTAGTTATATTTGTGAGTCAGTGTTTGTACATCTGTGCGTGGAAGACCACTTCTTTGGCCCTCAGTGATCTCTGCAAACTGCTCAATTCCTTTGTCTTGTCAGCCCTGTCTGGAAGTAATATCTCCAGGGTTAATTCTCCAAAGTCACATTTTCTGTCTATCTTGGGACTGTTTGCGGGGTACTTAATTGATTCCCAACCGGTATGAAGCCTCTACACATACACTTAGCTCTTCCAGCACTTTACAGAGCAACTGTGAAGACACTGGTAGATCCACCCATGCAGATGCCACCTATGTCCAATATTAAAATTAGAGGACAGCAGTTCCCTGCCTGTGCAGAGATGAAGCCATAGACAAACTCAGGCAAAGTACATGCTCACGTAGAGACATTTTCTCTTAATGAATAGCTGTGGCTTTTACAAACAAAAGAAACAACACAGATGGAACCTGTAGCCTCACTTATAGTCACAGAATATCTCAATTTGGAAGACACCCATAAGAAATATCGAGTCCAATTTCCTGTTCCTTACAAGTCCTAAAACTAAACCATGTCATGACTAAGAGGATTGTCCAGATGCTCCTTGAACTCTGAACACTCTCCTGGGGAACATGGCTCCCTAGCTTCTCAGTAAGGAGCCATTTCCTAGCAGCAAGCTGTTTATATATGGCAGCCTTGGAAAGAGAAAACAGACTCCCTTACTGAATATGATGGATGGAACTCAATCTCATCAATCCAAAGGAGAAAGTTTCTCCCATTAGAAGTTACATGAACACATAATAAAAGATGTTTCATACTGACTGACAAAAACCATTAATGGAATATCACCTGCTTTGTCTGAGCCACATTCCTATAGCTTCAAAGGTTACTCTACCCACTTTGCCATTTGCTTGAAACAGAAATTGTACAAGGCAATGTCAGGATCCTAGAACAAACCACCAGCTGTGATAAGTTCTAAAGTCCTAGTCCTAACTTCCCAGCTCAAAGAAGTAAAGAAATCCTGAGTTTGCTGCTAACTTCAAAATACAGCAGAGAAAAAAATAATATAGGATTTTTCTTTCTAGAAATAGGGTTATCTAGAAAAGTATAATTATAATTATTTGCATATATATTTTCATGAAATACATGTGGCTAAGAATGGATATTGTCCTGGTTTATCCTGTTAACTCATTTTCCACATGCTAGCTTGGTGTTACAGGAAGAAATTTTTGGACATGTGTGTTGGGTTCACATGTCCACATTTTGGTAGTGAGTGGATGGCAGAGGCTTCAGGGGTGGCATCTGTGAGGAGGCTCAGGGCTGCTGTGTGCCAGACTCACTGCAGGCAGAGCCAAGTCTCACAGCTGAGCCCCACAGCTGAACAATAACATCTTAGGAAAGGCAGTTAGGAAAGGCCAGAAAATGCTGCACAGAAGTTTTAAGAGCAAGCAGTTGGAAAAATATGTAAGAAACAGCCCTGTAAACACCAAAGGGAGAGAAGGAGGAAGGGCACTAGAGCACATAAGCGGCTCCGGAGGACCACAGTGGATCAGGCATCCACAGTGCAGCCCACTGAGAACCCCACATTGTGTTAGGTGGAGATATCCTGAAAGAATCTCCAGCTGCAAAGAGCTCACCTCACAGCAGAATCTTGGCAGGAGCTGCAGCCCATGGGAAGGAGCCCATGTAGGAACTGGTTTTCTGTAGGAATGGGTTTTCTGGAGCCTGTGGGGAACCCACGCAGGAGCACATTATTAAGACTGTATCTTGTGGGGAGGGACTTCATACTGAAGCAGAGGGAAAGTGTGAGTAGGAAAAAGGAGCAGAGAGGATCCATCATGGACTGATTGTAACCCCCCTCTGTGCCATTTTCAAGTGGGAAAATTGAGAGTGAAGGAGAGAACTTGATCATGAGAAGAAGTAGGATTGCGGAAGGTGTTTTAGTTTTGTCTTTGTTTCTTACCATCATGCCCTATTTCTAATCAGTTTTCTCCAAGTTGGGTCTGTTTTGCCCATGGTGGTAATTGGTGGGTGATCTCCTTACCTTTATTTTGACTCAGGAGCTTTTTCAACTAATTTTCTCCTCCTGTTCTGTGGAGGGAGGAAGTGTGAGGGACTGGCTGAATGCGAGTCTGGAAATCATCCAAGGCTAAGGTGCCACAAAAAGAAATACAAATACTTAGTTAGAAGATTTCCAATATTGATCTGTTTATCTGCTTGATAAAATCCTCTTCCAAAGATTTTCAGTGGGCCAGTACTTCCTAATTATTATGAGCACATGTTCATAAAACCTATTGGTGCTTCCAGTCATAGGTAGAAAAACCTGAAGGTTTCAGGTGGAGGCTTGGGAAACACTTGTTTGGTGTAGACATCAATACAAATTGATACAAGTAGGACTTGCGGTTGTCATTTACAGAATGCAGATAGATTGCTGTTAATTTTCACTTTTGTAGCTGTAGGCAAAATAGCCTCCAATTTTAAGCAAGAGGAGACAATAGCAACAATAAGTTAAAATTACTCAATACCATATGCTTCGGTCAGTATTTTAAATGAAATTCAAGATACAGGAAAGCTCTCATCTGTTTCCATATTTCACTTGGAATGAAATCACCACATAAACTTTAATAAATAAGCATTTCTGGAAAAAATAAACTCTGTTTTAAGAAGGTTACCAGTCTCAGGAAAGAAACTCTAAAAACAACTTATCATTAGTGTTTCAACTCATACGATTTGTGAATTTTTTGAATTCGTAACAGATTTTAGACATATCAAAGCTGTGAGCTATTTCTGAGAAAGGACAAGAGCAACTCAGAAGTGTTATCTGGGATTCCAATTTTGTGTCAACTTTTCATCTGGCTTTTCCTTATGGAAGAATTTTGGAAGTTGAATAGTCATAAAATTAAAGGTGTGGGTATATGTGTCTGATTTTCAGAGCAAAACCTTCCCTTTCTCCTTGGAGGCAGCACTGACTCCTCTTTGTCAAGCCCAGGTGTGGATTTTTGTGCTCTGTAGGCCTTGTCCTGGTGTTGATTGGTCTGTGTGGCGTGGTGGAAGTGCCTCTCTGCCGCTTTTTTTTCACCAAGTCAAGTATTCATCTCAGTTTTAGGAATCTCTTAACATGGCTGCGATACATGCCTGGGATGAAAAAACATCTCTGTGTAAAATAGTAATGCCATCAAGCAATGCAAAGAAGCCTTCTTGAAAGAAGAAAGTAGAGGAAGCTGTTTTTGGGAACTCTTGTGAGCAACTCTTTTGTAACTTGAACTTCAGCTCTGGTTGCCAGCTCTATCCCATTTAGAGAGTAAGCTTTTGAATGAGGTCTAGTGCCCTGTGGCATTTAATGCACTGACCTTAGCCCCCAGCTCCCAGAAATGGCCCATATGAAATTATTTTTTTCATTTCAGTTCCTTTCCATGCCGGAGAAACAATGGTGTTTCTCTGCTTTTGTAGACAAAACCGGAAAATAAGCCTATAAAGGTCACAGAGAATACAGCCTGCATTTATAGAATATAAACACAATAAGCTAGGGTCTTTGCAGGGCTCCAGCTAATGTAGAGACAGTCACTGGTTATAACAGGTGGTGTGGATGCTGTTTTGCTATTGTTTTTATCAAGAAACACTCAGGCACTAATAGAAAATGTAGTTAAAGCTGAATCTCCTCCTGTATTTGAAATGGAGCACAGATGTAATTTATGGCTGTAGTATCTGCTGTTCAAATTAAGATCTTGTCAGATTTCCCATTATAAAGCCAAACTAAAAAAAAAAAAAAAAAAGAAAGAGGCCACAATTGAATGAGTGAACACAATAAACACTTGATTCATCTAACATGGCTTCTGTCTCAAATCTCACGTTGTACATCCCAGGCACAATGAGCTTCCTTTAGTGCATGCACATTCATGACCTGTTAACAGCCCTGCCAGAGGTTTTATGATGCCTGCACACCTGCATTCCTCAGAGTCCTGCTTGGTCCCTACTCTTGTTGCCTCTACTAACACTTCCCAAGCTTAAATGGATCCTCTCAGCTGCAGCTGGAGACAGAATTTCCCATGAAGGTGTGTGGTCACCATTACCTGGAGAGACATTTGAGTCAAAACACAAAAGTATGGAGACAAGGCTGGTTTAGGGGAGATGTTCTTGCCTGCATCAAGGAAAACTGACAAGTTTTTATGCATTTGCTGAGAAGTTTGCTTTATCTCTATTTCTCCTTCACATACATTCTATTCTTAGGAATTAAAACCTTTTTGTTTTGGTTAAGATTAAAAGACAAGGCATTTGATTGCTTGGAATCTCCAGATTTACAGCGATTTAGGAGACACTATTTCTAAGCCAGCTTTGTGAAAAGATCTTTGAAAAGAAGTACAAATATTGTATGATCTTCCTACTGCTCTGAAAGTACAATAGTTAAATTTCATAGTCAGCAGCTGTGGACAGTTAGGTAGTTACCTCATTTTTAGTGTGTTTTCCTCTCTCTTTTGGTCAAGCTTGGTTTGCCACAGATAACATTTCAGGCTCACTTCAGTGAGTAATTACAAGGCAGCTGATATCCCAGTGTAGAATTTGTCACAAAATTTGTCAAAACATCTTGACTGGATTTTTAAAGAGAAAGATAGGTTAGTATTTTTTTCCCCCTTTATATCTGAATGTTTTATTTGACCCTGATTTGTGTGGGAAAAATCTCTTGCAACTGTCTTTGAAATAGTTAAAATCATACCTCATTAGGATTGCATAAGTTTTAGGCTATATAACATTCTATGGCATACAGATGTCTTTGGAGGGATAACATTATTTATGTGTGTTATTTCTCATTTCTGTTTGTGTTCATGCATGAAGGAGGAAAGAAATATTATTGCTGTCTGTGGCTTAAATTCAAAACTACTGAGGCTTGATTTTATTATAGTCTATATTTAAAGTTGTCTTTCTCTTCCTTGTTCATTTTAAATTAGTTTAGGCTGACACCACTACTGATTTAAAGACATAGATGCTATACTTTTCATCTAAATATTTTAAGCATTTTCATTCTTTTATGTCCTTATTAGTGGGCAAGTACATGTAGACTATTTTTTTTTTCGCAAAAGGCTATCAGCTAGTTTACATGTGAAAATGGAAAGCTTTAAATACAAACAGATAATAAAAGTCTTAAGAGTGACCTGGCTGTGCTGACCTGTAGTGGTGCAAAATTTGGGTTTTCTAAAGTTGTGCATGTTTTTTTGTTATTTGTCTTGTAATGGTTTAACCTTATAACGCCCCCATCCCCAGTTCCTGTGGCCTTTCCCTGAGATAGATCCTGTCAATCACACTGTCAACCACACCCTAAGCCTGAACAGTTCTAGTAAGACTTCAGGGTGATACAGCAGGGTGTCAGGTTCCCCCACACCCCTTTCTTTCCCTAGATGGCCCTGCCAATTGTCCCCTGTTCTTTCTCACTCTCCCCCTCTCCCCTGGGATTGGCTTTAGGCATCTCCTTACCTGGGAGATGCCCCTGATATTTAATGGGCTGCTTGTGCCCCAGAGAGACGCTCTTGCACTCTCCCCTCGTGGGTGAAGACTGAATAAACCTATCTGCTTCCCACCCGAGAGTCTGCTCCATCTTCCTCGCCATCTAACACATTTCAGCCTGAGGTTCAGACCCACGAAACATCGAAGGTACCAAGCCTTCCTTTTATGCTAATCAAAGAGCTACAGCTTGCCAATGAAACAGCTCAGGACATCAGCATACAGACCAAGCCTTGCTCAAGCATGGAACATATAGTTAGTATGTACTTGTATAATAGATGCAGCACTAATTTATTCCTCTTAGGATATGATATTCCTCAGATGCAAATGTATATTTTAAAAATATTTTATCTCATGAAAATGTTTATTTCCACCAGGCACTCTGTAAGAACTTTTAAGAACCAAATTGCAGAGATTACTCTCTGTTATTCTGTTATTTCTGTTATGCAATACTGGCATATTGCAGGGAGAAAATGGAAAAAGAAAATATTAAATTTGAAAGCTGGTGAAGGAGGGTTTCTGGGCAATTGCATCTGGCAGTCCACAGAAAGTATTGAGTACTTCTAGTACTTGTATGTTCTCTGCTTCCAGCCATCTTTCTTCAGGCAATCATAGAAGCACTTAGGTTAGAAGGGGCCTCTTGAGGTTATCTGATTCCTTCTTCTTTCCCTTTTTGAAATGGGAGTAGCATTTGCTTTCTTCCAGTCTTTAGGGACTTCCCCCATTCTCTAGGACCTTTCCAGGATAACTGAGCAGCCTTGCAGTGGCCCCTGTTCAGCTCCTCAGCACCTGTGTGTGCATCCTGTCAGGCCTCATGGGCTTGCAGATCCAGGTTAACTGCTCCCTATTCTGCTTCTCCTCGCCGACTGTGAGTTTTCTTTGCTCAAGATTTTTGTTCTCAAGGGCCTGAAGCTCCTGAATGTTGGTTTTACAAGAAATGGTTGAGGCAAGGAAGGCAGTGAATACCTCAGCTTTTTCTATGAACTTGGTCAGCATGGTCCTTCTCCAGTTAGTGGAGAGGGACCATGTCTTCCCCAGCCTTACTTTTTTATGTTGGTATACTTGCAGAAGGTCTTCATGTTGTACCTCACTAGATTCAATTCTGGTGGGTTTTAACCTTCTTGACTCCTACACACAACCTGTGACTCTCTATGTTCCTCCTCACCGGCACCCATTTCCACCTCCTGTATATCTCCTTTTTATGTTTGAGTTCAGTCATGGACTCTTTACTTGTCCATGTAGGATTCCTGTAGCCTGGCTTTGCTTTCCTGCTTTACAGGATGGCTCTTTATAAAATTTTTTGGTGGATCCTTGGATACACATCAGCTGTTATGGATCCCTCTTCTTACCAGAACTGTGTATTTAGGGGTTTTTCCAAACAGATACCTGAAGAGATTAAAGTTTGCCCTCCTGAAGTCCATGTTGCTGGCCCTGCTTTTTACTTTCCTCCCTCCTCTTAGAATCCTGAAATCCATGGCCTCATTGTCTCTCCAGCCAGGATTGCCCCCAACTTTTACAAATTCACAACCAATTCTTCCTTGTTTATGAGAATCAGGTTCAGCAGAACACCTTTCTTTGCTGGTTCCTCAAATACCTGTATCAAAAACTCATAATCAATATAACTATGTTTTCTCCTGGGTATCCTGAATTTGAGCCTCCAACAAACAGCAAGACTTCCTCAATAGAAAGTCAGCTTGGGGGCTGTATTATGTTGCAATGCAAGATGTAACCAAAAGTATGTCTTCTATTACCATTTGTTAAAACCAGGTGAGGCAGCATTCTGTATCTCTTCTATGGCCCATCCTCTCTCCAGGGGATATCTTCTCTTAATGGGTCATTGAGTCACACTGCATGACTGATAAAATTACATCATCCCACTGTGAGATGATCCACCCAGCCGAGCACTCCTACCTGGGTAAAAGTCTGAGATTTGGAACACCAGGACAGCCTGTTTCCACTGGATTCCCAGAGGAAGATTGGACCCATCTACACCATCACTGGACCTTCTGAGGAAAACTACACCCTTCTACAGGATCATTGCTTCAACAGAACCACATCTGTCACACCAGGAGGACTGCAGCCACCATTTAATTGGATTGCTAACAACACCCTGACAAACAGGGTGTAAGGTTGTATTCTGACTCTGTCAGTGTTTTGTTTCATTGTTTGTTGGGGTTTTTTTGGTTTTTTTGTTTTTGTTTTTTTTTGTTTGTTTGTTTCATTGGGTTTTTGTTGTTGTTGTTGCTGTTTTTGGTTTTTTTTTCCTTTTTTTTGTATTACTGTGCTTTTATTTGAATTCTCCTAGTAAAGAACTGTTATTCCTATTCCCATATCTTTGGCTGAGACCTCCTTAATTTCAAAATTGTAGTAATTCGGAGGGAGAAAGTTTACATTTTCCATTTCAAGGGAGGCTCTTGCCTTCGTTAGCAGACACCTGCCTTTTCAAACCAAGACAGGGGCCTTCATCACCAGTAAGAGTTGCCTGCCAGTTCCACTACCACTCACACCATCGGTCTAGAAGTTTCAAGAGGCTCAGGCTCATCTGCTAGAAAAGATCATTCGGCATCACCTCCTCATCAGCAAAGAGAACAGTGAATGTATTGCCGCAAATCTTTGAGTGGGGCAGGACCTTCCTTTTAAAGTGAGTCATCATCACCTTCCAGCCTTCATCCTGATCAAGGTTTTCACTTTTACCTCACAGGCACAGTCTCTTCCTGCTACAGCTGAAGGTTCAGACTTGAGGCTGCAGTGTCTTAGACACGATGTGGCTCACGTCTTTCTTGTCTTTTCTGATGTGTGATATGCTGACCTTCTCTGACAGTGCTTTCAGGGAGCTAGAGCTGAGCACTCAGATGCTCTTGTGCAGCTGAATGAAGTACTGTTGCTGCAAGGAAACACTGATGTCAGATCCCAGACTGGTGGGAAGTGTTTATTTTCTATTGATAAAATGCAGAAGTTAGCTTCTTAATGGTGACATTTGGAAGGCTGGTTAACCAAAGTGCTGAGCTGCAGCTGGAACTATTATTACATAAACAGAAATTGTATCTTCTCTTGTAGCTGTTACTAGGCTTATTTACTCCGGGCTCTTGGATTTCTCATAGTTAGTGATATATTTTTCTATAAAGAAAAGTCCATCTTTTTTTTAGCTCTTATGACAGGGATACGACACAGTTAGGCACTTCAGAAAGAAAGATTGTAAAACGTATCTGTGCTTTACCTGTCTAGATTGATCCAGCAGGGCCAGATGAAGCCCGGGAGCAATGTCAAAATTACTGGGGGTAGTACCTGCTCACCTAAAAACATATAAGAAGTCAATCCAGGGAAAGAGACAGCAGAATGCATGGGAGATATTCAAGTGGACATCTACCATGGAAGACATCAAGGATGACCAGTGAGGAATTGCCCAGTGAAGGCTCTGATGTGCTCTTTCAAATCAAGATGGGGTTCATTTAAGCCGAAGATTGCAACCATGGTGTCCCAAACAGAGATACTTGCCTAATTTCTCTAAGCATTTTGAAATATCTGTCATCTCTGTTTAGGGTTTGGGTTTGTCTGGTAATTTAAATTGGAAGTGGGACCATGGTATTTCAACAAAGTGTTTCTTGCTAAAACCCGCTACATCCTTCAAGTAAGTGCATTCTTTTGTTCTGTAAATCACTTGCAAGAAAGCAGAGTTTTTATGCTGTTTTTTTTTTTTCCTTAGTGTATTATCATCGTTGCTTTCCTGTATCTTGATTGAATCCACAGACCTGTGGTAACAACTTCACTTTCCCCATGCAGCAGTGAATTGAGACTTTCATGAAAATGTGAGTACATTTCTGATGTGCACCAGTCAAATTAAAATGTGTATAGTTTAGGCAGATTCAGACCTGTTCTCACTAGTAAATGAACTGGTATCTCACTACTGAGGGGCAACAAGAAATTTAACAAGGCTTAGGGGGGAAAATAATTTTCTGTACTGCTGGAATTAGTGCCAGAGTTAAGCAACAGGGAACCAATAAAAAAATCCTTTCTGTAGAACTTACTCTCTGTCTTCTCTTCCAAATTACTCCTGTTACCTCATGCCAGTGAATCTTTGCTGCATTGCTTCCTATTTATTCTGAAACAGCTGGAAATATTCTTTCATGTTATTATCCTGTTAGTGAATAAGCAAAGTGTTTTTCCCAAGCTCACACAAATTACGGCAAAGCAGGGCATGGAGCCCACGTTTGCAGATATATGAGGAAGATATAGTATTCTCAGAGGACTTTTTCCACCCACCTTGGTGAAACAACAACCATATTTAGGAAAGTAGAACATGAAGTAGGAAAAAGACAGAGTGGATAGGCTGACATTTTGCTTCCCTAAAATCCATGAGTGAATTTTCTCTATATTGTAAATCGGAAAAGTTCTTATTGACACTGACGACATACTGAATCTACTAATAATTAAATGTTTTATTGTGACATCCGGCGGAATCAATGGAAGAACTTTCTGTTACATTGAATCCTCTTGTTGGCAAAGGATAGCATTCTAACCTACAAGTTTTGGTTTCTCATCCTCTCTTGTACAGAAAAGGTGCCTGAGATGGGATTTCACTGGCTGCTTAAGAGTAACTAAGAACTCTCATCCTTCTGTTCGCAAATCTCAATCTCGTTGGTGCCAGAAATCACATTTAAACAAATAATCAGAGTGATTGTAGATAGATAGATCATAGGTGCAGTATAAGAATCCTTTTCATTTCTATGAATCTCAGATAAAATTCTAAGTGGAATTGGACTCCTAACATAGTAAAGAGGAATGTAAAACTCACAAGTTAAAAGCAAGTGTGCTCATGATGAGATTTACACTGAACACCCTGAAAGAAAGGGATTCGGTGTGAGTAGGGCACATCATTCATGCTACTGCAGCACTCACAGCACTTAGTACAGCAATAGGCATTTCAACTACTTTGAGTTAAAAATACATTTATTGCCAGTGTCAAATTATATTAATTAATTATCTTTTTTTGTCTAAGTTCACCCAAAGGTTGGTTGATCTATTTGGTCTCCTTTGAAGATGATTTCTGAGTTTGCAATTTCCTTTTCAGGAAGTAGAAAATATTTGTGGAAAATATATAAATAGATATGCAAGCATAGGAATATACGTCATGAATTGTAAGTTCTATAGGTGAGGTGGGACCCATAAATGTTTCAAAAATCAGGTGGCACATGTGGTCAACTCATAAAACAAGTAGATTAACTCCCGCTTCTGTCACTATGAGTGACCTTGAAAAGCTACTTCTGTGGTTTTTGCCTCCTTGAACTGTTGTGCCCAAGGAGCCTATGCCAGTCCTTGTTCAATTCTTTGCCCCTGCTATACTGGCTTTCTACCATGCTTAGGAAAAACCACATTCATAGCTTTTGGTGCGGGGATAAGAGATAACTTCTGCAAAGGAGCTGTTGAATATTACCATTCTTAAGCACTTATTGAATCCATCCTACCTCCTGGAAATGCTGCTGGAAGAAGGTATGTTAGCAGCATGCTGATGGGTCAGAAACATGCTGCATGGAAATGAGCGTTCTGACCAACAGTTAAAGGCAAAGGCAAATGCACCTATTTTTAATGTACATTGCACACAGCTGCTCTTGTCTTTTTGCATCAAAAACTAATATTGATTCATCTTTTTGTATCAAAAACTAGTACTTATGTTCCCAAATGATTGCAATGGAGACAGCTTTGAAAATGTGATGAAGGAAATATTCAGAGCCTTTGCCAGCTTTGTCTCCAAGGTGTGGAGTCTCTATCCATATGATACCAAGGTTTGTCTGACAATCTTCAGTACATCAGCACATTTAAGTCTGGAAGAACTGGCTTAGTGGCCCAACATAATGCAAGAACATCTCCCTTCTAGTTTAGCTGGGTTAGTTAAAAAGGTCTGATTGAGACCATGATCAGCTCCTTCACTGGTAAGAGTTCTGTTGAGCAAAGGTAGAAACAAGAGTGTGCTCTTCTTTTGCCTTGGGAACTACTTTTACCTGGAGATTTACTGCAGTGCCCTTCCTGCCACCCACACAACTGTGCAGCAGTGACATCTGTGCCAGACCTATACTTTATCTGTTCTGACCCTGACACAGACCCAACAGTTTGGCTTCCTGGTTTGGGCTCAGACCTGTCTCATCATTACAGAAGTGCTGGTTGATCAGAGGATTGTATTTGATCTTCAGCAATGTCTCTGGCCCTGATCTGGACCTACTGCTCTGCATCCTGGCTCCCTGTAGGTGAGGTACCTGCTCATGTCTGCCTTGGAATTGTGCCCGAGTCTCAGCTCACTACTCCTTAGAGGAGCAGCTTTTTTGTTGCTTTGTAACACAAAGTTGCCAATTAACATCAAATATAAGGATAAAATAGATCATACGTTTTCTTTTCTGCTATGAATCAAGGAATGTTAAGTGTGACCTTGCCGACTGTGGAGCACTTAGGCACTTCTCTCAGAGGCATCCCACCCTCACAGGTCCCCCAAATCCCAGCATGGACTGTCCACTTACCTGATACCCCAGCTCAGAACTTCAGAATTGAGTCTCCTCTGCTCATCAGCTGGTATCAGCCTGAAGATTGTCAGTGAATACAAACCCTCTCTCTCTCTCTGTCTCTCTCTGTCTCTCTTTGTCTCTCACTCTCTCACTACAGCAGAGGTTTTGGGGAAGGTGCAAACTCTCAGCCATTCCTGCAGCTGGCACCAGGCACAAGGGCCGTATGTGAGCTGTGCTCCTACTCCAGCTGACAGTGCTGAGACTTGCACTCACACTCATCACCCCAGGAGCTGGTTTTCAGGGTACAAACTGTTCCTGCCCCAGTGGCTGGAGGTTAAAGTCCCCCCTTGCTCCAGCTGCCGGCACTGAGACCCTCCTGACTGGCTCTGAAG
>VXBB01009089.1:135619-153915 GCA_013399915.1 Illadopsis cleaveri | reverse complement strand
GCACCAGGCCCCTTCTGTACCCGGCCCTGCCCACCCCGCCTCTTTGCTCCTCGCTGCTCCCTCTTCCCTGCACGTCTCTTCCATGGCTGGCATAGTCCCACTGACCCACTCCAACACCCTCGATCCTCAACTTTACATCCTTATCCTTAGCAAATTTCCAAGTTTTCTACAGGCTATTGATAGCTCACCCGCTGGTGTGGCTGACCCAGGTTTGTTTGTATAGGGACCTCCCTTATAACTTGTCAGTCTGGTTTCCGTCTCTGTATGTTCTTATTTATAGCTCCTTTGATCAGATACTCTAAAGGAGCAGGGATTCTCCTTCTGCATACTCTTAGTTGAATATTCAATATTTAGTTGAATGTCATGGGAAATATCCCAAGAAAGTTTATGGAGATAAACCTACAGAGCATAGTGTTAATTACCAGCAGAAAAAAAAAAAACAGGAAAAGTAAAAAGTTTGTAAAGTAATTGGAGGTAAGCCATGGGACAAGTCTTTTCTACTGTGTTAAAAAACTTACATTTGTCATTTTTTATGGCAAAGCCAGATGTCTTCACTTCTACAAGTAATTTCATTTTAATTAGCTTTAAGTTCACAGCTACCAAAACCTTGCTTTAATATAGACTTTGAGAAACTAAAATTGAGGTGAGAGGTCAGCTTTATAAAATGCCGAGTAATTTTGTAGTAATCAAAGCTTCATATATTTATTCTCTACTGGCTTCATTTTTGTAATAAATGGTTATTTTCAGATTGTCAAGCTTTTTAAAAGAGGAAAAATTCCCAGGAATTTTTGCTTGTTTTGTAAAAGTTGATATTTTAAATATAAAAAGTCCTTTTTAGCTCTAGTTATTTGGATACTAATGCTCCCAGTGGAATAACTCATACAGAAGTTTTTTAAAAGTGTGGTATTAAAGAATAAACAGAAATCAGCCTTTTGTTTTGTCTATCCTCCAGATCAAAAAACCCCAAACAACAAAACAAACAAACAAACAAAAAAACCCCCACCACAAATAAAAAACTCCCAAAACCAAACCAAATCAAACCAACAATCAATCAATCAAAACTAAGACCAAAACTCAAAAAAACTCCAAACCAACAAAATAACTGACCAGAACATTCACATGGTCTTGGCTGACCCACCTAGACAGCTGTAGTATGATCTTTGATTTTTTAAAATCTGCATTCAGATGGAAGAAAATATCACTTTCCTTGCACAATTCTTGAAGTGAAGAGTGTAATCTTAGTGATACACTCACTTCAAGCAGTTTGTCAGAAGGGAGTTAATGGGAGTGGGATCTATGCAGAGGAAATGGTGTTGCAAGAAAGGGCAATGAAAATCGAATCAGTTTAAGTTTAGAAAGGGTTAGAAACAAAAGGAATTTCACCTCTTCTATCACAAGTTTTTGCCCATCAGAAACATTTGGTAAGCAAATTTCTCTTCAGCCTTTGTGAATCTAACAAGTGTCTCATGCTTCCCATTGCCATGTTAAGAGTAGAAGTGTACAGAAACACCTCACATCTCAGTCTTCTCAGTACTGTTTTGCCAGGAAGAGTGCCTTTGTGAAAGAAACCATATGTTGACATAACCATTTCTTTCATCCTAGAAAACTTTTCAGTAATTTTGTCTCAATACAAGTGCTTGAGAAGTTCTCTGTGTCTTTAGGAGGGGCCACAAGAAGAGTTCTGAAGTGAGCCATTGTTTCTGGTTACTCTGCTGTTGTGTCAAAGTAATTGGCAATATTTGACCTGATGGTTGTGTGCAGGAGCAGATCTGCATTATCCTGGTGCATGGGGAGAACCAGTTTTCAGTTGATCATTAAACAGGACTCACTTGAACACGTCTGCAAAACCAGTCCAGGGTCTTGAACATCAGGATTCAGCAGGAAAGAGAATACAACAAAGTTTAGTGACATTCCTGAAAATTGTGTGCCTAGAAAATGTCATCAGCCTGAATGTATGTATACCTCTGTATCTTAGCAAAGTCCTAGGCAGGTGGGCCAAAGGATGGGAATGGCTGGCTTAGAATAGCTCAGTTATCCTGGTGACTATGAAACTGCTTCACTTTAAGTATTCTTAAATGTCTTACTGAGACTCATACTGACTGAGGCTCACAGGCTAAATGAATCCTCAGCAGTTTTCAGATGAAACAATATCTGTGAGAAGTGATTGAACACCAAATTGATGTGCAGCCATTCAGAGGGACCTTGACTTCCATAGCTACTGTTACAAGCGTGACTTGTGCAGGCTCTGTCTGAGCAACATCAACACATTTAAGTAGTAAGCTGGCAATTTTTATATCAAGGCATAGAGTCAAACCTCTTGCTGCTGTTGCTTATTCTCATCAGCACTGAAAAGCTCAGAAGTAAATGCAGCTCAACTCAGCGAGTGCTTGGAGAGGACTCTGCTCTTGTGACTGCAGCTCTTAGTTCAGGGCAGAAGATACCAAGCTTCACTTGATCAACTCTGTCAGGAGATGTGTGACCTTGGGTCATGTGGCACATAAGAGCTTTCGTTTGGCTACACAAATAAGTTTTCTGAAGAAAGAGAAGACAGACAAGGGGAATGTTTGCAGCAGCACATTATTTTTCAGCTGTGGAGAGGCACAGGCCCTGAAACTGCAGTGAGCTTCCAGCACAAGATTACTTTCATGCATGCAGGTGATACACAGCCTGCACTGCACATAACAAAAGCTGAGACTTGGTCACAGGCCTCACAACATCGGGGTTAGATGATTTATCCACATATGCATGACCAGCTGTAGCGGGTTAGCCTCAGTCCGAGACAGCCACTCACTCATTCACTCCCCACTAAGTGGAATGTGAAAGGGTGTCAAAAGGGTAAACATGTGAAAACCTGAACACTTTAACAGATAACACAAAAGCTGTGCTACCAATTAGAGCAAAAGAAGGAATTGTTTCACTGCTTTTCAAAGGCCAGCAGGTGTTCAATCTCCCCCAGGAGATCACAGATATTCTCTGTCCATTACATGCAACCATTGTTCAAAAGGCCAACACTCTAACCCTGGACATCCCCGCCTTCCTCCTTCTTTCCCACAGTTTTTATTGCTCAGCATGGTGTATGGAATATTCCTTTGGTCAGTTGGGATTCGCTGTCTTGGCTGGGTAACCTCAACTTCTTGTGCACTGCCACCCTGATTTCTGTGGTGCGGTATGACAGAGAAGTTCTGACCCTTTCCAACCATTACTCAGAAATAACTAAAGCACCACTATGTTACCAATAATTTTTGATCACAAATCCAAAATATTTCACCATACTAACTGCTATGAGGAAAATTAACTTCATCCCACCCAAAACCAGTACACCAGTAGTGGCAGCCTAGAATTTGACCTAGTTATCCAGAATCCAAGAACAGAGATTATTATTCATAACGTATGAACAGGCCTCCTTCCCTTTGACACATTTCCACACAAGCTTTAATATGTGCCTTGCACACCTTGCAGCAAGATCTGCCTAGTTCAACAGGGGCAGTTTTCCCTGTGACACATAACTACACTGTTCTTGCTTCCCTATGGATGCCTGGTGTGTTCTCACCACTGCGTATGGACTAAGAGTCTACCTGGTCAACCTACTAGTAGATAACTTTATCTGACAAACATTCAGAGTTGTGCCTCAGTCAGAAATAACCCACCCTGACAACATGCTACCCACCATTTTTCGGATGGGTGGCAGATCTCAAGGAAGATTCATTAAACAAGACTCTGCTCAAATGTTGTTTGATTTTCTATTCCCTTCTCTGCTGACATTATTTCTTGTTTTGAGAAATGGAGTCTGCTGGGGCCTGAAGGGGTCCATCTGTCCAAGAAGGGGAAGAGCACCTTTGGCCATAGGCTTGCCAGGCTGGTGAAGAGGGCTTTATATTCAAGGTGCCAGGAGATGGGAACTTCCACCCATTCCACTCCAAACAGTTTGATGTCAGTGTCAGTAGATCCCAGAGCTTGGAGTGAGGTCAGGAGGAAAACACCTGAAAATCCACAGAGGAATTCCTGTCACTCCAGCCAGTAAGTTGTCTTCACTGAGGACCAAATTTAGATGCCTTTGTGCAAACACATAAAACATGGGGAATGAACATGAGGAATCACAGATGCATGCCTGCTTGCAGGGCCATAATCTTATTGGCATCACTGAGACATGAAGGGATGCCTCCATGAAGGGAGAGTTGGAATGGAAGACATGGCTCTTCAGGGAGGACAGGGAGGGGGCACAAGGGCCTGAAGTGACAGGACTAGAAGTAATGGCTTCAAGCTAAAGGACAGTAGTTTTTGGTTAGAGGTTAGGAAGAAGTTCTTTACTGTGAGGATGGTGGGCAGGTTTCCCAGAGGAGCTGTAGATGCCCCATGCCTGGAGAGGCTCAGGGTCAGGTTGAATGTGGCGCTGAGCAACCTGGTCTAGTGGCCCGTGGCAGGAGGGTTGAAACTAGATGATTTTTAAGGTCCCCTCCAACCCAAACAAGTCTATGATTCTATGATGAACATATAATAAATTTTATTTGCCTTTTTTTTAAAAAAAAAAAAATTTTTTTTTTTTTTAAAATTTTGTGTTGTTCTTCCTGCCTGCTGAAGTTTTGAATCAGATCAAAATGCTTCTGGCAAATCAGATGAAGCAGACCTGGATGTGGGAGACAGGAAGTTTCCAGAGAATTACTGAAACAGGTAATATTTTTCCATTTCGGTGGTATCAAAGAATTCAGCAATTCTTTTCCTACTTCTTCTGCTGCTACTTCCTTCCTCAGTAAGGGTCAGGATCTAATCCTAATATTGGATTTAGCCTTGGATATGACAATACAGAAGCCTGTCCACCATAGCCCAAGCGTGCTACATCACATAAGGCCTTAGTTGTAACTTAATCTTCAGTATTCTTGGGCCAAATTCTTTCCAAACTATGCTCCAGACTCCCTTTAAAGCCCCCAAAAGCGGACAAGAGAACTCCCTGTTTGGAATTTTTATGGCAAATCCTCTTTTATACATTATTTCTTCTTATCTTCTTCTATGGTTACAGGAATGTACAGGTGAAAATATCACTGTACATTCCTTTGAGGAGGGCTGGTAACATGACAATCTGGGCGTGATGCCATCCTCCACTCATTCCTGACAAACTGACAGGAATGTCAGGCCTGTTTGATTTCATCTGACAGCTGAGGGATGTTATTCACCTCTGTTGCTTTATGCACCATAAAGAATGAGCTCACACAATCCATCCAGAGCAAATAATCAATGTTCGATTTAATACTTAGGAAGAAGCACAAGGCTTAAAAATGAAAAGGAGAAAGTAAAAAAATCCACAATCATAAAAAACCGCAAGGGAAAACACAGTCTACTCACCGCAGGAGTTCAATTCTCCAAGCTTCTGGTAGTGATTTTGTTTGAGCATAATTGCTTTTGTGAATCAGGCAATCACATGATGCAATAAGCAAAACAGTAAATCAGTTCAAGCAGTGATGTACCTTATAATTAAGCAATGCAAGTAATCAACCTAAAATGGGACCCACATGAAATTGTAGTGTCATCAAGCAATAACTCAATCACAGCTCATGTGGTAATCATGTGGAAAAGGTTGTTTCATTATTAAGCCCCTCAATTTTTAAATTCCTAGTAGAACCCAGGAAATGTTTAAATGCCCTGTCAGAAAACAGAACTGCTTTCCAGTTAGTAGTTTTCCTTACTGTCAAATCTGTAGAAGACACTTTTATCTTTCCTGAAGCCCCAGGAGAATTGGCTTTCTAAGAGTGTCTCTGTCTTTGCTCTGAAAGTCTTTATTTTAAAAGGAGGAACACTGTGTTCCTATCCTTTTTATTCCTCTCCAAAAGCTCATCTAGTCTCCTGACAAAGGGATCCTAGCATGGTATTTTGCAATCTTTCCTAGGGAAAAAAAAAAATCAAAATCTTACCTTTTGCTCTGTGGAATTCCTTTCCACAAACAGAGCTGTTTTAGGCTCCTTTGTGATCAAAATAACTCCTTGTAAAATTAAAATAAAAGCTTTTGTGAAGCAAAACTTCTTTTGTGATTGAAAACATTTCAAGAAACTGGAAGCAGAAATGAGCAATAACTTTTTAAGTCATTAGGTTTTATCTGTAGCATTTTCTGCTGAAGTTTTTGATTTTCAGGTAGTTTCAACAGAAATGTGTGAGTTTTAATTTTTTTAGTTCAACATTTCTTGAACTCTGTGAAAACTGAATCAAAAATAATTTGAGAAAAAAAAGCACAACTAAACTAAAGTAAGGAAGTCCTTTTATAGAAACTGTCATGAAAGATAATATTATCATGTGGGTTTTACTTCAAGTCTCTTTTCTAGGGCTGAAGTTTAACACCATTCTCACAAGCTGCATTTATTTCCTTGGGAGTTAAGTTCTCATTAGTGTTTCCTTGGTAGATGCTGCTTCATTTATTTCAGCTTCTGCCTTCTGTGATATTTTGAGCTGCAGCCTCCATGAAGTCAGAACTCTCATCTCAGCTGCATCACAGGGAGTGTCCTTTTTAGACAGCTAAATATATCACCATGACTTGAATTTTCTTCAGGGATTTGTGAATTGAATAGATGGGGGTCTCCATTCCCTCTGGACTGACATACAATTGAGAAAGCTGGACCTTTACCTGCTGAATACCTATTTCATTCTAGCCTGACAATATTTCAGTCCCAGAACAGTAATGAGATTTCCCAAACTTGTTTGTCTTCTAATTGCGTAGTTTTATCCTATGCTCGGAGTCAAAGAGGGAACTGGTCACCAATTAAATATGACATTTCTCCTGTTTTCCTGTCCCAAAGTGACCTGACATGTCCCACTAATCTTCTCCTTGGGTCTTTAGGAAGCCTACACCATATTATTCTGTACTTTTCCACTAATATATGCTGTAGGATACAAATGTAATGAAACTCAGTGCAAGACCTTATGGGAGGGTGAGGTACTATTTTTAAATTGTCTGTAAGTAGGTTAAAGCTTGGCACTTAGATTTTCACATCCAGTCACCAGCACCAAGATGAGTGTGCCCAGCTGCTCCAACAAAGATCAGTGATGTATGACACAGAGGACAATGGATGCTTACTCCTGAGTCTCCACTGCATCTCTTGGGTTTGTCATGGCAGGTTCTTGGATTAACTGGTTTTCATATACTTCAGGAATCCTCAGCTATTTACATTGACACTTATTTGTGCCTTCATGAACAAGATAAGCCCATTGTCCTCATTTCCTGATTTTTAGACAATTTTAAGAGTATAGTGTGTTTTCTTGTGGAGATAGGAGGAAAATAACCAGCATAGGATATGCTATAACTGTGCTGCCATCTTTCCTTAAGAAAGGTGTCATTGACAGGCCATGCATTGACAGGTCTCTCTTACGAGAGCAGTCATTTTCTAGAGTCAATTCAAAAAACCACCAGTCTGCCAGTGTTTAGCAGTTTGATGATCGTTTCCTATGTCCTTGGTTACCAATACAGTCTGTTCAGGTAAAACCTCCTCTGCTGTTTCTTGGGAGCATGCACACATACAGAGGTGTACACTTTTTTAATAGTTCATCTTTCAAGCCAACTGTTCTCTTTCTGTTAAAAATCTTTTTAGAACAACCTCAAAACCAGTATTTCACCATTGGAGCCAGATATTTCTTTAGACCTTCAACCTTATTCACCTCCAAAAATACAGGATACTGCCAGGATCTGAGAGTCAGAGGACTCCCTTTATAAGACACTGGTAGCACAGAAAATAATTATTTTTATTCTTTTGTAAGGATGAAGCTATCTGAGAAGGAGTTGGTTCTGATCTGCAAATCATTTCCATTACCATGTCACCACTTTTCACCTTAACAAATATTGTCTCTATCAGCATCCTTTTCTGTAGTCCCTGAGAAGTGAGATCAGCTTTTTAGGGACAAGTGCTCCTCCCTGAGTATCCACACACTTCTGATTGACAGGAGAGATATCTAGTCATATCAGTTGTACTAGCCAATGGATGAACATGGTTCAGTCTAGGCAATATTTCCCATGGGCTGCAAGCCAAAATCCAATGTCTGGCTCTGGTCTGGCCTTACATGGGCAATGGACTTGTTCCTTGAAGTCTCTGTTCAAGAAAATATTCCATCCATGCATGATCAGTATTTTGGTGTCACCTCTGCATAAACAAACTCCTAAGAGGATCATGGGACTGAAACCTTGTCTAGTGCTAGGACATTAAAAATCACTTTTGAAAGTGAAAGGGCACTTCTGGAGAAGCCTGGTCATGTGCTTGGAAACATAGCTTTGATTGTTCCTGCCTCCACCGCTTAGTGACTTGGGATAGATCTTCCTCTGGATACACTACTGTTCTTCTCATGGGTCAATTTTCTTTCATGGCCTCTTGTAGTAAAGATCTCAATACTTCTACTTGACCTTGCTGATGAACTGCAGGCATCTGTATTTGAGGTATGATGCAGTACTGTTAATATTGGACCTGCTCATTTGTATTAGAAGGAAGAGTTCACTCTACACTCATTTCCAGACACTTGTGCTCAAATTCTGCTCCTGCAGAAAGGTGATGACTTTCTTGTTTTGCTTATCTTTTCTCTGCATGGTGTAGGACTGTTTTCATGGGTATATCTTTATAAGGAGTGAAAAAACCCCATGTCCAATAAATTTTCAATAAATGAATAGGGCACTTTGAAATCCATGCACACAACAGGCAGCAGACTTTTAGTGCCTCCCAGAGTTCAATTTCTAGTTTTTATTTAATTTTCTAGCAATAGTGCAGTCTCATATGGCATGGAGCAAAGGGCAAATCTCATATCCACAAGTGTATTTTCATTTAAAGTGAGCTTATAAAGTAATTTTGTGACAGAGGTAGCTCCAAGTGGAAAAAAATAAAAGGGTGGAGAAGATTAATACAGTTGAGTCTCTCATCATTTCAGATTGAAGAGGAAAGAAACCCAAACATGCACCAATTTAATATAATGTCAATTTCTTGAAAACTCTCCTGAGTAGATTCTTTATTTCCTAGTAGAGATTCTTACTACAATTAGTCTCTCATGAAGACTTAATAAAATTTAATTCTTCTCTAACAAGCCAACAATTTCCATGAAATTAATCAAAACTAACAATATGTGACTTCTACTCCTGTGTTACTTGAGGTTGAAATTTGCTGATGGATTAGAAAGTCATGAAATGGATAGACAATAGCAAATAAATGTGCAGGTGGGCTATATATGCCTTATTTCCACATTTAATAACTGACTCTCTCCTATTCCTTTAGGGTCTAAATCTGATTTTGGGTAGGTTGCTTAAATATGTGCTTAACCACAGAGCCCTAACCCATTATTTGCGTGCTTTTCACTATGCTGCTGATACCTGAACAGGGAACTCTCTGAAGTGAGTGGTTTAGTCCGAAGTATAATTGTGGTAGAGACGGAGTGGGAGCAAAAGAAACAACAATTTGTAGAGGAAAGCGCAGTAGGGAATTTGCCACCATTCCCAAGCAGCTTGGAAACCTGAGAAATAACACAAATGGAATAGAAAAAACAAAGTTTTCTGTGTGGTTGCTTAAGCTGACTTTGAACACACAAATGGGCCAAACCTGAAGCAACATCAACCAGGCCTCCCCAACTCAGCTCCCCCAACCCTGGCACCCTGTGCCAGACAGTCTCAGAAAGCGGGAAAATGACCTCACTCTTACTCACTGTTACTGGCACATCAAGGGGGAGTTTGGAGAGAGGCATCCGTGTTTATGTGCAAGAACAGTGACCTGCTTTGTTTGTGTGCATCATCTGGCTGATAAATTCTGTCATTTGAAGATTAAATATTACAAAAGTAGATTAGGTGAGAAATGGCATGCAGCTAATTAGTGAAAAGCAATGTGAAATTAAGAGGCAGATGAGCATGTATGGAACAATGTATTTCGCAGAGATTCACGTATGTTAGTGATTAAGCATTCAAGTTATTGAATCCTGAAATGCTTTTGCTGTAAACACAGGACATTTTCCCCTTTAGATTTGCATTTCCCAGAGAGTCTCTAAACGCAGTGAATTTTCTCATTTACTTTATTACTAATTTTTAGCAAAGACTGATTATACAGGAAGGCCTTGTGTAAGAGCTAAATTGACAGATCATGTTTACAATCACATAATTTCTATTCAGGGAAACTCATCATATGAGATGTTCAGGCTTAGAAGAACTAATTTGGATTCAGGACACATGCACTAATGGAAGTGTCGAAGTCCAGTTATTTCATTCTATTAAGCTTAACTCTCTAGTGCTTTAGCTTAAATCCAGATCTGTGTTTTGGCCACACTTGTCTAATACTCATCATATTTAGTTGTAGGAACTTTATTAAGGCTCCTATTAAGGCTACTCATTTCTACTGGCCTGTAGTCAGTCACTCATCTAATGACAGTTTAATATGGTCACAGCTGATGTGTTCCACTGACAGTTAACAGCACAGTTAACTCTTCTCCTTTTTGTTAAGGGTTTCACTTGCATGAACTGGACACAGGGAAGATATGAAAATTAAAAGAAAAAATAATAAACTATTTTTAAAATCAGTTCTAGCTGTAAGAATTATTACAGGGTTAGACTAAATCCTTGGGGTTGGACTAGTTGTGATAGCCCCTGAAGAGAGTGGGATAATAATGCAGGTCCAATAGACGTGTAAAAAAAATGCCAGTGGGAGAAGAATCAATAAAAGATGCAACATTTTTTCTCCATTGTGTTGATTTGCACACAAAAACTGAGTACTTGCAGCCAGAGAGATGAAATGCAAAGCCACAGTGTTGTCAGAAAGCTGTGCCAGTTGCTGAAGGAGGAAGTCTTAAAAAAATACCAAAAGAAAAAAACATTATGGGGACTATGACATATATGATAATCTAGCAACGTAAGGATGAAGCAGAAAATGGGATGGTAGTGTGAGTCTGTGGAGCCCCATGGAGACAAGCTGATGAAAGAACAATGTGATGTATTAGGCTGGGGATGCTCTGTTAGATGGGTTTCCTCACTGCATTGTATTCCTTGTGTTTGGTTGTGCAATGCAGGGGGGTAGAATCTCCAACATTGCTACCTGCATGCAACCTTGTTCCCACAACACTGTGGTGCTGTTGATTTGCTGACACTGAATGGATCAATAGAAGAAATGTCATGCCAGTAAAGGCAGGGAACAAGCTGGCTGGATAGTTTTATTTATATGACATTACAAGTTACTTTTTACAGTTTCGCTGGGGCAAAAAAACCCCAAACAAACAAACAACAAACACATTCTAAGGTGATATATATGTCTATTTTTTGTGGATTACATACACTTATTTCCAGATACTGCTATTCCTCTCACCTCATGCAGCAAATACACTGTACCTAGAAAATGACTTCATCACATGTTTAGGTTTCCTATCAAAATGAGGCAGTGGAGATCAAGTTCAAAACTGAAAAAGGAAGGTATGAGGATTCCTGAGCTTTCAGATTTCATCTAACTACCATGGTGTCTTCAGAAATATCTGAGTGTAAAGAGCATAACACTGTAACAGCCTATTTTGACAGCATCTGCATCACACCTAAGAGAAATTGCTCTACAAGTATCTGAAGTATCTAAAGATAAACACTGTAATGTTTTGACATTGACCAAAGCCAGGCATCCAAGAAAAAACCTATTTATTCATTCTTCTTTGCTCAACTACAACAGAGGAGAATGAGTAAATAGGGGTTTTTTTTGTGGGTGCCTCGCTTTGGCCAAAGTCAAACCACGACAATATTGGTGGAGAATGGAGGCAGTTGGTTCCAGGTGTACTGCATGCTCCTCCAGGTGAAAGCACTCTGCAGCCAGAGGAATGGAGAAAAATGCATTAGCAATGTCAATAGTGGCAATACCACTTCGGTGCCTTGGACTCCAGCTCATACTGGAGTTCCAGCATGTCCGGCACAGCAGCGCTCAGAGGTGGAGTCACTTCATTCAAGCCACGATAGTCCACAGTCAGTCTCCATTCTCCCTCAGACTTGTGCACAGGTCAAATGGGGCTGATAAAGGGTGAGTGGGTTTTGCTGACCACCCCTTGGCTCTCCAGCTCTTGGATCATCTTGTGAATGGGGATCATGGCATCTTGATTCATCCGATACTGCTGGTGATGCACCGTTGAGGTGGCAATTGGTACTCATTGCTCTTCTACCTTCGGGAGTCTAGCTGCAGGATTCCCAGACAGCCCAGGCAAGGTGTTCAATTACCTAATGACCTGTTTCCACAGTGGCTATTCCAAAAGTCCACCTAAATCCCTCTGGGTCTTAGCCATTCCAGAGAAAGTCTGTGCTCAGGATACACGGGGCCTCTGGGCTGGTCACAATTGGATGTTTCTGCCACTCCTTCCCATTCAGGCTCACCTTGGCTTCCAACAAGGTCAATTGCTGCAATTCCACTGTCCAGTAATAGAAGAAGGTTCTGCCCCTACATGTCCTGAAGGGATCAAGGTGCATTGGGTGCCAGTGTCAACCACAGCTTTGTAGTTTTGTGGTTCTGACGTGCCAGGCCATCAGATCCACACCATCCAAAAGACCTGATTCTCCTGTGCCTCTCCCTGTGCAGGGCCCCTCTAACCTTGGATATCATTCAACACTGGAACTACATCCCTTCTGGTTGAACTCCCTCTCTCTGTTTGAGTTTCCCACAAGATTACAGCTTTTCAGCATCCACTAGCTCCTGTGCGAGCACCTTTTCTCATGGGCTGTGAGTGGATGTCTGCATCCCCCCATGCACTGCATGAATTACAGGGAAACATTTTGTTATATCACAGTCCTCATCTCAGCTTGCAGAAGAATCCCAGCTCTGACGCCTGGAGCACCTTCTCCTCCCCCTCCCTCCTTTTCACCGCCCTTCGTGTTGCCATGTTGTTTTCCTCACATGTCTTCACCTTTCCCTTTTCTCTGACTTGGGAGAGAATTGCTGTTCATAGGTTTATTTCTTCTCAAGTTCTATCAGTTGAAAAGTTCTTATAGGGTTTCACAGCACTGAAAGGCTGATCCCATCCAGGCTCCACATTGGGGAATTGCTTGTTGTGCCCCTCGCTGTTGGCCACATGGTCCCCCCACAGCCGTGTGGGCGGTGCCAGACACGGCGACATCGGCACCATCCAGTGCCTCTCTTTGTGCAGGGCATGGAAAAGGAGAAGCTGCTGCTGTTGCTTCTTCCCTTCTGTTTGCAGCACGCCTGGATAAAAGTGGCCAGGTGGGCACAGTTCACTGTGGACTGCCGAGATGGCCCCTGACGCATGGGTGCTCCCAGTGCTGGTCCCAGCGGTATGGTCCCAGCTGCATGGCTGCTCGTGGCACCAGGGTGGTCCTGGTGGCATGGTCCTGGCCACACCAGGATGGCACCCTGTGGGCTGCCTCCCCACCACTTGGATGAAGAAGAACAAGAGTGTGTGTGCAGTTTTCTTCCTTCTTAAATATGTCATCACAGAGGTGTTACCAAATTCTCCAGCTAGGCTAGTAACATGTTCATTTTCAGAGCCTTCAGGAATTGGCTGTGCTAGACATAGTAGAAGCTTTGAGCAGTTGCTTGGTTGTTTTTTTTTCCCAGGAGCCACCTCTGTGGCTTCTCCTGCCCTCCACTAAATATCAGGCTGTTTTAAACTAACACAAGCACACATTCCCATTCATGTTTAATGAAAAGTTTAAAATGTTAAACAATTAAATTTGTTGTTGTTAAATGGCTCAGAGATTGACATGTTGCGGTGAGGACCTTCCTTCCAAGTTGAGGTCAGAACTTGAGACTACTCTTTTAACACAGGAAAAGAAATACAGGCCATAGCATCTGACACCAAGCTATAATCTCAGCCAAGTATGCTGTTTCCCTGTGATCATTTTCTTTTCCAAGACATACAGTAATAAAAGGTAAGGCACTGAATTACCTGGGGAAATGGAAATTCTGTTGTAAAGTGTGTTTGACATTTTGAATCTTGCTTGCAGTTTAAATTGCAACAAAGAGGAAAAGTGTGACCCCTTTTTCCTTCTCTATGACAAAATAGTTCTGAAAAAAACCCAATTTACTCTGCAATAATTTTGTTTATTTTTCATACAGACATATATTGCTTGAAGCAGAGTCAAGACAAAGTCATTTGGTCATGGAAAAGGTGCAGCACTTTTGATACATCAAAGTAGAATGGTTCAACAGCATCAAATACAGAACAGTAAAAATATTTTTTACCTTCTTTGCTTCTAAACTCCTGTATAAGCTGACACATCACAGAATGCTCTAGTTTGGATGACTTATTCACTGGTGGAAAAACTCCTGCCAAAAGTACTTGAAATAATAATCTCATGACAAAAACTTGATGTGCTTTGGATAGAGGCATGTTTACTTAATCACTGCAGTGATAAAGATGGATTCTTGGTTTTATAGACAACTTCTGTCTGCCAAAGAAGCCTTGTAATGTAGAGCTGTAAATCCTGGAGATAAGAGCTACAGGATATTTACCTGATCATGCCTATCCACAGAAATCAGAGTCCTGCTGAGAAGGGACTCTCAATCAGCCTGGTAAAGCAAGAGCTTGTTCAGAGAACAGGAAACAAAGAAAGGAATGGAGATATATGGACTAGGGGAGTGGAGAAGGTAGAATACAAACAAGAAGAAATGGCAGCCTACCAGGGGCTTATTCATAAAATAGGCTGGGGCATCTGTGTTCATTAAAAAAAAAAGAAAAAAAATTAAAAATATGTAATTTGCATTCTTGTGTTCACATGTCATTGAGAACAGAATAATCAATACATGTTTGTTTCAGTTTTTCTGAGGGCAGGCAGCTAAAATTTGGTCTTGTGATAGCTGAAGCAAATGCTTAACTAGAAAGTTCATCTTCAAGAAATCTCAAGGCCCCAGAGCTTCAGAGCTATCATAAATGGCTAAAAATCCTTTTATAGTTTTGGCTGAAGGGAAACACGTGTCTTAAAAAAATTCTTTTTTTTTTTTCTATTTCGTTGGAAAATAGAGACCTTACTCAAAGTCTGTTGTAAGTTGAATGGAACAACAAGAAACAAAGCAATACTTTTGAAGAGGCAAAAATTGCTTGAATTCTGAAATGTTTTGACAGTCAGAATTGACAATTGAAGAGAAAATGAAACATACAGTAGATTTGTGTTCAGTGAACTAAACCACTGAAGGGATTGCAACTGATGTACACAAACTACCCTTAGCAGGTACCTGACTCCTTTGTCTCAGTAGCTGTGTTGATAAAAAGCTTATCATCTTGCTCCTGTGCAGGTCTTGCCAGCAGTCCACTGAACAGTGCAGCAGTTACAATAGTGAGAGCTCATAATAAGATAAGGGGGAAAAAAGAAAGGGAAAAAAAACCAAAGCATGTTCATTTTGGGCAGCTGCTTAAGTATTTTCTATAACCTTTACTCTTTGTTTGTGAGCTTTCTTATTAGTATCATTTTCACATGGCATTGATTTCAGTTTAGTAGTCAAACACCATATGGAATTGAGTAATCAAACATTGCACTTTAAGATGGTGAAATGAAACATCCTGACTAATTTATTTTTTTTCTTCTGCAAACAGATCTTTCCTTCTTTTTGGAAATCCAAATACACATTTTTTGTATGGAAAATGTCACCAAACCCAATTATTGGCTTATTCCACTTCTTACATGGATATCAATAAACACAGATTCCCAGCTGGTGGCCAAGGAAGGAATCTGAGTTTTATGCACAAAATTCCATGGAGGAGGTCTTTGCTCAGTTTTCTGTGCTCTTCATATACACCAAACAAGCTCACAAAGTGCATTCCTACTGTTTTGGTTCCGCAAGGAAGAACAAGCCTATTCTCACAATCAGGAACAGGCATAAGTCATCTACACAGTGCAAACCAGACTAAGAACTGGCTTTGGTGTTTGGGGAAGTTTTGGAGGTGTCAGGGCATGTGTAGCTGTTCTCCTCTGTCCATGGTGCTGGGATAGATCCCATTCACAGATAGCAGTCTCTATCCCTCACAAGAAATAGCAAGAAAACACTGCTATTTCTGAGATTTGTTACAGTCCAGTAAATGTTATAAAATTGCATTACTGCCAGATTAATACTCATAAATTATTATGAACCTAGTATATTGTTATATGCCATCAGAAAGAAGATGCATGTGGCATTGCTCATATCAGTACCACGGGTGCAGGAGCTGTCATTTCTCTTGTAGCAGACATCATGTATGGCAGGTAAATCACCTAACAGATCCCCAGGAGCCCATCTTTCATGCTGGGTTTTCCAGCAAATTGAGTAAAGGCTCTGACTCCAACATAAAAGCCTTCTCCAGAAGCTTTTCTGTGACTATGAATAGATGCATAGAATAGAATAGAATAGAATAGAATAGAATAGAATAGAATAGAATAGAATAGAATAGAATAGAATAGAATGGAATGGAATGGAATAGAATACATCATCTCTTTTGACTGTGTCCTTTCTTGCCTCTGTGCCTGATCCTCATGTGGTGAGGAGTGTATTGATGGGAACTTTCCTGACCAAATAGTCAGGGTATCACCTGGAAGGAGCAACCCAAACCAGTCTCACAAGCGACTGGTTTTTCATCTGGAAGGTACATCCTGTGGGAGTTATTTGGAAGCTGGTGCTTGAGGCAGGGTAGAGATGCTGAAGCTGGGACTAGGAGTATCTCAGTGAAGTTTGTGATTTGATGATGATGTGCCTTGTTCTCCTGAAGAGGAGGGAACTGTGAGGTAGTTGGTGCTAAGAGCTATGTTTCACGGTTTCATGCGTCATGATTTTCTGTGTCAGGTGTGTAATCTGGAAAAAGTGGATGCAGTTTGGAGACAGAACCATGGGTTCTCACCCTCGGAGAATCAGCTGGCTCTGGAAACAGACTAGCAGTTCTAAACAGGTCAACAAGAAGCTCAAGGATCTCTCAGGGACTTCTGGATGTCCCTATTGTTTTGTCTAGCTTCTGAAGTCCCTGTGGATGATACCACTCTTCTCTGCACCGAAGGGAGGACATTTGCTATTGCAAAGCTTGTAAGGAACCTATGAACAGGAACAATGACAATACTCAGCAACTCCACTTGGCTGTGCTGACCCTCGGCTGCTGCAGGAGTTCCTTGATGTAGCATGGTCCAGGATTCCCAAAATAGGAAGAAGAAAGCTGATTTTAGGCACCTAGGTGTTCTAACTATTAGCTCACACTTTTCTGATCTTTCTCTTTGAGGGTATTTTAATTGTTCCTTCCCAGAGGCCAGGATATAAGAACAAGGTGCGCATATGGAGGTTTAGTAGTGTGGGGCGGGGCACGGTCCTTCTCTCTAAGAGCAATCACATGATGAAAACGGAGTGTGAGGTGTGATATGACACACCCAAACTTAAACCCTGCTCACAGTCATATTGGCACTTGGGGAGGCAGCATAGATCTGGAAACACTGTGTTAGTAGCACAGAAATCCAGGCATACAGCTCCAGCAGGCTCCTAGGTTCATTTCCTGAGCACAGTAATCTATGCTGACACATTTCTATGCTTTGTATGAAAAAGTATCAAAAATACTGCATCATGCCTTTTGAAGGATAATTTCTGGGAGTGAGTTAAGGTTTAAAACAAGAGTGTTTTTCACTCCATGGTGGTATTATTTTTCTGTTCTGAAACTTGTTAGTAAAAGTGCAGCACATGCTTACCCAGGTGAGTTTCTTGGACTAACACTAGTGTCGACTGCAAAAGTGGTTTTCTGGGAGCTTATAGAATAGAACTGAACAGTTCAGGAGAAGGGACCTAAAAAGACAATCTAGTCCAATTGTCTGATCACTCCAGGATGATAGAAAATTAAAACATGTTATAAAGGGCATTATCCGAATGCTTTTGAAACACTGACAGGCACGGGGCACCGAGGCAGACCCAGGTGGTAGACACTGCCCGGAGTGCAGAAACGTGCACTTCCGCATCTGCAGCTGGCATCTGAAAGCTTTGCGGACTGCGGAGCCCCGATGGCCGGCATCGCTGCCCCTGGAGGGACTGACTTGGCCTGTCACGCCGGCTGGATCTGCATGCCTTTCCTCGCGGTGCCAGGTGCGGCCCCGGCGTCCTTCCTGACCTTCAGACGACGTCGTCCACGGGCCGTGCCAGCGTCTCCCCGGGAGGCGCCGTTGCTCCCCATCCCCGGGCTCCCATTACTGCCGGTGGCATTGCACCCTGACCCCCTCCTTCCTTTCAGACTCATATAGGCTACTTCGGGGGTTGCTGTCCCACCTTCCCTTTTGGCGACAGAAGGGCGGATCAGCAGCAGAACTCGTCTCCTCCCCACCCAGCTTCAAGCCGGCTGTCGGCACCCCTAAAGGTGAGCGCCGGTGCTCTGGTATTGCTCTGCTTTGCCACATA
>VXBB01009089.1:55992-130783 GCA_013399915.1 Illadopsis cleaveri | reverse complement strand
TTTTTTTTTTTTTTTTTTTTTTTTTGACAGTGACAGAAGCCATGGAGAAGTCATGATGATTATTAGCTGTGTAAAACAAGAAGAAAGTAGCAAGAGGACACCTAAAGGCTTAAAATTGCTGCTTCTTCTTCCATGGGAGTAACAGCAAGGGAATATTTTGTGTCTCTGACCCTGCAACATCACAGATGTTGACAGAGCTGTGTAGCCAGGGTGTCTGGTCACTTTGCTGTTCCTGTGACAGTTCTTTAAATGAAGACAATCAGAGTAATTTCATGACTGTATTTGACATTAGAAGTGCTCATTGCCAAGCCGGGTCAGAGCTGGGCTAGTGTTATCATGACCAATGTGTATGATTTCCCAGAAGAGAGCAGGAACTGGAGGATCCGGAATGGGTGTTGAAGGAGTTTAGGTGTAATGCTTCTCACTGTTCATTGCTTATTTCTTCCTAAGTTTGTGTGAAAGCAAATTGTGCATAAACACCTGACTCCCATGTTGTACTGTGCTGTATCACTTCCTCTGTCACTGCTGGCTTGGACAAATAGGGAGACTGGTTTGAAATAGAAGACCATGAACTTCATGAAGCTCTTCTGGGTGTCATTCTTTTACTGGGTGATTTGAGGTCCAAGGTCTGGGACATTTTCTTATGAAAAAGAAAAGAGGAAACCTATGGAGGAGAATTTACTGGAATGTTGGATCACGATGTCTTTGAAGAGAGAGAGAGATTTCCTACTGTAGAAAGCAACATTCTGCAGACCAGAATATTGTGAAATTGTGTTATACAGAACACACAGTAGCTCTAAAAATGATGCTGCAAAGAGCCCTTTTAATGTACTACTTTTATTGCCATGAATGGGAGAAATGGTAAGAACTGGATGGTAAAAGGTTGGGACATCTGCCTTAAATATTGACTTTTTTAACATCAGCCTGTGGATAAATTATGCAAATCCTTTCACATGTAACAGTGCATATGGATGGTTCTGCCTAAATTTCTTCTTCATGCTTCCAGCACCCTTGAATTAATAGTGAAGTGCAACCCTACTAGGAGGAAGGATACATCTGAGTTTCTGGATAGATATTCACTATGATAGATAATACAGGTGTGATTTGCTGATTTATCACCCGCAGTTTAGAGTGGGGACTGTTGCTTCACATCTGCTTCTTCTGTCAAGAATCAGAAAGATTCTTAAAATACTATACGTATTGGTTTGGTTCAGAAGGATTCTTAAAATACTATAGGCACAAGACAAATGTGGCCAGATTATCATCTGGAACATGCCAGCAGGGGGGCACTGCCTACTTCATGTCCCTTACCAGCAACTTTGATTCAGCTGGGTACATCACAAAACACAGTCCAGGGAGAGTCCCCTTGTTCTTGAAGGCAGACAGAGATCCAAACCCTCATGAAGATAATGGCATTTAAGTCACTGTGTGACTTAAGCTGTGAAAGAGCAGCTCCTGTGCTGAGCTTACATTAGGGAAGATGTGAGGGTGTGTGAATGCCAGATAAGCCTGAATGAAAATCACACTAGTGTTTAACATAGCAGTGACCTTCTGTATATTCTGCTGCTGCATATGCCTCACTTTAGTAGCTTATGAAGTGAAGATTAAGTCCTTAATTTTTCCTGCAGAATTTAGCAAGATTGAGTGCAGTCAAAGGCAGTACAGACCTGTTCAGGGTGGAACACACTGTGAAATAAACACAGGAGTTTCTGTTTTCTCCTTCTTCAACTCACTCTCTGGTTTCTCACATTTCTCAGTTCTCTGCTGAGCCTCTGTGCTGCTCTGGGACCTCATGCATCAACTAGGCTGTGCTCCACTGCTTATGTTAATGTATGAAGTTCTGGAGCAGGACAGAAACTGTAATGCAAAACTGCAAGTCGTAATGCCAACAAATACTGCTGTAATTGGCTTCTGGGGTCTCTTTTGTCTGTCTGAAACCTTTAACATGTCAGTTATCTGTCATTTTGCAGTCAGGTGCATCCAAAACACAAAGACAGAATAATCTGGCAAGAGACATGAGATCTCACTTCCACTGTAACATGTGATAAGTGTTGGATGGGGGCCACTTACTTTCGTTCTCAGATAACTTCCACCTGTGTTGTATGTAATTCTGGGCCCCACAAGTTAAATATGTTTTTAAGGGCATTGAATGCATGCAGAGGAGGGCCACAAAGCTAGTGAAAGGGCTGGAAGGAATGTCTTCTGAGGAGTGGCTAAGGACCTGTTTTTTCTGTTTTGGAGAGAAGGAGGCAGAGGGGTCACCTCATTGCTCTCTATAGATTTTTGAAGAGATGAAGTGGAGAAGGAGGTGCTGATTCCTTCTTCTTGGGATCCAGTGACAGGAGGTAGGAACCTGGGGTAGGTGATACCAGTGAAACAGCTACAGTGATTGTCAGCTGATTTATTCCATCCATGATCCAAACCAAGAGATGAAAAACTGACTAGGTCCTTTTTTCCTGTGCCTTTCTTGAGAAAACTTCCTTTTATATTTGCTTGACTGTTTGGCCTGTTGCTGTTAGAATCACGCAAAGCCCTCCCTTGTGTCTGCTGGGATCTTACTTATGTTTGTCTTACTTGCAAGCAGGCACTGTGAGTACTATGCTTATTGAAGTGTCCTTGGAGGATCAACCTTCAGCTGATTGTAGAGGTAGGCCACAAATAAGATTTGTGCTTCAGGCCATTTGTGCTTCAGGCTTATCAAAAGCCTGCTTGGAGTGGAGTGACATGGATAAGAAGGAAGTTTTCTCTCCAGAGAGGGAGAAATAATGAAATTTCACATATATTGAGTAGTCTGTCTAGGATTGATTCATGGCAGAAAAAAGATTCTTCTCCTTGGGTTCCTCTGTCCACTTTGAAGGAAATTCTGCATGCTTTTGAATTTAATATCTGTTGCTGTATACCTGAATCTTTCTGACTTTTTTTTCCACCTTTCATAATTGAAGCAAAGTGGTGGTTTCTTGCCAGCTGCATGGTTTAGGCACAAATAGGATTTATCAGTGCTGAAATCTTAGCCTGCTTTGTATAGGAAATGCTATCTGCAGCAGCGGATTTGGAATTGCCAGGAACCTAATGGATGATGCATTACAGTTATTGAGATCTTCCTGGTGAAATGAGATGCTCTAAATATAAGCTACTGACTTACCTTTTTGTTGGTTCTTAAGGAGAGGAAAGTGCAGGATGCAGTTCAACTGTTAGCTGTGGAGACCTTCTCACTTTTTCACGTGCTGGCAAAAGCACAGACATTATAGAAGATTGATGTATACCAAAGCTGGTGTCCATGGGAGAGAGACCTTTCTTCTCTGACTAGTAGAAGAGTAGGGTTTGAATTCATAAAGCTATGAAATCAAATCTTTGAAGGCTACCGGGGTTTAGAAGTCTTGCTGAGTTAAGTAGAGCCTATATGATCTGTATTTGTCAGAACTGCAGTAAGTATGGGGCTCCAAAAGTTCTAAGTAACCTCTGCAAACGTCCTCCACTAAAGGAAGACAGGCATCCTGCCCTTACAGAAATAAGAATGTCTCTTTCATCCTGGGGCACCCCCCAAAGACAACAGCACAAAAATCTGCCCTAGCAACAAGATGGCATCATGGGAAATTTCATGTGGCAGTTGCATGGAATTGAGAAGTCTTTCAGCAGTGTTTGAAGTCTGTCAAATTGTTGAGGAGGCCTGGAAGAGGAATGACACTAAGCAGGGAAGGCTGGCAGAAAGAGAGGAACGGATCTCTAGTGTGGTGCCATTGGCTTGTTTCATGTCAGAGGGGTACATGCAAAAGGCACATTCTTCTGTTTGAAGGCCAAGGTCCCTTCTCTGAACTTTATGTGATAGTGTTCAGACAAAAGAGGGACTAGACACTGATGCTGAGACTCAGAGACAAAGACAGGTTCTAGTGTTACCTGGAGTGAGATTTCATAGTTTTTAAGGCCGTTGGATAGAGGATATGGTTCATGAAGTGTTAACTGGGATGTTAGTCCCTCAAAGCTGCAGCGTTTCTATGCCCACTTCTAACAACTGTAAAGACCCTCAGCAGCATGCTGAGGGCTGTTCCAAATTCTCTGTCTCACCTCTTTCAGTGGTGGGGCAGAAAGTACTCAGGCTTAGCCTTGGATGCTCTTCTTTGAGGTGAGACTGCACCTCTGCACTGCCCTCATATGTTCATTCCATGTGCTGAAATCAAGTGGTTGATCAAGGCAACACAGAACCTTAAACTTTTGCTAACTTACTGCTTTGAGCACTTTGCTGGTTGCCATCATACTTTCTCACGTACAGTCTGACTGTGAGAGCTTGGATAGAGTCAGTTATGTTTCACTCAGGTTACTTTTTGGGTCTGGAGTACGTGTCTCAGGATGTAGAACATTGCTGAGAATGTTGAAAGTTTCAAACCTTTGCTGGGCAGATGCTCATGTGGTTTGCTAAAGGGTAACAGCTGCAATTACAGACATGGCAAAGGCTACTAGTGATCTATCACTGGTACAAATCACAATGCATATTAGAAACAAAATACTTCAAACAAATTGTGTCTCTCTGCTATGGACAAGTTGACGACCACCCTGTGCAATTTGAGGATTGGTTTTTTTTTGCCTCTGTCCTGTATTTTTAAATGAGCTGCTTTTGAGTTGGGTGGATGCTGGCACTGCAAAAGTGCATTAATACAAACAACAAATTTAATCTGCTGACTTTGTGCATCTTTTTGCAATTTGAATTTGTCATTACCTACAAGAATGAATCTGCTTAGTAGCTACTTACATTTTTGCATCATGATTTGAGTCTCGTGGCTTATTTGCAGTGATACTGACCTTGAAGGAATATCAAACATGCAACAACATCAACATGAATTTGGGATTCAAATGGCTATGAATTACCTTCTGTGAAAGAAACAACAACAACAAAAAAATCCAGTGGGGAATAGTGGAGCTGTTTTGACAATTTCAGTCTCCTGAGAGAATTAAAGCAATGAAGGGGAAGGCACACAACAATAAAAGAAAAAGGATGGGAAAGAAATGTGTGTCAATGCCTACGTTGACAAATAGTTGAGCTGCCATGTCTCTGTGTCCCTGGATTTATCTATTTTTTTTGGTTTTTCTGCTACCTCAGGCAAATTTGGCCCAGCAGAAAAGAAGTTTGAACTGTCTGTTGAAGGTTACTGGGTGTAAGATGATTGTCTCAATTGCTGACCTTGTCTGTGGGAGAACCCTGGGTATGCTTGGGAAGGTCACTTGATGTCTGTGTTAAATGGTGTCTTTCCCAGTCTCCTTGCAGAGAAAGCATTACAGGACACCCTTATCCCAAGAAAACCACAGACTCAACTAGACACATGGATCTCTTCTGTCCTTCTATCACTCCTTCTGCTTCTCAGTGCTGGACAGAGCTGAACTTCCAGACTTAATGGAATTGAAAATCTGCCCTTGACTTGATACTGGCAATTAAACTTTCTTCCTCTTTCTACTTCACTGCCATGGTGTTACTGTGTGTAGTGTGAAACCTTCTGCACATCCCCTGAAGGGGCAGGAACTGTGTGGGACTGCCTGGCCTACGTTCCAGTGCCTGTCCTAAGTGTGTTTGTGTCGAATTCTTTGAAAATGCATAATTTAATCAAAACCTTAATTTGCAAGAGGACTTTGGGGAGGTTTTACTAAGGCTGTGTTGGTTTTCCTTTTTAATGAAAAGCTTTTAAACACCTAAGTTTGTTTTTTTCTCAGCAATCAAGAGAAGATGATGTATTGCAAACATGAAAGACTACATGAGACTAAGACATCACGTCCAAAACAATGTATTTTTAATCTCTGGTGGTTATTTGCTTCGTGCTGAAGCTAAATTAATGCGTGTTACTCTTCTTTGAGTCTGAGTGAAATGTTTCGTTCTTTGTGAATTAGATTTCTCTTTGCAGTTTCCTCCAGATTTATTTTTTCTCTAAATTAAAAAAAAAAATAAATCCCAAACAATACAAGTAAGCAAGTAAAAAAAAAATTGAGGAGAAGGAGAAAGTACTCAGAGATTTTGCCAATATATGTATACAGTTCTTCCTCTACACAGTTCTAGCTGGGAATAAAATTACTTGGAAGAGTATTTAGAAAAAAATCTTGACTTCATTAGAAATAGATGAGTATTTTTTAATTTTTATTTGTGGGTCTTTTTTGTTTGTTTGTTTTAATTCTGTATATTTAAAACAAATTTCTTGACAATTGCAACTTTTTCCTCTGTATTTTCCCTTAAATATTGGAAGTTTCTGTTCCATGTCATCAGAGCTGAAAAATTACAAGATTAAAAGGTGCATGAAAGGAAATTTATAATTACATGGAGATGTATTAAAATGCTGAGGAAAAAGGTTAAGCAGGGACATTACTAGTCTCTCTAAATAGATGGGAGAGGTGAATACTGCAGTGAAGGAAGAACTACTTAAAGTGAGGGACAATATTGGTAAAATGTGAATAAATGGCCATGAGTGTCCTTGAGTCAGTAATTATTATTGCTTGACTTGTGGGAGAGGAGAGGTGCTCTCTCTGGGGAATCCTGCTGCTGCAGCAAGCAGAAAGAAATGGAAGTTGAGTCTTGGGTGCATTTGAAATAATTGTATGTGCTCAGAGAGGTAGGGCCAGTGAGGCAGGAAAGAATTATTGATACTGAGTACGTCAGTAGAGAGTTCATGGCTTTGAGTCTTCACTTGTAAGATTGACCATAATAACAGAATTTCCCTAAAAAGTGGTTTAGTTTTTACACTAAATTTTGATTTTTTTTCCAATATGTGTTGACGTCTGATGGTGTGGAGAATGCAAACCTAGCTTAGTGGAAAGCAGCATTGTTAGTTACAATGTTACAGTGTCAGTTACATAGTTTGTTACAGAACAGTGGTAAATTTTCCATTTTCCAAAACCATTTTAGCCCCTTTGTATTTGTATGACACAAGAGGTTTTCCAGTTATATTGTGTCCATGTTTATGGATGGTTTGAAATCAGCTTTTGGATTCAGATTGAAAGTGATTTTATTTCAAAACACTTGGTGGATTAACAAAGTAATTTCTATAATAGGTGTCTATACTGGATAGCTTTCCAGCTGTGGTGTTTCAGCCCAGGTAGAGGTATTTGAGTTTCATGTAATAAGCATACCTTGGAATTCCCTCCATGGTGACTTCTACCTGCAATTTATATGGAAACAGCTATTTTCAGTGCATTTGGTAGTTTTTTGGTTTTATGCTTCAGTTGAGCTAAAAGTAATTTAAGAACTAAGTGTTTCTCTGGGACCTCTTCCTAGTTTTGAACAGTTGTCTGAAAATAAGATGTTCCATCTTCTTCAGTACCAATATTTACTGTTTTCTTGGTTATTAGACTCAGATACACTCCCCAGTTTATGAGCCTGGAGTCTGCCATCTCAGTATTCTGGATTCAGGCTCACATTACAGTATGGCTTAGATCTCCTATCTAGGCAGTGATTTCAGAGGGTGCCTTGTGCTGACCCAGCACTTGGCGAAAACCTCATGTTTTATATACAGATTTTATATAATCTCTTGGGCTCAAAAGTGTCTTGTGGCCTTGTGAAGCTGCTTCACCATGGCTGATAACTTTTCAACCAAATCTCCTTAAAACTGCCTGACTAATTCTGGAGTGTCTATCCAAACAGTACCTACAGCAAGGGTACACAGGTGAGTGGTAGAACACCAGTTCATTGCCATTGCAAGATGTTGGCTTCCAGAAGAGGATGAGTGTGCCCTCCCTTTCTTCTGATTGTGCATCTTATTGTATTGCCAATGTACACTGAGATCCCACTGCAGTTCACATCTCTCTGAAGACCATGTTGCAAGTTTTAACACCTTTTTTGGTCATGTGGCCTGAGATGCCCTGTTGCAGACACAATGACTTGCCTCATGGCTGTGGTGCTAGATTGGGACTTCTGGTTTTGTTTCGAATGTCATCTGGTAGAACTTTTCAGGTGGTACTCCTTCTGCCTGGTACTCAGCACATCTCCTCCAAAGCAGTTGCATGTGCTCCTGCAATGCTGGCAGATGCAATTGCAGTGCAATAGGTGGGTGAAATGCATCCTCTTGACCACTACCACAAACAAGAGTCTTTTGTCTCTACACAGAAAAGTGAAGTCAAAGTGCAAAGTTTTGACTTTGCTTCACATAGTGAATCATTTCCCTGGGTTAAATGTGGAGTGTGTAATTTTCAATGTTGTTTTTACTCTAGTTGACTATTGTGAACTGCCTGCCCTTAGTTAACAACACCCATTAATTTTTTCTCTCTGTTACAGGCATCCTGTCTTATTGTTGGTTCTTATGTAGTTATTTACCTGCTTTTTTATTTAGAGATCACTTTAGTGAATTTTGTTTGTACTGTACAAGGTCCTTCTATACTAGGTCTTTTTTATGTGCTCAAAAAATTAATTCTAACTAAAAGACAGCAGAACTAGCCTAGCCCAACAGGAATGATCTCTGGGTGACCAGGAAAACTCGGCACTTGATTCTGCACAACAAGGTCCTGGTCACAAGTACTTCTTTCATAAAGCATAAAGTAATTTAGAATTTTCAGCTGTCTTTTTTGACAGAGATCTGTCAATCTACAGCAGCTGAAGACTAGCATTTTTATTAATTTCTTGCGGATGCAAATAAAATAATCAAAGGGGTTTTCTTCCTCTTCCTAAAAACTCACAAAAATCCCCTCAAAATCTCATGACTTAGAATATTCCTTGTTTTCACAGTCTGATGTCAGATCTATCACCTTCGTGTGCATGGAAGAGGTATTTATGGCATATTATTAGGGATGGTCTGGCTAACCTAGGGATGGTATTAGTTACATAAGATCTCAAACATACCTCAAGTGTAGCATGGATGCTGTGGAGTGAAGCAATTATCTATTTTGCTGTCTTCAGAACACAGCGACCTAGATTCTCTTTTCTTTTTTTTTTCTCTTTTTCTTTTTTTTTCTCCCTCCTTTTTTCCTCACAGGGTGGCCCACTTAGTTGATTAAACTGCAACTCAATTATAACTGGTTATGTTACAGCTGGGAATAAAGCAGATGTAAAGAGAGTGGAGTTAATAAAGTAATTTATTTTTTACCTTACTGGTTAGCTGGAAATTATGATTAGGATTAAGTGACAAACATTTGGTTTAGTAGCTTTTGGGTGACAGATATTTCACAGTAGCTTTGCCTGGCAGTAATGCAAAAGTGATTCAATTAAAAGGTGTGCATTTCATGGCAAGAAAAAAAAAGGTAATAGTCTAGTTTATGAAAGATTTGAAATAAGCTTTAAATCTAAAAGAAGTCCACAGTCAGCAAATGCAAGGGCAGCATAGTTCATATTTTGAAGTGAATACATAAACCACGTTGACACTTGTGCATTATTTATATTTTTTGCAGTGACAATTCTCTGATAAATCATTAGAGGCATGAGGAGGGTAAATAAGTCATCCAGGTAGGAGGAGGTGACCAAACTTCCATCCTGCAATCTTTGGTAACAAAATTACCCTTTAGGTTAATAACAGCCATGTGGCACGTGGTCCATGCTAAAAACACTATGGTTAATGAAAACTGACATTGGCTTAGTGTTGTATAAATTTCCTCATCTATTCTCTCCCTTCACTTAAGGCCCAGGGAACAAACCAATAACAAATCTGTTCAGTGCAGGAAAACTTGGAAAGTAAAATTCCTGTTCCCATGAAGTTTAAAGAGTGAAAGGATCCAATAAGAACTCATAAGCCCTGAAGACATGTAGAGTCTATTACATTTCTAGGCAGATATCTCTAGAGAGATATCTTCAGCAGGGGTGAAGTTCTGGTTGGAATCCAGCATCAGATTTATGCAGGAGCTCCAAGTGCTAGAAGGAGTACCTTCTGTCTCTTTGGGCTGGATGCTGAGCATGGCTTGTTGCTGTATTATGGCATTACCGTTGTCACCTGCACATTCAAGCATGATGACTTAACCAGGTGAAAAAAGCAATGGCAATTCTGCTCTTACATCTGTCTCTGACAGTGGGGAAAGCTGATTCTGTAAATACATTTCTTGATGGCAGGGCAGGGGAAGCCAACCCATTCCTCTTCTGAAAATCCCATTATGCAATTTCAGCTGCAGTGTCTTGCTGCTCACTTACTACCTCAGTTTTGGAAAGCTGTCAGAGTTGGAAAGTCTGTTCTCTGCAGTGTGAGGTGGCTGCTCCCCTAACCTGCTTGGATTCCCAATTGGCTTCAGCAAAACAGGAAATAAGTGTCCATCTACGTTAAAATCTTCCTTTCATTTCTTGGACCATAAGAACTTTTTCAGGGATCAGAGAAGAGCTGATGGACAAGAGCCTTTGGAAATCCTCCTTCTTGCATTTGTGCTGAACTTCCCAGTCAGGAAGGAATGGGCTGGTAAGGAAGCAGTGTGCAGATATTCTGGGAGACAGTGTACAAGGCTGATGACTGAGTTCATTGGTTATGACAAGGGCCAGATCTGCTCCAAGTACAGCTCACTTAGAGCAAAAGAGAAAGATCACACTGCTCCATCTTCAAATATTTTATAAGAATGAAGTGCTATTCATCTTTGTAGGGAAATTTTTGTCTATTGAGAAGGATTAATCAGAGATACCACAGAATATAATAGTCATGTAATTTGAAGACCTTGAAAGTTCTAGAAAGTCTTGACTTAAAGATGACTGACATCATGGAGAAGGCCACACTTAATTTCAAATGGTCTGAGTCCCAAATTGAAATTTGAAAGTATCTGAGACACACACATGATTTCAGATTCTTTTCTGTGCCTCTTCTTACTTGTGTTTTTATAGTGACTTTAATGGTTAATTTTCTTTCCTCTCAATAGCTGACAGGCACAGATATGGACCGTGGCTTGTCTTTCAGTCTCCTTTTTTTCCCCATGCCAAGAATCCTTGTGTCAGAATGTTATCTCTCTGATTTACTTTTGTGCTAAGATAGCACTACAACCATTTAACGGGAGAGCTTAGAAATGGTCTCTTGAGATGTATCCACCAGGATCAGACTATTCTCATCTAAAATTCGATGCCTAACAGGATCTAATTGGCATCACTTGTCTCAGCTACTTCAGGACTGCTGCAGTGTCCTGTGAAGGCAAAGAGGGGATTTGTTTGTTTAATCATGCCCAGCATCAAGAATGCTTTATGTATTCCATATAAGAAAGATGGGCAGGCCTTAGACCTGATAATGCTTTCTTTCCTGTTTTCCTCACCACACAAACTCCAATCTAGCTTCTCTCTGAAGGCATTGGGTGATTCATGCCCATGTTATCGCCCTGCACAGAGCCGTAAATCACCCTTGTCTACCTCCATGGCACTGTTTGGTGTCCCTTTCTCATGCACTCCTCAGGAGCAGACGCCCTTTAATGGTGCAGCTGGTGGGTGGTCACAGCATGAATCTGCTGACATTTTGCTAATGCTATTTGTTACAGTGAGAGCTTCTGTCCATGTTTCATAGAAATTCTGGGGATTATTCTTACCAGTGATCTATCAGGACTATCACAATGATGGAAGGGGAGAAGTGAAACAATAATTCTTGTTTGAGGGCTCAGCTCTCCAATAAACCCATTATCCTTTTTTGGACAGCTGCAAAATTTTTCCTGCAGCCATGCGTTTGATTCTGATGCCTGCCGACTATTTAGAGCAATGTGTTTGCTGAGCCCAGCAGTGGGAACAAAGACAGAGAAATGATAGCCATGAATTTGTGCAGCTCACCAGTCTGGATTACAGGGCTAATACCCACATGGTGCTGCTGAAAGGGCTGTTGCAACTATGGAGGGGTTAATGTGCCGTGATTGTATCACTGACAGTCTCTGAGTAGTTAAATTCAGTTCAGGGCTCAAGCGGAGAGACCTAAGGTTCCTTATGTTCTGTAAAATGCTCCCTGTTCATATTTGCTAACCTTTTAATTAGAGAACTAAATAGAGAAAGTCATAAGAGGTAACTGTCTTGAAATGCAAAATGCTCAGTAGAGCTTTATTTTAACAAGGTTCCTATTCCCAGTCTTTTTAACTACAAAGCCATTATAAGGGAGTCAGCTCATGAATCAGTCTTCATTGAGATGTGTATTACAACTGGCAGTAATCGCCCTCTAAAAAATAAGAAATTAGTTGTGTTGGGCAGAACAGGATTTGTTGGGTTTTTTTTCCTTCTCGTTTAAATCTGGTTCCATGCCCTCAAAAGCAAAACAATCAGTGCACCTGGGATTGTGAGAGGAGAGAAGAGTACTGTCACAGTTTGTCTGCTCCTTGGAGAAGCTGGCCTGATGTTGCAGCCTTGTTGCTTAAGGATGGAGAGCAAAATGCATGTAATCAGCTGCAAGGAGACCTGGCTGACTTTAGTTGCTCTGGTCACAAGCACATGCCAGTATGAGAAATGAGACAGATTGTCCATCTACAGATTTTTCTCTTACTTTCTGGCCTGTAGGATAGTTTTTCACAGGTGATATGGGAAGGATCTTGGGTGTTTTCCAGAATATTCTGGGCCTCTGAAGGATATTGGGGAGCACAAGGTGTGAGCCAAGAGCTTTTGCCTCTCTGCCCACCATCACCTCAGCCCACTATCAGAAGCAAAGCTACCTCTTTAGCTCTCATTCATGACATGCTGTTGACCTCTGGTCTTGGATGGCAGCCAATTGTTAGACATTTTTTCAACTCTGCCCGTGTATTGTCAACAGAGCTCTAGGCTATGAGAAGCTCAATCTGGTTTATACCAGAGGGCAGAACGTGTGCATGAACCCAACATTACTTTCCTTTGAGACTGTGCTTTTGGCAACAAATGTGTGAGAGGAAACCAGCTGGACTGGCAGTGGTGCTGTCACTGCTTTTTGGGGCAAGGCCTTTAGTGTTCCAGTTCAGTGTCATGGCACAAGTAGGCTGGACTTCAGCTGTCATGAAAAAATAGTTCCACTGCTATGTGATCTCTGCAGGTAGGCATAGGCACAGACACATGGCAGTCCTGCAAACTAGTTAGCCACAAAATATCAAAGGATGCAGAGACTTGGACTCATTTTGGTGAACGGATGTATTTGACGTGAAAAGCTATTTGTTATCTCAACTTCAGTTTCATTAACTGGTCTGTATAACATTCCAGCTGACGATCTTGACCAAGTTCATTACAGAACTCAAATGAATAGATCAGTTTGATATCGGAAAGTAATATGTATCATTTTAACTAGAAATTAGTGTTTCATTATTTAACATCTAAAAAATGTGTTTCTCCAAGTAGGTCTCTGGGGAACATTTACACCTTCTTCCTGTAAGTAAGCATGTGATCCTTCTCTGGCCCAAAAGGTGATGATGAAGTGATTAAAAGAACCTGTAATAGTTCTTTGCTAGAGAAGGATGAAATACAACATTGGCATATATTCTGGCCATTAATAAAATGGGGTAAAGGCTATAAGGTCATTTAAATATTTCCAGCAGAACACAATGGCTCAGAGGAATGGGAGAATTTTCTGCCTGATATACTTACACTATGTCAGGATGAGGAAGAGCTGTGTTTAATAGCTCTTCTCTTTAAACTCCAATATAAGCTATTTCCTGGCACACTGCATTGATTTTGCTTTCATCATGATCTTGTAATAATTGTAGGGGCAGGGCAAAATGTAATCTCGTGTATTCCATGCCTTAGCTGTGACAGTAATTTAGATGTCTGTCCTTATCTTTTCAGCAAAACTGCCAGTGAGTTCCTTGCAGGAAGCATTCATGCACTTGTGCACTTGAATATTCCTCTTTTAGTAGGCACTCTTGGTTTTGCACTTTATCTGTTTCATTCCATTATTTGAGAAGACCTATAATGCTAATTTTGTTCTGTGTGGCAGTCCTTTTTTGCTTGCCTTCATCCAGATTCAGAACTGTGGAAAGGCCATTGTGCTTGAAAGCTGCTCTGTTTTTTTCCCTGGTAATGCAAAGTATTCTGTCTCTTAACAAGCCTTGCATCTGTTGTTACATTACCTTGTTTGCACTTTACAGTCGGATAAGTGTCCATGTTGTCATTCAAACTGTTAATTAAAATGGGCGATAGACCTTGCAGAATATTCTAGCAGCATCACATTCTTCCAACCTGACAGCAAATCAATTGTGCATCAGCTTCCACACTTGACAAAACAATACAAGTGTTTTCCAGAAGCCTTTTTGTGGTAGCTTCTACAAACAGCTACTACTGTAGCTGGGAAATTCTGAGGTTCCCTCAAAAAACCAATATTTACTGACCTTTTAAGGAACCTGTGAGAGGCAGTGGCTTCCCTTAAGGTGATAGGAGAGAACATCAGCAATATTTCTTTGCCATACCTGCTGGATGCCCATGTTAGCTGAGATTGCTCCTATCAGGATTGCCTTCCTGGCAGAAGGTCACAACTGCAGAGCCAATTTACCTTGGCGTGGAATATTTCCAAAAAGAAGAAGAAGGTCTGTAGTTGCTTTCAAATCTGCTAAACAGCAGTCAACTTTCTTGATTCATTGCAATGGTTTACTCTTTTTATTCCTTTGCTTGCTCCTGTGAAAGTTTGGTAGGGCAGTGGGATTAGGAGAGGTACTGTGGAAATAAGGAAGGTTTTGAGTGGTGTGAGGGCATATCCTGACAATGGAATATGGTGCCTTACAGGTCTTGTGTTATTGTCTGCCTCAGAGCTCTTGGTATCCTTGAACTGAGGCATGCCCCTAATCTTCTGGAATTTAGATAAGAATGCTAGCAAATCATCTATGAGTTTTATGATCAGTGTTACACTCTAATCAATAAACCAAGTTGTTATTGGTGTTACGTCTCCTAAAGTATTGGATTCTTTATAAGTGCAAGGAACAGGTTATTGCTTATTAGCAGTGTGCTATCACTTGTCTCCATGTGCTCTTCAGTTTGCTTTGTGGTTTGACGGATATTGGTCTTTTTTGGAACAAACTAAAACCTTCTATGAGTATGGGAGTCCTTTCAAAGGGGCACTCTGTTTGTATCAGAGCAGGAAGCATCTGAGCCTTAATTCAGTATGCAAGAAGCAGTTTACATGGTGGTATGTATTTCAGGGATGTTGCTTTGTATTCTGATTGAAAGGAAGACATAACTAGCATGAGCCATTTTTGTGTGCTGTGGCTCCCTTGTCAGAATCAACAAGAGGCTGGTCTTAAAACGGGGCCAATGTAGTGAAGATGAAAGGTAAGGTTACAGAGGAAGACAGCTGAGATTTCCATGTTCACAAGAAGAGAAGTAGGATTTACAGGAGCTGAAAAAATTAACAGCGGCATGTGCTGGGAGTAGGTCCCTTGAGTAATTGCCTGAAGCTGCTGTGAATAAGATCTGCTGTCCTTCCTTCTGACTGTCCATGACAGTTGCACCTCTCTTGAACAGGGGTAACTGGCGTAAACTTACAAGTGACATGAATTTTGAATATACCTACCTTTTGACCTACCAGTCAAAAGTTTCCAGCCTGAGAAGGCAGACAGTGCTTCTTAATTCTGTCTTCCATTCTGTAAGGAAAAAAATCTAGACCCATCGTGGTCTTCAGGTATGCTGATTTAGGACCACGTTTGAGATTTCTTCTAACAGCACTGACATTTAATCATTTTTTTCATGCCATTAGGAGGACATGTAATTTCCTAGTGATAGTGGCCAGTTAGTAGCCCCTTGTGTGTAGGTTGCCTGCATGGTGGTGGGAAGAGTTCTTTCTGCACTGGAAAACAATGTACTGAGTTCACAAAATAAGATAACTTGGTCTGTTCTTTTTATATTTTGTAACTGGAAATTCCTTGGTGATGTTTGTGAAAGGGAGAAACAGAAGGGAAATGACTCAAGGATTAATCAGATTGTCCCATTTGCAATTGAGGCATGACACTCAACAAAAACGTTTACCTCAAGAGCATTCAAATGTTTCTCTATTAGTGGTTTTCTCTCTTTTTTCATTATGTTTGAAACTGGGACTTTGCTTTAGTATCTAAGCAAAACCCGTGTTTAAAAAAAAGGTGCATAAAAGTAAGTGCTTAAAAACGTATTTCCCATCTCTCCCCATCTCTTGATCTCTAAGTCACTATCTGTTCACCTTGCCACAGACTTAAAAGGAGTGAAAAAAATCATCAGCTTTTAACAGTTGCATTGGTCCTTGCCTTAACAGTATAAGGTTTCACCCAATGTTAAAACATGACTTTGTCTACAGCTGGAAAATTTGGATGTTTAGCATAAGAAGATGTAGATCAATGGGATTTCTCTGATCCCAGCTAATGATTTGTGGCTTGAATCTTGAAAAGGTATAAATAATGGTCAGTAAAGTAAAAAGCATGAGCTAAAATTAAGCATATGTGTTGCTTCTTTACTAGGTTGAGGCTGTGTTGTTTTCTGTACATTGTGAGGAAACTAAAACTTGTTGAGCCATTATACTTGCTCCTTCTTTGCTGTCTTGGCCTAGACTGTGATCTCTGCATGACAGAAAACTGAAAATGTGTGCAGAGTGATTGACAGCTGGCTAGAACATCAGTGAGAGGCATGACATGTTGAGATTTGTGAGGAGATCCAGGCTACTGTCATCAGTTGCTAACTCTCCTTATAAGACAGTCCGTAGGCCTTGTTTCTTGCAGCCACTGGCATTTATTCTTGGCAGCAGAAAACTTTGTTCACCCCTCATTTTAAGCATTTGGTGCTTGGCCCATTTGAAGAGTGTGAAATCACATTTTTCCAGCTATGCTTCTAGGTCATGTCCCATCTTTCTTTTGCATCAGTTCTCTGTCTCCAGTATTGCTTCAGATGCAGCTGTGATTCTGGGTTCTTTTGCATAGCAGATTTTAAATTGTGATAAGCAACTGCTAGCTGGAATTGAGGCTTAGGGTTCGTTAGCTCACAGAGACACATTTTCATTTGCATTTTGGGGGAGCTTATGATATCCTGTAATTACAATGTCTGAAGGCTGTCCATCCTCCTGGGGCTAAGTAGCCACTGTTTTTCTGCTCATTTGATAAGTAGCAGCAAAATGAACCATTTGTTTAGAAAGCAGCTAGATTTCTTACACTGTTGTCAGCTAGAGGTGGTGCCCTCCTGTGCCTCCTAATCCCTCCTGCATGCACTGGAACACCTTTTTGGTATTAACAATGGATCCTGCTTTTTTAGAACTGCTAGACAGTAAAGTATTTTCCAAAGAGTGGAAAGGTATTAACTGTTTTTCATAGAAGAATGAATTAAAGCTCAAAGGTAAAGACCAATCACGGAGATGTGAACTGGGTGAATTTGCCATCCTGACTAGAGTAACTCTCTTTATTAATAACATTGTGACAGGTTAAGGTTCGAGAATTGCTGATGACATATGACCGTGAAAGTATATTCAAAGTAATATACTAATTCAAAGCAATACACTAACAAGCTCTAATCCCCCCTCGAGATAATTCATCAGGCACAGAGTACTTTACTTACCCAATAGGTGGTCCTGTGGCAGGGCAAGACAGGTCCGGCCTATTGACAGATCTCGAAGTTATGATGGAGTCTTCTCCTCAAAATTTCTGTATTTTTAACTATTTTTGTACTATTTCTTTATGTTTAGGTGGAGCTTGAGTGACTTTAGCCGTACATCGTGCTCAGTGAGTGGGGGTGGTACCTTGGGGGTGGGTACCTGAGATAACCTTTCATTATCATTGAAACTCATGGAGACACTAATTCTAGTATCTGTTTTCCTACCCTATTTTGTGATGCTTGCTCTTTCACTGTGCCTTGATGTCCTGAGGAAGATAGCTTTGATCTGACTGGGGGCAGGGGGGGCTTGGATCATCAGTATTGGGAATCCTTCATCAAGTTCTTAGAATCATAGTATGTTTTGGATTTGAAAGGAATGTCCAAGATCATCTGTTTTCAATGTCTCTGCCTTCTACTAGATCAGGTTGCTTCAAACCTGGCTTTGAACATTTCTAATGATGGAACACCCACAATTTCTCTTGGCAACCTGTTGTTATTACAAGATTACCAAAATGAAGTGTATGAGTATGATCACTTTTACTTTTATACTCATATATATACCATGTGAGACGTCTTACCTGTACAGCACTGGCCAAATCAATTCCAGGAGTGTGGCTAGGCAGTCATGGAAAAGGATCTCTGCACAGGTGATCCACATCATGGAGTTTGGGGTCAATCAGGCATCCTCAGTGAGGGAAATGTCATATAGAGAACCTCCCACAGAGAAACTCATCTTGAGCATTTTGGTATGGTTCATTTTGGTGTGGTTCATTTTGGTATGGTTTTAGTGCAGATATGCAGGTGAGGATAGGACATAGCTCCCAGCTATGAATTTGAGAACAGGCCCAACTCTCATGTGGAAACTTGGAGTACTGAAGAAGGAAATACATGTGTCAGCAGGCAGCATCCACAATCTAGTTGGAAAGGATTAAAAATAATAAAGTGGATGATATTAAAAAAGATACCAGTATTTTTACTGATAACAAATGATCAGGAAGGCTATCCCAGGAAGAATATATACTTGATCAAGCAATTGTAATGATTATTACAGCCTGAACCAGTCCAAAGCTTTATGCAACAAGTACATATGTCTCTGAAAATAAGGGTTTTTTTCTGAGGATGAGCTACAATTTTGACTTTCACTGTGCATGTAGGGTACCCGTCCTGCACTTCTGCTGACCTGTACCAAAATAGAATGCAGTCTCTAATCGCCAGGGTATATTCTCCATCGATATGACTTCACAGAGATGCAGGCTAGTTCACAAAACTTAAGAACTCAGCTTTTACATATATCTCTCAAAAGCAGCAGCTTCTGTGTCCCCCTTTCATGCACTTACTTATTGGTGATGTGAGCTGACTAATATATGTGGGAGAAGATTGGTGCAGTATACACATATCTCAAAATGATGAAAGGTTGCAAATGGTTTGAATCCGCACTGTACTCGAGGTTAGAAATGGAAAGACAGAATAAATTACACAGGAATAGAATTTCTGCCTTGCAATGAGTGGGAGCAATTTTTGGTATTTGGCATAGCAGGCCTATAGGAAAGCATTTGTTATAAATAGATCCAGGATGAACACAGAGGGGATCCTGATCACATCCTCACACAGAGGAAGGGAAAAAGTGCTGAGCAAGAAAGATACCACCTTGTGGCACTCAGTGCTGCTCAGTATGCAGCGGGATTGGACTGGCTCATTGAAAAAAGCACAGTTCCAAACATACAGGCTGAAATTCTTCACTTCAAATCCAGTCAGAATAAGCACTGGGCAGACAAATCTTAATACAGGTCCCTATGATCCCTGAAATTCCCTCAAGATTTAATTCCTATTGTACTTCCTCATGCTGGAAGTTTAATCTTTCCTTTTGAACAGTGGGCACACTAGAAGACCTATGTGCAATCTGTTCCACTATAGTCAGTTCAAAGGCATATTAGAAGTCAGGACTAAGTCAGATCAAATGTAAGGACTGTCTAGCTCAGTTGTTGCCTCTAACAGTGGATGTGTTGGAAAGGCAGCAACTGCATGAGTGTAGCGGGGTTCTACCCCAGAATGCTGCTGTGGCTTTCAAATCCATGCATGCTATTTCTGTGCACACCTGATAGTCATAAGGATTGTATATTTGGGTGCAAGGGAGTGGTTATGTTAAAAAATTAATTAGATACGATATTTGAAGAAGGACAAAAATTTGACACTCATCAATTTTCTAAAACTGGATGTCCACCCCAAACCTGCTGTTTGTATTGAACTGTATTTGTTACTCAAAACAATATTCTGCCACTTTATAAGATGTCTAAAGTAAGGGGAGGGTTTAAAAGGCTGTGAAAGTCATTGTGTGCAGCACACTGTGCCTTCCACTTCTGTAGGTCCCAACCAGATGCTTTGAATGGGAAGCCTGGCTGATGTGTGATTTAGGGTGAATAAAGAATTCTGACATGTATTCTCTCTTGTGATAATGCTGGGTGAGAGCTATTAGCATAAAATTGCTATAAATCATGCTCATTGTAAAGATAAAGGTCTTGATTGCAGTCAGCACTGAAATCTCTAGCTCATTTCCTGTAAATCACTCACTTCAAAGGTAGAATTAAAAGATCTTGTGCTAGGCAGGCTTTACTGGGGAATTTGCAACTCATTGGCTGTCCATTTGTGTAATTAGGATACATAATATTTAGAAAATCTTACAAAAAAGCTGTTGCCGACTGTCATTTAGATGCTAGCTTTGGCTGTCCTTTTCTCCAAAGAAGTAGGCAGACTTCTGCCTACATCCTGTACCACTGAGGTTAATGTGTAGGTTTTTTAAAGTTCTGGAAAGGCTGAGTGGAGAAACACAGACCTTTATGATCCTATGTGTGGTGTGGGCAGCTCACACTGTTTGTTTCACCAGAGTCTCACATCATCTGCTCACTGTAGGGCCTTTTTACTGTTCTGGATCCAATACTTCAGAAATGTGTGTAGGAGGGCAGGTCTGCACTGTACCAAGCCAATGGTCTGTTGTGTTTCAGCATCCTGCCTCCTGTAGAGGCCAAAGGAATGCTTTTTATGAAAATAGAAGTACAAGGCAAAATAATAACTTCCCCTAATATTTTCCCATCCCTTTCATTCTCTACTTTTAGTCCAGTGGCTTTCTGAATATCGGTAGGTTTTCTGTATTTAATGATGCTCAGTGGAATTATCTGCTGTGAGGTTGCCCAGCCTGCCCTTGAATCTTTGGAACTTTCTAGTGTCTGCAGCACTACGTGCAAGTGTTTCAGCAGTCTGTGGATGTTGCCTAAAGATCCATTAGTGCCTGAGGGCTTTGTGGCTTGCTCCTCATCCCTTCACTTGATCTTTCAGCTGATTTTCTGGAATTTAAATTGGAATGGGGAAATGCAGTTAGATCTGTTATGATCCCACACCTAAAGGAATTCTTCTGAGGTGCGTGTTTGCCAGGGCACATTTCAAGTGCTCAAGAAGTTGTTATTGAAGATAGTTGCATAATCACAAATGGAAATTGCCTTCTCAGTGGCAAAATCCACGCTGTCTCCTGGTACTTTAAGAGGACTTGTGAAAGCTGTAGGGTACGCTACTGTGCTGCTGAAGCAGACTCATAAAGACTCTTGAAAAGCTCTTGTAGGAAATGGGACTCTTGAAAGCTCTGATCCTGAGCAGTAATTGAATCTGATCAATCAAGAGCACAGCCTTGGTGCAGTTTTCTTGCTATACAACACCTGCTTAGCCTTCATAAATTAATAGAATTTATTTGTCTTCTTGTCACAAACCTTTCTATTTCTGCAAAGCTGTCTCTAAATATTCACTAGATCAGTTAAGGAGCCATGGAAAACACTTTCTCACCTAAATAAAGTTATTTTTCTGATGTAAGAAAGAAGAAGCAGGATGAGTTCTGAAAGCTCCAACACTCGCCAGTCATCTGGCTATGATCTGCTGGCAATGTGAGGAATGAACAACAGCAACCCAGGTATTAAAGAAGATAGAGTAATACTTCTAAATTTGCAGCAAAATAACAACATATTTGGAATAATTAGATTATGGCTCACTTGTTTGTTCTTTCCCCAGTTTACTCGGGTATGATGACTTGATTTTAGGCAAGTTGATGAGTGTGGCTTGAGAAAGGAACACAGGTCACTGCCTCACACGTTTGTTTAGAAAGAAGGTTCTTAAAGAAAGGCAACAAAGAAAACAGATTAGCTTTCTCTATATTTTTTTGCTTTCAGATGAAAGGTCCCTCTTGGTAATTTCAAAGTATTATTGCTATTGTTATTGTTGTCTTTACTTAGTTTTAAGCTAATCTGAAATAAAAGCATTAATTAAAAAAATTGAGAAAAATGCTCTAATGCTGACAACAGATTGGTAAATCACATGGTTGAGGCTGAAGTGGGAAAGTCTTTATAGAAGAGCAGAAATTGGGCAGTTGCACCTTTCCTCTTCACTGTTTTTGTGAAAGCTACCTGTTTGAAACAAATTTAATTTAACAAATCTAAAGGTAGATGCTTAGAAATATCTGAAACTCAGCTCTTAGAAAAATGGGATGGTGTAAAATGACTGTCCACCTTTTTCAGCATAATTTTTTCCATAACTCCCTCTGTCATTTGGTAAAACCAGATGCATTAGTATGTACAAATATTATGTTGGTGGCCGTGAGACCTAAGAACTTCTGAGAGACTTGCCAGTTGGTTAAATCATTACTTAAGCCATTAAACACTTTCGTGGGCTGGGAATTCAGACTTCCTCTATTATGGAACTCAGTGTAATAATTTTAGCACAAGGTAGCTGTAGAATTGTCAGAATAAAGATCAGCCTTGGAATATGTCAAGTCTTGACTCTTTTTTTTGCCTGAGATGGCAGTAAAAATTCTTCTGATATTAAATTCAAAGTTCTGTCTACAAGTATAACACACAAGTGCTTTTGTTGCCGTGCTTCATTTTTCATTTTTGTCTTGCTGTTGTTTTTGTTTTGGGAAGTGTGGTGTTTGTTTCTTTGTTTTGTTTTATTTTTTATTTTCCGAGAAGCCTTGTATTTTGTGCAGGTTATAGAACTGGCTTGCTTCACTTGCCTTTCTCTAGCCAAAGGAATTTTGCCTTGCAACAATTTAACCTTATACCTGTAGTCAAGGTATATTAGAATGGGTTTACCAGGATGGTAGTCATCCTTCTAGTGAAAACACAAATATTTCAGTGTAAATTGATTTCAAGGAGTTAAACTTGCCAGTTGATTCCATGGAATTACATTTGCCATTTCCTTGTGTTCCATGAAGAAGATGTTAGCATACTTTTGTGATGTGAGCCTTGATAGTTTTTGCCTATAAAACAGCCAGTCTATAGTCCACAATTGCCTTTGTCAAACTGTTGGAGGGTCTCAGGTAAACTGCGTTGGCTGTGCCTTTCAATTTGGTATTCTCCTCCAAAGAAAATCCCATTAGTGACATGTTGTTCTGCAGGCCACAATGTCCTGTGTCACAGTGAAAAATTAATTTCTGTAGGGAAAAAATACACATATGGCTTCTGATTCTTTTGAAGCAGAGACATTCCAGCTTTTTCCTTAATATTTTGCCTGTGGATATGAGTTCTAGCAGAGGAAATTACAGGCAGCATTCTTTTACCTATTACCCTTGTGTGAGTCGTTTTGGAGGAGAATGGTGAGTTTCTTTTTCTTAACATGGTGCTAACCACATTTGATAGGATGCCTTGATTGGATAATAAGAGTCAGTGTACAGCTCAATTACCAGAGTGCAAGGGAAAGAAAACACCATTGAGATTTGATGTTCAGGAGGAGTGAGCGGGATCATGGAGAGATAAGAGATTTGAGGAAACATAAGTATCCAGATTTTAATCCCTTCCTTGTATACCAGTTATTCTGATCTACAGCTTTTCATGTGTCATCCTGAAGAAAACTGGACATGCAGAAAATTTTGCACATACAGATTAAAATCCCTTTTTGATATCTAGGCACTCAGCTTGCTCATAATTCATTGCAGTGAGAGAAAAATAAACTACAGGAAATATTGCTGTTGTTGTGCTTTTTACTTTTTCATGGTAACTGATCTAAGTCCTCAAGTGCGCCTGAAACTGCGAAAACAACTTAAAGAATGGATGCCTTGGAAGCTTTTGTTGTTATTGCAGGCACACAGCAAACAGCAAACTATTATTTGTGATTTGACCAACAGCCCAGAATTTCCTTAGCACTCAGGAAAAAGCTTTATGAATCTTTCTTCATCCTTCAGTTGCTCTTACCTTTTGAGCTGTGAGCACAGTTGTCATCTGGGCCATTTGCTGTGTTCTTTTTGGGAGGTGAGGTGTCACAGCCGTAACAGCAGAGTCCCTTGCTGCGCCAAGTGGAGCTGATGGAGATGATGGTTGCGTTTTAGAGCTCAGCTTTTGCTCCCTACCATCACAATGTCTTGTATCAAGGCAGATTCCTGAATGACCTGTCTATAATACATAGAGACAGATCTGTCTGACAAAATTTGTCATGACTGCCAGAGAATGTGAACTAATGAAGTCTTCAAGTAGATTCTTTCCATCCCACAACAGCAGACTGGTCTGGCTTGGACCAAAACCTTACCTGATGGATAGAGCCTGCTGATTTGGATCTTTCCTATTCTTTTATCTCAGAAGCACAGAATATCAGGAACTGAAAGAGACCTCTTGAGATCTTCAACTTCCACGCTTAATCTGGGATCATATTGAACTACCCACGACTGTACACATACAAGGTTGAAACATCTCCTTACTTACTACTGGAGGAAGAGACAACTGTTCTTCATGCACATGATGGCAAAGTTTATACTGACATAGGGAGAGGGACGGGAAAAGTGGACAGAATTCAGATACCTGATAGAGAAAAATCTATATTCCTTCTTGGGGGTGGGCTGGGGTAGAATTTTTTCCTCTGAAGAAATAACAGTTCTAAAAAAATTCCATCAGACAAAATGATGCAGAAACAGCTTTCTGCATCAGAGAGTAGGAGAATGGAGTGTTTGGTTTCTTTGGGATTTTTCCAGCCCTATTTCCCATGATTGTTTTTTCCTGATAAAATTCTACTGAGTTACTGCTTTAATGAGGAGCAAAGATTTCTCATTTTACATTGTGATAAATTATTACAGTATTAATTAGAACTTGCATATCCAATTTCATTTTTTCAGAGGTTTTAAAAAAGTGTTAATTACTTCATTAGTAATAATTAACTTGTTCTTTGGAAACTGCTAAATTTCTTTTTTTTCCCAGTTGTTTGTCATTGATTGTTTTTCCCTTCAGATACATTTATTTTTCACACTGTGCAGTTTGGATGGTGTATTTTCACCTAGTCTGTTCAAGTTACACTAAATTTTCTTCCCCTGGCCCCTTTGTTTCTAGTGAGATGGGTTATGGTACAAAAAGGAGCATGAATCTATAATGTGATCACTGTGAAAATGCGGAATGACTTCCAAATATCTCATTAAGAGCTCTGTGAGTGGGAATTCTCTCACTCTGACTGTAGAGTTTGCCTGAGTTCTGCCATACTATGCATCTGGTATTGCATGTTTTTTGCTATCTTTAAACATGTTTAAGAAGTGTTTTAGGGTTTTGGGGGAGGGGTGGAGGTGGTGTTTTTTTGTTTGTTTTTTTTTTTTTTTTCTGGTAAACAGCTAGTCTTCTGGAGTGGTTACAGTGTTTTGATTTGGCATGTCATCCCCAAGACTTTTGAGTGTCCAGTACACAGGTCCATTTCCAGAGTTAATCAGTGGAGTTAGGTAAGTCATCATGATGTGAAATCAAGGATCCAGCTTGGCTCCTACCACAGCTGTTTCTGTGGCAGTGAGTGAAGTCAGCACCAGGTGCATGGCTAGCTGATTATGAGGGAAGTGGAAATATTTCCTGACTCCTTTGCTGGGTAGATTTCACATTGTCTTACTTGTAGATAGGAAGGTAACATAATTCCTTGATGTTCTTGGGAAGTACTTGCTGGTGGAAGCAAAACTGTTCAAAACAAGACCTCTGTGTATCATGGTAATAGTGCTTGGTGGTGTCATGCTAAGTTTAGAAGGTATTTGTTATGTAAAAAGCAGAAGCTAAGGAAGGTTTGATGAACTGAAATGACCACTACAAGGACAGAGATGATGACCTTTACTATCCCAAGAGGCATTGATCAGAAGACCAGTCTGCATTTCTTTAGCCACCAATGCTGACCATAGAGATAGGCAGTATAGGAAACAACAAAGAAAATGAGGAGTGGGAACAAATAGGATATAAAAAGTAGCTGGGATACTGTTAGAAAGCTAGTGCTCATGGCCTGCTCCATTTTATCTGTGCACAACTGGAAAACAGGGCTGAAATTGTTTATATCCATTTGTCAGTGGGAGAGCAGAAGAAGAATGGTGTGCCATAGTTTATACCACAGGGTGGTGTCATATTAATAATCTTCCAAGGAAGCAAGCTGAAAGTCAGGGAAGATCCAGACCTAACCAAACAGATCAAAACAGCAAACCAAAAGATGAAGAAGGTAATGTAGTTGATATTTTTTCTCTGAGGAGATAAAAATGTCCTATCCAGCCCTAACAAGAGAGGTCTTTCAGAGAAAGACAACACTCCATCTATTTCAGATATTTTTACTGGATATAAACTGGGTTTTGATAGCTTCTCAGGGTTCCCCTGGAAAGTAATGCTTTTCTAGTAAATAATCACTTAAAGATATAGAAAAAAGCCTTTAGATGAATAAACCGTCTGGTTTATGAATATCATGCTAAGAACACTGATTGAAATATTATTATTTTTGCAGTGATTTGCTGTATTTTGGTAACTAGGACCCTTGCCTCAGGGGTATTCTTTGAACATCTGGATATACAGAAATTTTATTATTAGATTGCCAAGTTTTCTTTACTAGTCTTACTGCACTCTTTATCATTTAAAGTGGAAAAAGGGAAAATCTGCTAGTTTGAATTGTCAGGTTTTTACATAGTGGGAGAGACTGAAATGAAAGTAGGAGGATAATGAGAAAAGCACTTCAAGGGCTCACAGCCCAATCAGGGAATTAACTGATCTTACTCAAATCTTCAAGCTTGGTCATTAGGTTCAGTGAATCACAGCCTTCATGCTACAGAGAAATTTAAGGAGTATGCCAGACTGTAATTTCTGTTTTCCAAACTTGAAAGGGAAACTAGGTTTCATCCAAAACTTGCGTTCCCAGCCTGCGTGATCAGAGAAATAAAGAATAATTTTTACCTGTCATAAAACTTGCTGAGTTCATTTTCTCTGTGGTTGGTTTATTTTATCACAAAACCAAAGAGACAACTGACTCGCAAAATAAGCTCCCAAGACAAGACTGGATTTGTCATTGTGCCTAATGTTGTGCTCCTCTCCTCCTGATCACTTTCAGAGGCACAGAATACAGCTTTGGAGGATAATTTTTTTCCACTGCTACAAAATAGGTTTTACTCCCAAATTCTCCAAAGACCTGGGCTGAACCTGTCTGTTGGTGGGAAAGAGAAGATCTGACTGTGTACTTGTTTGCTGGTGAAGCTCAACACAAGCCATTAGAAAGATTGCCACTTGAGCACACTGTTGTGCTTGAGTGTAGGAGCTGCTGGGGAAGAGAAATGCCTCATTTGAGAGGGTCGTGTGACCTCTGTTACATGGAGGTAGATAAAATGTCACATGTGTTGCCCAGATAATAAGCTAAAGAGAGGCCTGGCAGCCACTTGCACATTAAAACAGCGTTGAAGTCTCATCTTGTCTGTGCTAATGAACAAATGAATTTCTACAGAACTATTAGCCTGCTTTCTGCTCGTGTGTGTGTGTTTCTTTATATATAGAGAGCAGCAATTTACTTGCAAATCCCTATCAGTCTCCTGTGCTAGGAAAACTTGCAGAAAGTGCTGGTTACAACCTCCAGAGACAGCGCTGGTTTCTGCAATGAGCCATAAAAGCGTAAAATCAGATACAGTACGTGTCATACCTGGGTCACTTTATCCTGTTTTGAACAGGTTTTTTTGGGGGGTAGAAGTGTACCTGCTTTCATTTATACTCACAGTAGTATGGGCACTGTTCTGCTGCTGTTCTATGGGCACTGTTCTCACCCCCTTCTCCAGTCTAGCTGCAGTCTAGAATCCAGATGATCTCTGACAATGCTGAGGTGTGAAATGAGTAATACCTTCCCCCCATTTTCTACCCCTTTGGAAAATACAGGGAATCTTCTTTCTGATTTTGAAGGGAGGTGTGCTGACAGAGAAAAGAGCCGTTACAGATCTGCTTGTTTGGCAACTGAGTGAACACTTATGATCTTGGTGCAAAACTCTAGTGCAGTGCTCAGCTCTTACCATCTTTTCGATCAGCACATTCTAAAGGCAAGCATTTTCTGAAAAGCCTTTTTTCTTTGGATCAAACCTCACGTCTACTATTGATAAATAGCAGCTTTTTCTCCATTCTGGCCCTGCATCTATCTAGGACTTCAAAGCTAGGATGTAAATCCCAAATGCTTAAAAGACTAAATGGTGCGAGAATGGGTAAGGCCATTGTGCTGACTGACACCTTAAGCCTTGTACAGGCTCGAGTGATCCACTCAGCTTACTTGATGTACAGGTGTATGAGACATTGGCACAGGCCCACCTGGAAGAATGGATGCTGAAACTTGGACCTCAGACATTATCACCTTTGTTTTAACCTTCAAGTTTTCTCCCTGCTTGTTGTAGGCAGAATGGAAGTTTCAGACAAAGTTGGTTAGAGAAGCCCTCCCACTGAATCGCAAGGTGCAGAAAGGACTGTCTTGCTTTTCAAACTCCTTCTCAGGGAGGAGTCTACATGTGGCTGGATCCACTCTTAGCCCCAGGCTTTGTCAATGGTTATGTTTAAAGGATTTTACAGGTGTAATTGAATCTTCATAAAACTTTGTCTTGCACATTTAAGGATGGCAAACCATATATATTTATATAAAAATAAGTGGTTTATTATGATACTGTTTAAACAAAGGGATCTTAATCAGAATTACTACACAGCAGAGGTATCTATAACTATTAGTATAGTATAGTGCACTATTTTTGAAACAATATTGAAGAATTATATTAAAGCAATTATATTGAAGCAACTATATTAAAGTTAGCAAAATTTTCCATGCACACTCCTAGAAGGAGTATGTTAAAAAACTCTGCCATTAGAAAGTGAGACTGTGAAGATTGCATGTCAGACAGATATCTCCAGGCCAGCTGTGTGAGCTCAGCATCTTTAGGTAAGTCATCAGTAGTATCACTTGTTTGTTCCTTTATCAGGTCCTTTACCCTCTTTGCCACATTTCACCTCACTATCAGGATGTTTAACTTTGGGATTGATGAATCACAATGTCTTCAGCATTATTCAACACCAAAAGCAGCATGACACCCCTTCTCCATTCAGTGCTGAAGGCTCTTCTGCCATTTATGTAGCAAAGTCTGCGCAGCCTTCTGTCATGCCCTTGGAAGGTGCGAAATAAAGGGAAAATGAGAGCAGCAGAAGGAAAATATGTGGACATGAATGGCTTGAGATAAAAAGCTCTTCTGCTTAGGCAGGACTCTCTCCACTCGGTGCACCCTGATTGCTGGTGACCAAATTTGAGAAGCCAGAGTGTTGCTTTGGCCGCGTTTCTTGTCAACAGACCTTCCATACTGTGAGACCTGAAATGTACTTTGCAGGGTTATACCTGGCTGCAAAGCAGTCTTTGCAGAAGACTGCATGCCATAAGGATGGGAGGTGTGGTTCTTCCACATCCATTACAAGGTTTCTGGATGGCTCCTCATACAGAGCCCAAATCCTTATATTGACTGTATCTGTGTTGGAAATGATTTGCTTACCTCTACAGTAGCTGGGCCTGCTTTGCAGCAGAAAGAAGACACATATGAGAGGTGGAAGGTAGGAAATCTGCCTGCTACTGCCTCCCTAGAACTTCTAAAGTTTAGTCCTGTCTTAGGCTCCCATCTAAGCAGTGGAAGAAATAGCATCAATATGATGGAAGACCTGAAGTGAGTTGTAAGAGTTTCCCTCTTCATCATCACTGTGAAGCAATGTGGGATCAATTTCTTGTTCAGGCATTCTTCCTTGTAAACCACAGAGGAAAATGTAGTATTTCTACTCAGTAAAGTTCCAGGGGGTGAGACTTTGGTAATGTGCAGAATCACTTTTTTTTTGGACCATGAAATGATGAGAGCTTTTGGAAACCCACAGAGACACAGAACATATTTTCATGAAATAAACCTTCAGCAAATTTCAGACAGAGACACATACAAGAGTTGTCTGGGTTTTTTAGGGTTAGTTCTTCAGTGTCTGGTATGATATTTGGTCTTGAGCTCATGCCAAATAGATCAATGCTACAGAAAAAAAAAAACAAAACAAACCCAAAAAGCAATCCCAAGCCATGCTGCTATTTGCTAAGGATTTAATCTTTTTATTTGAACAGAATGAAGTCAAGTAAATAAATTTTCTTTATCTTTCCAGGGTACACTGAATCTTAAAATTAGAAGAAAATCTGACCATTCTGCTAATATTTAAACATAAAATTGAAGTTAGGTGGCTTTTATGTTATTGGACTAGAAGTACTTAATGCAAAGATGAAAGAAAAAGGCTGCAAAGAAGCCAGGATCCTAGAGAGTGTGTGTGAAGTTCTCTTGCAGGATTGAGCCATTTTGTCAGTTCCCAAAAAGTGTTGCCTCTGAGGCATTAAGTAGTTAAGTAGTTAGCTGAATCTGTGAGCCACATGATGCAGTTCGTTGTGTGCTGCTGTTTTTTGTTTCAGGAATGACAGAATGTCTATGTCACCATCAAACCAGGTCTGACAGAAGTAGGAGGGGAAGCTGAAAAGAGGAACTCTTTCCTAGATCTTCTCTTTGAAGTCCTTAATTTATCGACAAAGCATAAAGCGAAAAAAAGAACAGAGGCAGAGCTAGGGAGGGCGTTGGCTGATAGCAATTTCTTGAGTATGATAGACAGCTGTCTAGGATAAAAACAAATAATATCACTAAATTACAGGGCAGGAAACAAGGCTGGGACATGACAGTAGCAACACAGTCTTGCAACAGAAGGCTGAAGACCTTTGGAAATAAACCAAGATGAAGAGTCAACCAGTCTGTTGTAATTTCAAAACAGAACTTCACAGTGCTTTTCCAAAGGGAGTCAAAGATGTGCGTGTGCCAATGAGCATGATAGAAAGTGGGCAGATACAAACATCTCAAGGCATTATTGAGGATCTTGCTTTGATTCTATATTTTGGTCAGGGATGTTAGGGGTGTGGATGCTGGAGAATACAAGACATCTGGATAAGAAAGAGACTTTGCCCTCCTGTTATTTTGGGTGAACAAACACCCTCTGTAAGCTTTTATGATTCTTGTGCTTTCACTTAGAAAATAATTTTAAAAGGAGAGGTTGTGGTATTCCTGTGCTTGGAGATTTCCAAAACATGAGTTTGGAACCATGAGACAGACTGATTTAACTTTGTAGCTAGCCTTGCTTGGAGAAGGCTTTTGTTGCAGGTACCCAGAGATCCTTTATAGCTTGAAGTGTTCCGTGATTCATAGGAGGTTATTCTGTACTTTTTGCTGTGTGTTTTGCTCTAGATGCCATACTTGGAAAGTCCAGGTTTTCTCCAAGAATATCTTCCTCAATTAAAAAAAAAAAAAGGAAAAAAGGAAAAAAAAAGGGGGAAAAAAGAAAAAATAATCACTGGGAATGCAGAGGTTGTGAAACTGCCAAAGTGCAGTAGGGGAACACCCAAAGGCATCTTGTCTCACATCACCACTGAACAGAAATATTTAACACTGGAAAAAGAGACAGGGTGCAGGGCAGTTCACTGTACAAACTGTACCTTTGTCCTTGGTGAAAAGCTGATCTTAGCAGGTAAGACAGACAGAGAAAAAGAATATAGATTTGGATTTATGTTTTCGGAAACATCAGTTTCTCGAAGCACAGCAGAAAGTCAAGGGACTGAAGAGGTTTATCAGTATCAAACTGAAAAATCTTGATGGTCTGATCTATCAGAGCTGGGTGCTTGAACTTAGAAACTGGAGGTAACTGAGCTTTTCAAAAGCCCCAGTATTATTAAAAAGTTCTGGACATGAGATTTTCTGCTAATGTCTTCTGGACTGAGTGTGAAATCTCAGGCTCTGTCCTTGAGATGTGTGAGCTGGGACATAGATGAGAAATAGTGCAATTAAAATCAGTTTTGGGAGCTCATCAAGACCTCTTTGCTGCCTGTGTGACTCTGGCCCTGAATGCAGCATAATCTCCTCTAGACCTCCTAAATGTTCAGCATGATGGTCTGTACCCATGCCAAAAGATGCTACACTAATGCCTGAAGTGCTCCAGACCTTATTCTTTCAGCTAGTGATCCAGACCTGAGTTTACCAGCCCATCCTGTGCACTATGGGGATAAGAACTGAAGGACAGATCAGAAATGAAGATCAGAAATGAGCAGATGGTGTGCATGGGAGAGGTGGTCCTAGAATTCCTACCAAACCCTTGTCACCAAAATCCTGCTTTGGTGCCAGAAATGTTTCAATAGCCCACTTCCCTACACTTTCTTGTCTATCATTGTAGGAAAGAGGAGGAGAGGAAGAGAAGGAAGATAAAGGTTGATAGATCAGGCCATATTCAAAAGTCAAGGCCTGGCAATGATCCCCAATTGCTTTTCAGCTAGTGTTTTCAATAAGTGAACTCGCCAGGAAAGGTTTTGCAGCTCTTCTAGGATGCTGCAAGTGCAAAGACACATAATTTGGAAGAGGTGCATAGTGAAGCCTGTAACAGAAGGTTTAGATTCTGTGTTCCATATTAGATGTACATCGTGATGTCCGTGAAGTGAAGTGATTGCCCTGCCTGTGAAAGAAGAGGAACTTGGACTCTACCTCCCAATGGCTTCTTAGAGATTTGGGAGAAGCAGCAAAATGTTCACTTTCTAGTGATGGGATAAAACAGGCCTACCATTCTTTCCAAGGGGAGAGCTGTGTTTAAGGGCCTGCTGGTGCTTTGTGGTGGAAACAACTGTATTCTGGATTCAAATTTAAGCTGTAAAAACACAAGCCTCATTTAAAATGAAACTGTACTTCCAGCATGGTCAGAATAGGACAGCAGATAAGCATTCCCCATCCTCTCTTATCTTCTTATTCATCCCTTTGCAACATTAGAATGAAAATGTGTTCTTGACCAGTATGACAGTAAATATTAACAGGTTTCTATGCTTTGGGCTAGCAGTAAGATGGGAAGATCCGTGCAAATGTATAAGAAGAGGTCTTCTTTCCTTGATTGTCCTTTATCCTACGTGACAGTCCACTTTTGACTCAGACCAGACATTTTTTTAAAGTACCTGAAGAAGTACTCAAGAAAGGCTAGAAATATTGATGGAAGCAAGGAGCTCTGTCAAGAATGCTGTGCTTCACATATTGTGGGCTAGTGGTAGATCAGGCTTCCCCAGGCCGCTGCAGTTTGTTGACTGATGCCTTGAATGCAGTCTGAAACCCAGAAACAGGATAGTATTTAAAGTTATTATGACAGTTAATTTAGAGTTATAAATGTTGACAAATTCATTGCATGGATTTTTGAGCTTAATATGTAAGCTGCTCTACCAATATATTGTTTTTTAGCAATATCATATTAATATTCAGAGTAGATTTCATCGATGGCTGCATACAAATCTTACGTTACCTACACTGTAAATAAAGCGCTTGTCAAATCTCAGACCTTGTTCATGTTTTATATTACAGACAAGAAAAATGACAGGGAGAAAAAGCAAGCTGACATTGCAGGGAGATCAGCAGAAAGCCTGACAGAGCTTGTCAGCTAAATGTAATGTTTTAGAACTGATGATTAGTTAAAAAAAATAACACAACTTGGGCAAATCAGGGAAAATCCCTTCATTTCACAGTTTGGGCGAGAAGGAATGTTGTGATTTTTCCTGTGTCACTAATGACAAATAGAGTCAGTGTGTCAAGTCCAGAAGATATTCTAGGCTTTGTGTGTTCTGGCAGCAGCAAATGTGGTGGAACATAAGAATAGTGCTGATCTGCTTGGGATAGGAAGACTCTGCAGAGAGAGAGTTCTGGGAAGTGCTGAGGCCATTTGCATGAGGATCCTGCTCTTGGGTCACAGCAACCCCAGGCAGTGACACAGGCTAGGGGCTTGAAAAGTGACCCAGCCGAAAAGGACATCNTCTCCTGGGTAACAAGGGACAGGACAAGAGGAAATGGCCTCAAGTTGTTCCCATGAAGGTTTAGCTTGGATATGAGGAAAACATTTGCCAGCAGAAGGGTTCTCAAGCATTGCATCAGGTCAGTGAAATGGTGAAGTCAGCATCCCTGGAGATATTTAAGAGACATGTGGATGTGGCATTTAGGGACATGGCTGGTGGTGAATTTTGCAGTTAGGTTAGTAGTTGGAGTTGATGATCTTAAAGGTTATTTGCAACCTAAATGATTCTATGATTCTAAGAAAAAAATTATGAACGGACTGGAGAGGGTCCAGAGAAGGACAACAAAGAGGATCAAAGGACAAAAGAACCCATTAAATGAGGAGCAGCTGAGAGGGCTGGGTTTGTTCATCCTTGAAAGAAGGTTTAGGGAAGATGGTAACACCATGTTCTAGTATATAAAGTGTGACTAGAGAGAAGATGATGACTCCCTTTCTACAATGAATCACATGGAAAAGATGAAGAAGGGTACAAGGTACTCCTGGTGAGACTCCAATTGGCCATGGGAGGAAGACTTTTCACAATGAGAAAAATTAGCAATTGCAGTAATTTCCCCAGGACAGTGGTGGATACTCCAGCATTGGTGACTTGGCAGAGTCATCTGGAAGAATCTGCTGGCCCATCAAATCCTGTACTTTTGTCAAGAAAGTTTTGGACCATATGATATTTGAGGTTACTTTCAATCTGATGTTCTATGTTCTTTGAAAAGCAAAAGGCAGAAGAGTACAGGGCATGTATGCTGTGGTAACCTAGAAACTACTTAAATGAAACTTTTTTCTATGTTATGTGCTAGTTTGAAGGTTATCTTGTTGTCTGATGAGTAATTAGTGGTCAGGGGGACCTGTGAAGGGATAATTGTTCCCAAGGCAGGAGGCACTGAGATCTCCAAAGGATTAGAGGAAAAGTTCAGTACTGGCAGCTTTAGTCTAAACCCAAAATTGTGTCAGAAGTTAGCACTTTTGTTTCCTCTCAGAATCCTTTTCAGCTGATAAGACATTGTAAGGACTAGGCTTCTTGTTACTAGGAAATCTGCAGTTTTGTTAGTGTTCACAGATGCAGCATGTTCCACCGTGTGCTGAAGTCAGTGTCTCTTCATTGTTTTTGTTACAATTTTTGCTTTAGCATGAGTCAGACTTCCTCCAGCCCGGATACTCACTTCGGCCTGAATAGGTTAGCACGCTCCAGTGCTTCTTCTAAAGCTTCTTCTAAATCTTTCTTCTAAAGATTGTCCCAGTGCATCACAAGAATCTTGGTCCTTCTGATGTCTGTTTCCCCAGTTTCCTTAAACAAAAGCCCTGCCTGAGAGACTGTCTCCACAAACCCTAGCATTGTACAGAGAGATTTAAATGGTTTTTTGTGATATTTCCATTTTGGAGCACACTGTGTGTTTTCTCCTTGGTTAGGGATAAGAACAATCTTGTGATTGTGAAAAATCTTGTCTTGATAGTCCTTAATGATCTAGGTGGAGCTGGAAAAGATATACTGACAGGAATGGCCTGTGGTGCTATTGACACTGAGACTGGATGCTCCATTATGGAGCAGTCTTATGGAATAATTTGACACCTTTTTTAGCTGCTAGTGATGTTTGTGGTACCTCGGTCAGCAGGAAGTTGCTATATCTAGCAACAGTAACTACTTTTGAGAATAGTCACTTAATACTAACCTAGAGTCTCTTGTTATTGTAGCCTGGAATATACAGTGGGTAGCTCAGAGTCTATTATTAGGCAACTGTATTTTGTATAGTCCTAGTACTCTTGTACTAGGCAGTGTGGTCTCAAATAAAAATTGCTAGATGAATATGAAAATATATCAGTATAATTACCTAATTATATATTTACATAATTATTCTGATATTATGACTGCTTTCAAAGACACAGTCAGGCTTTGTATCAAAGTGCCTTATACTCTTTTAACTCCATCTTTTCCTAGCCTGGAATCAATTAATAGTGGACTGGAAGTACCTTTATATAAATGTGTATTTCACAGCAAGATTCTTTGTACTGCTGAATATATTGAAGGGTCAGAAAAGTGTCATTCATCTGCTTCATTGACACTGGAGGCCTCACAGATCAACCAAATTTGCCAGTTTGGTTTCATAGTTACCCTGGATCACAGCCACTTGGTTGGAATTGAAGACTTTAGGAAGATAATTTCTAGTAGGAAAAAGAAGGGACAGGAATTAATGCCTGAACATAGTGAATCCTGGCAGAATGTATGTAGTCAGTACACAGCAAAGAGGGTTGCTTTTTGAAAAGAGTTTAATTGCTATGGGATTCTTGAGGTTTTTGAAAAATGTTCTGGTTGTATGTTCAGCCTCACATGCTGTGAAGCAAATAGTGCAAGATGTGCTTCCAAGGATGTTGGCATCCTCAGTACAGCAATTTCTTCTGTCACAGGTTTCCATCCATAGAATCATAGAATGTTTAAGTTTGGAAGGGACCTTAAAGATCCTCTAGTTCTACCCTCTTCCATGTGCAGGGACACCATTCACTTAGTCAGGTTGTTTAGGACCCCATTCAACCTGAACTGGAACATGGCCAGAGGTGGGGCATCCACATCTTCTCTCTGGTAACCTGTGCCAGTGCCTCACCACCCTCACAGTAAAGAATTTCTTCCTAACATCTAATCTAAAAGTCTCCTATGTCAATTTAAAATTTTCACCTTAATTGCCCCTTATCTGCCCATATAAAATGTCCTTCTCCCTACTTGTTTATAAGCCCCCTAAAGGTACTGAAAGTCTGTAATGAGGTCTCCTTGACCTCAGCCTCTTCTCCAGGCTGAACAACCTCAGCAGAGGTCCAGGTGGTTGAAATCTTCCATCAGAATGAGAACTTGCAAGTATGATGCTTCCTGTATCTGAAGCAAGAAGACATTGTTGGGATACTTCCCCTGATCAGGTGGGCTATAGTGGATCCCAGCCTTCAGGTAAGCCCTGGAAAGATTTGGACAAGGATATTTGGGATTACAATGTCAGGATGGAGTAAGAGAAATGAATTGGGAATTCATCCATTTTTTTGTGATTGAAGGCAAAATATCAACCAGTCTCTATAATTTGATGAATAACAGCAGAAATTATTAGCCTGGTGGGAGACTCTTTACCTGCTTCTAGAGAAAAAAGAAAAAAAAAGAAAAAAAAAAGGATTTTGGGCACCAGACTCTTTCATGGCAAGTTTTTCTGCATCCATATATCTCAGCTACACAGTGGAGCAGCATTTTGCACAACAGTATGATCACAGGCAAACATCACACAATGCATGAGGTTTGAACCTGGAATGTAAGGAAATGCCAAAATAAAATACAGAATAGAAAAATCCTAAATATATATATTTCCCTTCTTCCCTCTTCAGGGAACAGTCCACTAACTGTAAATGCTGGCTTGAGGAGAGTTTGTATTAGATAAATAGCTCCACAAAATTTGCAATCTAAATTGGAAGTACTTGTGTCAGTGTTTGACAAAGCATAACCAGTGGGGTGCCCTGTAATTCTGTCACTGCGCAGATGGGGAGATGAACAATTCTTGCCTGTTGTATTCCATATAGACAGCACACTGTACATCACAGATGAACCCTCACAGCTGAAGTTTGACAACTGCTGATGGAAAAATACTTATGAGGTAAAATGCACCCTATTGAAATGGTAGGCTTACATTATGGGGTTTTTTTTGTTTGTTTGTTTGTATGTTTGTTTTTTGGGGTTTTTTGTTTGTTTGTTTTGTTTTGTTTTGTTTTTTTTAAATAAAATTGTTTTCAAACTTCCTGATTTGCAGCACTAAAGAACATACGTCTATGTTCTTGGCAAAGAATGAAGTTGTAAGGAATAGTAAGCAACACATCTTTTTTCTGTTCAGTTATAAAATTTCTTTTTATGGATAAATAAAGTGTTGATGGGCTTGGCATGATCTCCTTATCCTGCTCCAAATTCTGATGGCATTCTTAACTTCATTTTAATATCTGTTTTGACGTTCAGTTTTACATTGAAGTACAGTGTTAGTCTACATATTTAATTCCGAAAACCTGAAGTACTCCTAGGTATCTTGTTGATCTAGTTATTTCAAAGCTTCTTGCTTGATAGAAGCACGTTCCACATGTAACAGAGAAAGTGTTAACTCTTAGGGCAAAACAACATTATGGCACAAATGGCTCTATATGGTTTTGGGGATAGTGTCTTCCAGACACTTTTCCTGAGTGACTAGGTTGCTTGAGCTCTTAAATTGCTAGCAGAAATAAATATCCAAATGCTTAATTTGAATGTCTGTATCCAAAGAGCTGATGACCTTGAAGAGTATGCTTATCTTTTTAAGCTCATAAGCCAATATGTAACATGCTCCACATACTAAAGGATAGTATTCTCTTCAGCCTAGCTCTATTTTTCTCCTTCAATAACAGTTATTTGACTATTACATGGTTTAGACCTCATTTATCTACTTACTCAGCCACAAATGCAGTTCGTATATGTGAAGTAGGAATATTTCTCCATCTGGGAAAGAAATGGAAGCAAGCATTTTACTTACTGAAGGATCTCTCTGGTAGAACAGATTTGGTATGTCAAAGTGTTCTGATGGTAACAGTGCTTTTGAAACTTCCAAACACCAAAGTATTTATCCATGTCATGTAGCAACATTGTAAAATACTCACACAAATACCCACAGACTGCTTTCACTTCAGGAAATAAATGGCAACAAAAAAAGCATGTCTTGCTGAGACATTGGGAAATGTGATGTGCCTCTGCTTCCATAAATTGTAATAGAATTTGTAACCTCTTCTCTCCCTCTCCCTGTCCCTCTTTCTCTTCCTCTTCTCTCCTTTATTTTTATTTTTTTTTTGTCTTAAGAACTCTAACACAAATGCCTTAATCCCCTTCATTCTCCCATTCCCAGCCCAGCACTGAAACCTAATAACCTATGGGTATAATTCCAAATTTTATGTTAATTCTAATGTTGGCTCGACATCATGCATGGCTGGAACTGTAGTCCAGAAGGATCAGTGTACATGCTGTTGCTGCTGATGGCTGCTTGTGGCTGCTCATAGTGAAGGCTGTAAGGATAGAGGAAGTTTAGCATACTGTTTCCCAAAATATTTTCCCAGTTTCCAGCCATAGTGGTCCAGGAACTTTCTAGACAGGAAGCAGTTTCTTTATATTTAGCAGCCCTCTTTTTTTCTTCTGGGGCTTCTCTGTGCTCGTCTCCATACCATGACAGTTTATTGGATTTGCAACATCCTGTAGCAAGGAGTTTCACAGGTCAGTTACTTGGTTAAAGAACAACCACCATTCTTCTGCCATTCTTCTGCTTCTTCAGAGGTCTCCTCAGACTGTTTGAAACTGTTTGAATCTTGCTTTCTCCTTAGGTCCTGCACAGGTCTTTTGTTTAAAGAGACAGCGAGAAGTCATTCCTTCTCCCAGTCATTTCCAATTCTGAGGAGCTCGGGCAAGGTGTCTGTTTCCCTGACTGGAAAGTTCCATTTATTAATAATTTCTTGTAGCCAAGCTGTCACATTCCTATCATTCTTGATGACCTACTTTCATGGCGTCTCACTTACTGTGACAAGCTGCACAGACCTTTTGCATAGTGCAAAAGGAGTCTAAATTATATATTTATGTGAATGTGCACCTATTCATGACAGATGCTACCTGCATACACACCCCACAAAATCCACTGTTCCCTTGGATTACTCCTTCAGACTATTGCTGTTAGTGGATTAATAAACTTTATTCCAGTGCTGTAAGATCTTTCCAAAGATCCTTTTTAATTAGGATGCATTTTTTGATTTTATGTAAATTATGTTCACCTCCCATAGCTGAAGATATATTACTTTTAAATATTTTTTTATTCACCTTTCCCCCCATGCATAGAGTGAATGGCAAGGCTTTTCACAGAAAAAAATGGGTGGCTTTTCAGTATTGCACCCTATCTGTCTGCAGAGATGAGGGTGAATCCAGTTGCAGTTGTGATCACAGACGGATTGAAAATAACAGTCTCTCCTCCTGATTCTTCTGGAGAGCATTTATTAAGTATGTCAATGCCAAAATCATCCTTTTGATATCCCTCCTTATGTCTGCAGTTCTTGTTTGTAAGTGAGGAACCTAAATATGTTTCTTGGCTACTGGAGTGACCAGTATTTGTTTCTCCATGCAAAGATTTTAATTGTGCTTTTCCCTCCTTTCCTCTGCATGTGTCTGTGTGTATGATTACAGCATTACATGTCAGCTAGTACAGCAGGCTGCATGTTGGATTATGTTTCAAGCAGCAAACAAGCTATAGCCTTGAAAGGATTCTGGTTGTACTGTCATGTCAGCCTTGCTCCAATGACCTTTGATTCCAGAGCAAGTACTAAGGGTAAAAAAAAAAAATTAGTGCTGAACAAGTCTCTTCGTAGCAAAAGATGCATTGTGTTTGTCAGCACTGGGTTTCACTGTGGACACATGGTTTACTGCATTGCTGACAGTGGAGTTCATACCTGTCTCTCTCAGTTGAAGCATAAGAGCCTGGGATCCCTGTGTTTCACATTTTCTTGTTTGGTAATGAAAGCTTTGTATTTGGTCCTTGTGCTCCCTTAGATCTCGAGGTTTATAGACATGGCGAATAGCAAGGTACTATAATAGCTGTAGACCATATAGGCAGGAGGGGTTTTTATGAGATGGTAATTCCACATTCTGTCATAGTACGTAGGTATTAAAAAATCCAGAGCTTTTGTTCTCGTGGTCTGGGGTCGGGAAGGACATCACTTGTATTGTGCAATCAACGCTCTGGTTCTGGGAGCTGATGACTCTGTAGATAATCACAGATGTGTTGAAACGCTTCGGTGTTGCCCCGCTCTCTCTTGGAAATCTTGGGTGGTCAGTGGGCTCCCAGCTGCCTGGGAATGCCTGGGTTGATTAACATTGCTAACAGGAGCTTGGAAAGGACCTACCTTGAATATGTCTCATCTGGGTTAATTCAGGTACATCAGCTACTATTGTGAGCATATAAAGGCAGATACAGGAGAAGCTCTGCAGCCACCAGAAACGCTGTCCTGACATTTGATGACAGTATTCTCTCCTCTTACCAGCTGCTAATACTACAATGCTCAGAATCACAGCAAGGAGAGGCCAGTGTAATCACTGCTCCTGTGTGTGTATCATTCCTGAGTCTAGAGGACAGCTGACAGAAACATCAAACAGGACCAGTCTTGGAGGTGCAGAATTCTCTATTCAGGGTAAACTATTGCCAAAGTCTCATGATATCTTCCAGTTAGTCCATTCTTAAATCTGAATTACACTATTTCTGATTCCGTTTTGGTAGCAATTACATATTAAGTCATATTTACATTCCATATAGTCAATACAGGATATACTGTGAAAAAAATGGAAAAAGCTAATTTGATAGTCGTCTTTCCTCTAGGTTACTGACCCTGCTGTGATGACTCCATGACACAATTAAGCTACTTGACAAACCACTGAATACTGCACATTTGTAAAACAATTGGTTTGGTAGTAATTTAGATGTGAATCTGAATACAGAGGATCAATGTGCCTGAATATCTATTTGCCACAAGAAACTATGGTATAGGAAGCAGTCATTTTATACCCTAAATGGATATGGTTGTCCTTTCTTCATGGCTCTGAGGGATTCCGCGCCCCCCCCGCCACCTTAAAATGCTTAGAGAAGGGCAGGATATACTTGCTCTTAATTGTGCTGGATTTGATGTTTGGGTATTTAGAACCATATATGATACTTCCTGCCCTGCCTATACCACAGTGTAGTATCAAGTTTTTGGGCATGGCTATCCCCTCAGAGGCTCTTTCAAACCCTGAGTTTTCTGTTGCTGAGATGTGGCTGTGACTTGTAAAGAGAGCCTTGTTGATGACTGCTTGTTACGCTCCTGCTGTACCCTCCATTCAGGAAACAAGAGGGACAGAGTGTGTCTGGATAACGGGCTTAGTAGACTTACAACAATAGACGACATTTCCCAAAAGAAAAAGAAGTGTTTGCTTGAGCTGTAGCTGTCTGAGCAGCCCTGACCATCATTTGCAGTACTTCCTTTGGAGCAAAGGAGAAGGTGATAGTCATACAAGTAATGAATGCAGGGTGAATGCAGCTGTGTTGCTTACATAGTAAGCTTTCTTCATGTAAATCTAGATGAATTCAAGGAGTGAGAGCAACAGTCTTACACAACTCTTCCCTTGTCCTTTTCACTAGATAGGCATACATAAAAATATTTTTTTTTTTTACTGCTGTATTGTTACCTTTTCATTTCTGTAATATCTCTCTGAGTTGAGGTTAATATAGAGTTCTGAGCTCTTGAAATCTTGTTTTGGTTATCTTTTATCCCTAACTGAGGATGTAAAATATCAAATTAGGCAACAGTTTCAAGTCTTTCTTAGAAAAGTTTTTCAAAATCATTTTCTTCTGGTTCAAAAGTGTTTCATGCCCTTCAATGTTCTTTTGACTCTCCTAAAGTAAAAAGTACAGAAATTACATCAATTATTTTTCTTACTCAATTATCCCCTGATCCCTTGAGCTTTTCTGAGTAATTCTATAGACTGAGGTAACTCCATACTATACTGAAAAGTGCATGGATCAATAGGAGGCATGGCCTATATATTAAAAAGGGTGAAAGAAAGACCTGCTGATGAAGACTGAAAATAGAACTAGCACATCTTGTTCAATCAAGGCTGCAAGGTGACTTGCAAGAGGTCTTTGCTCCCTAAGTGTTCGTCAGCACTGTGGGGCTTTTGTCTCTTGAAGCAAATGACTATAAAATGCTGCAAGAAAATTTACCTACCTTCCTTTAGGAACATTTTTCTGAGATCCGCATATTCAAAATGGGTTGTGCAAGTTCCCACAGTGGTGGAGACTGAACAAGACACTAGGATATGAAAGAGGCACTGGGAGCAAAGCTGAAGTACAGGCTTCAGTAATGTTAGATAGCTGGAGGGGCCTTAGACTTGTCAACAAATGATAAAGCCTACCTGGGGAACTGTCTCACAAATCTGTTTCTGTCTATGTAAAAAGAAAAAACAGCCTTTCATTTGAGGCTGGGATGCATAGGCATCTTCAGAACCCAGAATCATAAATGTTCCCCTGGCCCCCTGCAGCCTAAGAGAAGGCTTACCTACAAGGCAGGAGCATATGCAACAGAAATGATACATGCCTAAGTTTGGGAATAGATGTTTCTTTCTCTTTCCAGATATTTTAAGGAAATGGATTTTCTTAGTCCTGAGAGATTTTTTTTCTGTACGTCAGATTAGATTTACTGCTTATAGTCTTTGAGACATTTTTTTTGTTGAGGTGTTCAAAGGCCTAAGTTGCAAACTGCATAATGAGATCCTTGAAAAGCATTTGCAGGTGGTGAAAAAAGTGTGAAGTCACCTTCATAAAGGAGAAGATAATGATGTGGAGTTCAGAGTTGTGTTAGTCAACACTAAAGGCTAAACCAGAGTGTGCTGTACATGAAAAGAGACAATAGCCACAGGGCAAATATGGGAGCTGTGTTTCCTGAGTCCAGAAGCATAGGGATTCACATTCTGACACTCTTTAACTACATGCTTGTGAAGGCAACTTATTTATGGAACTTTATGCAGAGCAACGTTTTCATACTGAATCTGCATTTTGCCAGGACAAAGATTTTCAGGTTTGCAGGTGAGAGACAGCCACCACAGAATAACCAAACAATGACAGCTGTCGCAATTTACAACATGAAAGAACTACACTCACCACCAGGCTGAAGTGAGGAAAAGAAGGGCCGTTTATTATGGTTTGGGGTTTAAATAGGATTTGGGAATTTATCAAGGATTGGAGGACAGGAGGAACACCTTTCTGACTCCAATGGTCAATTCAGAAGTCCATCACAGAGAAATGTGAAAACAATCTACTTTGTTTTGAGAAACTCCAGAAGAAGTATGTAAACAAGGTCATCAGAAGGCTGAAAATCAGGGCGACAGACAGCTTTTAAAAGAACCTCACACCTCTTACCTTACTATCATACTTGAGTCATGAACAGACCTTTCCTGTAAGTTTTGCATTTGCATCTCTAGTCTGTTAGAATATGAAACAACATAATACATTAATGACTGCCTTGCCATTGATTTTTCTTTTTACTTTGTTTCAAATAAATCCATAAGTCTTAGACTGAAGGTGACTTCAGGTATTTTCTTCTTACATCAGTTTTGGCATCTCAGATCTCTTGAAAGCTTTGAACTTACAAGGGCCCAAGTACTCTAGCAGTGCTTCTTCTCTTATTTTTGGGTACTTTTAGTCATTTTTGCAGCTTTCTGAGATTAGTCCACTAAATGGCATTGACAATGAATCCTCAATGATGTAATGTGATGTCAAATCTGTTAATAAGCCTGTGGTGGTTACAACACGAGTGATTTGAGAAGTCACATCTCTGTAGTGATATTTTTTTTTTTTTTTTAAAGTAAGGGAACGTAATGGCTCTTTGATAGTTTCTGTTCTTAAAGTCCTGGAGGCACACTTAGACAGTTAGTCTCTCATCGTGTCTTCCAGATAGATTGGTCTGTTCCATCAGTGCTGCATCCTAAATGGAACTCCCACATAGAACTGAAATAACCCAAGCCGCAGAGAGAGGAGAGAGAGCTACTCTGGCTAGCAGATACAATGCTTGTGTGTGTGTGAGTGTGTCTGTTATGTTTGTGTCTGTGGGTGTATGAAGAAACCGCTGAGAGCAATCCAGATTTAAAGAGTTCTTCCTGGGCACAATGTGTCTGCAATCACTGGTTTTGCTTCACTATGGAAGTTCCACACCTTCTTATGGAAACCCTGTCTCCTCCACTCACAGCCTGCCTACTGGCCCTCAGGCTTGAGAAAACATGACAGATCACTGACAGAAATTATGTTAGCATTTCTTCAAAGAAAACTTGATTCTATTCAATAAGATGGGACTTGTAAGCTCCTAACTTGAGTAAAAGTGCATTCCAAAGAATGTTTTTCTCTGGTATAGTATCATCCCCCTGAAATCACTGTAGCTACCAAGAAGCACCACAGCACCAGTGTATTGCTATGCTGCAGTTACCAAGCATCCACATTTCTTGAAGTATATTAAGAAAATAAGTGAAGGTGAAGTAATTATTTCTAAGGACTTTATACCTTTCCTGTAATGTAAGTGTTTTTACCAGCTAAGCTCTGATAGACCTGTTTAAACTTCTCTTGCTGCTATGTAGAAGTTCCCAATGACATCTCATAATAAGAACTCAACTGCATGGCAAAGCTCATAAAGATTCTTGAAGATTTGACTGAGTCTCTTTAGAACTTTCCTGTATGAGGATATTGTATTTCAGTGATGGTTTAGCTTATGGCTCTTCCCAGTGCCTTTATGCAGTGTTATTTCTTCCTGCCAATACATTAGTCTATTTCAAGGAGACATGCCTTCTTAGAAAACTGCAGGGGGCCAGGGGAACGGTTTGCAATCTCACACCCAAGTCCCATAGGAAGCAACTAAGGCATCCATAATATCTTGCTAACGTGTCTGGTCTTTTGGTTTATTTTGTGTTATTTAGTTAGTATGGTTTTTGTGTTTTAGTTTTTGTGGTTTTTTTAATTAAAAAAAATGTTTTCTTGCTCTTAGTACTTCTTAACAAAGTCATCTGGCTTTGGTGCTAACATATTATTTTAAGGTATCTGGTAAGAAATCACAGAATAATTTAGTGGAAGGGACTTTTAAAAGGTCATCGAGTCTGCATCCTGCTCCACCCCTGCCCCAGGTATAACATGAATAATCTGGAACTTGGAAGTCCGTATAGAAGCAGCATTTAATGCCCCTCCATGGCAGCAGAGGTAGGGGACTTGCTTCCCACCAGGGAGAGAAGTCATGTTCTTCTGACTTCCTTGGTCTCACAGCTGTGTTTAGATAGGGTTGTGCTGGCTGCCAATTGAGAAACATTCTATGTATATGTACTAAATATATCACCAAATTTACTGTTGTATGGTGTTGCTCCAGTCTCTGTTAGCCTTTCTTTAAAGCAACAGGAAGATTCCAGTCAGCGGGATGATCTTACCGACTGATGTTTCTGGGCTTTCTGAGTAGACTCATCATCCTTGTCAGTCAGAAACCGTGGAGAAGACCATCATTTTCCAAGGCAACAGAGAAGGTCTGGAATCTGTCACCATGATGAATTCAGGAAATCTGTTAGAGTAGCAGAGATTTACACAGTTAGCAATTTTATTTTTTAATTTTTTTAAAAATTTAGCTGTTCTTTCTGTGCTGAAGTGAATAATTTCTCTGAAAGAGGAAAGCAGGACTGGAACAATCATAAATCACAGGCTAATAAATATTGTGTGCTTTAAAGTTCTTTTTTTTTTCCCTGCTGGAATTGCAAGCTGCATGTGACTAATGCCAGGATGTTGCAGTGCAGGTGGGCTCCTGTGAACAAGATGCCTATGTTCATTTCTCCATCAGTAGATAACAGGCGAGCAAGTCCAGAGGAGAATTCTTCTCCTAAAGGTGCTTCCACTTGGCCTGAAGAATCTCATCCCAAGATCTGTGGCTAGCTGTAACAGACCTCCATGGACTAGAAGGGCAACCTGTTCAGAGATTATTTACAGCTGCATCCTAGCTAGGTCATAGAAGTCAGGAGGACAAGACAAGCATTTGCCAGAGATTATTGATCAAAACCAGAACAGAAGCCACTGCATTTATGTGCTACAGGAAGCTGTTCCTGCCTTATGGTTGCATGGAGTGTTCCCCTGAAAAAGGGACTGCACCCTTCCAGGTGTAGATCTGGCTCAAAATTGCCTAAATGCAGAGGCTTTATAATGCAAACAATGAAGATCAACAAAATTCCTGGGAAGGAGAAATGGGAGTACCTCCCAAAGGTGCATGCAGCAACTCTGGAACAGAGGCAGTAACAGAAACTTACATTATCTTAATTGCTGTAAATCTTCTTAATCTTAAGATGTCTCTTACTCCCTTAGCAAGTAATAAAAGGCATCACCTTGCCTTTTAGGGAAAAGATTTGTGTAGTAGTTCAAAAGAACAGTTCATGGATTGCTATTTTCATGTAGTGCATCTGGAAATGTATTTACACAATGTGCCTGAAAGCAAGGCAGAGTGCCTTTAACTAGGATTGCACACACTTTGCAGCATAAGCAGAAGACTGTGACCCTCCAGGTATCTTGGAGTATTAATGATCCCTCCAAAAGCAGAGTCAGATTTGCGCTCTTCAGCTGGTAGCTCAGTCTGGTACCCCAGAATCACTCCTCATTATGTCTGCATCATTTTCATTTCTCTTCCTGTGCAAGCTGCCTGTATCCAGTGGGGGCACCGTGGTTGAATATTCTGTTAGTGCTGGGTGCTGAAGACTGATGATTGCTTTTGTTCCCAGCTTTTTGCTTTTTCCTCTTGCTGTCTTTTAGCAGGATTTAACTGGTAGGAGGTAGGTAAAGGGAGTCTCAGGAAACTGCCTGCTGTGTGTGTCAGTCTCAGGAAGAAAGATACCTCGTCCAGGCCCCTCTTTGCACAGCTGTGGATCTTGAAGACTCACAACCTAGTGCTCTTCTGCAGGGGACACAGGCATCAGTGTGGAATGGGGAAGGGAGAGTGCTCCTTCATAGTACCTGTTCATTAAAATATCTGTGTGAAGTATGTGTGAGCAAAAGCCTAAATTCTATCTGTGAAGGGATCTAAGCCAGCAACATGATAAGCTGCATTTGCCTGATGGTGTGCCCCCAGCCCAAGGCATATTTTTGGGTCAGGCTGACTCAGGCACATTAACACTGACCTTTACATGTGCATCATCACATATTTCCTTGTATGACAAGTTTGTAATTACAGGTGTGCTACTTAAACACATATCCACACTGAAGTAAAACTTTGTATAACAAAACTGGAATATAAATTATGTTTTAAAATTCTATTCTTTGAGTCAGTTGTCTGTTTCCATCTTCAACAGGACTTGCTTATGTGGACTCACTACATTTCCAGACAATCTGTTTCCAATCAATGCAATTATTAATTTTATAAGTGACTGAACCAATAGCTTATCCTAATGGCCTGTGTGTCTTCAAAGGCAGTGGCAGAAGTGCTTCACCATGGTTTCAGTTGCAGAATGATGCAGTCAGATGAAAATGAAACCCATGCGGAACATGAAATGGGTTTAGGTACGGAACTGAAACTAGGTTTTTTTCTTCTGCAAAGCCTTACCCAGGCCAGAGGTAGCTGATAACTTTCCCACAGCTTCTGTCTTTGCACATTTATGTTATATGTTTGTGTCAATCACCTCATCATGTTCCACCACCTTGTAGTTCTCAGCATGAAATGGTGTCATCTTATGTTATTTATAGTTATTTGGCATACGCTCATGTGTCAGAAAATAATTGTTCATGCTGCCTTGTAGGCTTCATGAAAGGTCACAGAGCAGAAAGAGAATGAATGAGTCCATCAGAAAATATCAGGGGAATATATTTCAACTAGGAAGTGTGCATTTCTTTTTTTTTTTTTCAGCAGATGAGTTTTGCAAGCTAATGAATGAGGTGAAGTGAATCTCTCACTCCTCAGAGATATTAACTGTACTAAATTGAAAGTGCATGGCACAGTGTGAGATAAGAACACTAACTCTGATGCATACAAATCAGACACAACTGACAGGCCACCAAGAGTATTTGACATCTTTCAGAAACTGATTATAAGATGCAGTACCTGCTTCAACCTGGAAAAACACCTACAGGATCATTTTCAATAACAGATATATATTAGCCCAGTGGTGGTTTCTAGCTTTTAATGAAATAGAAATTGTGATTGGCAGTTAAAAAACCTCGAAAACAAATGACAAACAAAGTGCTAGATCCTGCTCTTGGGTCACAACAACCCCGTGCAGTGCTACAGTCTGGGGCAGAGTCTCTGGAAAGCTGCCCAGCAGAGAAGGACCTGGGACTGCTGATTGATAGCAGCTAAAGACGAGCCTGGAGTGTGCCCAGGGGGCCCCATAGGCCAATGGCATCCTGGCTTGTATCAGCAATAGAGTGGCCAGCGGGACCAGGGCAGGGATTGTCCCCCTGTACTTGGCACCCCTTGAGTTCTGCATCCAGTTCTGGGCCCCTCACTACAGGAAGGACATTGAGGTGCTGGAGCATGTCCAGAGAAGGGCAATGGAGTGGGTGAAGGGTCTGAAGTCCTATGAGACTGAGGAACTGAGGAAGCTGGGGTTGTTTAGCCTGGAGAAAAGGAGACTCAAGAGTGACCTTGCCACTCTCTACAACTGCCTGGAAGGAAGTTTTAGCCAGATGGGTGTTGGCCTCTTCTCCCACGTAACAAGGGACAGGACACGAGGAAATGGCCTCAAGTTGTACCAATGGAAGTTTAGCTTGGATATGAGGAAAACTTTTGCCAGCAGAAGGGTTCTCAAACATTGGAACAGACTGTAACAATGAAGTGCTAGAGTCAACATCTCTGGAGGTATTTAAAATACGTGCAGACATAGCACTTAGGAACGTGATTGGTGGTGGACTTTGCAGCGTTAGGTAGTAGTTGGAGTTGATGACCTTAAAGGTCTTTTCCAACCTACATGATCTTATGATTCCATGAAAAATAACAGAACTCCAAAGGTCCAGGATATTGGACTGCAGGTTTAATATCAGATGAATTGAATGTCACCCAAAATGATGCCTTCACGTAAATTTCATAGGGAACTTTACTGTTTTAGTTAAAGTTGTATTAAAAGGACAAAAGAACACCAGCGTAAAGAAATAAATAATATGCTAAGTGAATAATTCACTAACAAAAATGAGTTTCTAGTTGTAAGCTAGAAGGAGACAATAGGAAAGGGATTTTCCCACTTGTTGCACAAATGTGCAGGTACCAGGAGATTGATGTTTGTTTTTGTGCAGGTACTGTACTGTCCTATGTAGCTAGAGAGGAACGGTCATTGTGCAGAGATGGAGACTTTGCAGAGCTAAAAGCATGGAGACTAAGATTTTAGCTAAAAAATTGTTTTAATGAGGCTGATAGGGTCTTGCTATAAAAACGTACTTTCCATAATCTGCCAAAGACGACTATTCAGCAGCTTGTAAGGTAAGAAAAACATTTTTTCTGTTAAAATGGCTATCTATATCATTCACTTTTTGGCTTCAATATCCACCTGCAGAGTGAAACATAGGTCTTGCACATGTTACAATCTATTACTACCTCAAATAATGTGGAAAAAAATAATTTCTAGAAAATTCAAAGTGCTTCCATTTGGCTTTGTACCAAGCTGGCAAAAGGCCCTTCAACATCAGCTCTTAAAGTCTATCTTGGTGTCTGCAAGGGAAATGACACATTACCATTGTGATGATGTTTCAGAAAAGTTGGTTTTCTAAGTACCTCCAAATATCCTTAAATATCTCATGTACCTTTAGAGAAAATTTGCTCAGCTTATTCTCTGAAGAGAAACAGTTTTGTTTGGCAAAACAGTTTGTCTGGGTTGGGTACAGAGGGAGAGAGAAAGACTGAAGTAAAATACCAGAGACAGAGAAAGTTGAGTCTGGAAGGGGAATGGCTGAAGCAAAGGTGTCCAGCAGCAGACCATTTTTCAGTAGCGTTAATTTATAAACAGAGTGAACTGAAGCTTTGAGGGCTCCTTTTCTACTTCTTCCTCTTACCCATTTGTGTTCTGCCACTACACAATTTGCACAGGACCCATGACCCATGGCTTATTACTTGATATGTCTAAATGAACCTCATGGAATCCTTCCAGTATCTTTCCCATGATACTACAGAAGGGTTAATGCTGAAGAAGATAGGCTTCTCACTGATCTGGAAATAAGCATCAACTCACAGATTGTCCCAGGAAGAACAAATACATACAAATGCATCCTGTCTCAGTTGTGTAAGATTTGTGATGAGTGGATCAGAAAAAGCAAGCAGAGAGAGATATTCATGTCTACTCTGAACTTCGAATTTCATTGAAAATTTCTTTGTTTAATAAAATGTTAATAATCCTTATCAGAGACCCTCACATTACCAAAAAAGACCAGAAAATCCAGGGTTCTCCAAGATACTATGATTTATAAAATGAGCTCCTCAACTGAATTTGGCATCAGTTCTTTGTTTAAAAAAGGAATCACAAATCCATTTCAGTAGGTATATTAGCTTAAGTTAATTGATAATTTGTGATGTTTCCTTTAGAGCTATTCAGTACTGATATATAAACTTGGGTTTTTCGTCCATGGGAGTACCACTTTCGAATGTTGCACAATACCTTCCTGAAGGGCTGTTCCACTTTTATTGAAACTGTAGCAGGAGCAGGTCAGGTGTTTTGGTTGTTTTTTCAGACATAAGCTTTATATCATAGCCTTGATGATCTTCACTGATATCAATAAAATATGCTTAGTTCTGGTTCTGAAGTGATTCAGCAAAAATGAGTGACCCATTCCTGCTCCAGAACAGTACTCTGTGATTAGCTCCTTATGTTTGGATGATATGATAAAGAGACATGCTGTGATTTAGAGACTACAAGGAATCTGTTGTCCTGTCTGTTCAATATAAATATGGCTCAGCCACAAAGAGTACTTCCAAAAAAAGAACCAAATCCACAACACCCTCTAAAATTCCCTCAGCGCATGCCTGTTTCAGGTACACCTCTTGCTGTTTTCTCTGAAACCTGTGGCTGAGAAGGAGAACTTCTGCACCATTCTCTGATACAAGCGTACACACCTGCACGCATTTTGAAAGATAGGTTTGGGTATTACTTGTCTACAATGTGAAATGAGAATTGTGCAAAGAAAAACTTTTTGGTTTCATGTGATTATGTTGCCTGAAACAATGGTGTGTGCAAATTTCCATCATTCTTTAATTAATAAAGAAGGCCTAAGATGTTCCTGTTTCTCTGTAAGTCATCCTTAATAATCCTAATCCTGTAGCTTTCCCAGCACACTACTTTGCCTGCCATACTGACATTTTTTTATCAAGTAGCAAATTCAACAGTGCTCTTGCAAATTGATTTGCGAGTTTACATTTTCTGTGTGAAAGTTGGATTGAGCTATTGAGGGGTTAGCTCATGGTTGGTGGTGTTTCTGTAACAGAGGTCTGGAAGTTAAGAATTTAATTTTCTTCAGATAGAGGATATGTTTGGGCATGTGTTCTTATTTTCCTTGCAAAATAAACTTCAGTCACTTTCAGATGTAATTCAACACACTTGTGAGGTCTCACAAAGTCACACAATATCTGAGGTTGTTGCACATCTACAAGGGTTGTCTAGTCCAACCTCATCCTCAGACAGAGTTACCTGCAGCAGGTTTTTCAAGGCTGTGGCTTATGAATTTTTTAATATCTCCACAGTTGGAGACTCTGCAGAGACTTTCTGCAACTCAATTTATTTTTTTCTAATATTTAAATTGTATTCCCTGTACTTGAGTTTGTAGGCATTATCTCTTCTCCTGTCACTGGGTACCTGTTGTGCTCTCTTGTATTCATTCTGTTTCGTTGTGTGTTTGCACATACTACTGAAATGTCCTGAACTTTTGCTTCTCCAGGGTAAGCAGTCCCTGCTCTCTCAGGCTCTTCTTGTATCAAAGATTCTCAAGTATCCTAAATGTCTTCATGGCTGTCTCACTACTTTGCTATCTCACTCCAGTAGCTCCATCTCTCTTTTGTATCTTGAAGCCCAGAACTGGGCACATCACTGCAAATTTCAAATTGCAAAATCCTTCAACCTCTTGACAACAGAACTCCTAATACAGCCTAGAAGACTGTTCTTCTCTCTGCTGCAAGGACGCATTGTAAGCTCATGGTCAGCTTGTTGTCCACCACAACCCCAAAGCCTTTACTGTAAACTGCTTTCCAGACAGATGACCTGCTTTTCTGCTATTTTACTGGGGAAAATCTCCCCCAGGTACCTGAATAACCATATTACTCTTCTTCAGATGCATAATGACAATTTAACCCAGGAGAACTCACACGAGTGCATATGTCATGTTTTAACCCCAGCCAGCAACCAAGCACCATTTAGTTGCTCACTCACCCCCCCATCAGCTAGAAAACTTGTGAGTTTGAGATAAAGGCAGTTTAAAAGGCAAAGCAAAAGCCACATATGTAAGCAATGCAAAACAAGGAATTAATTCACTGTTTTCCACGGGCGGGCAGGTGTTTCGCATTTCCAACGACAGCAGGGCCCCCTCACGCCTCACAGTGACTTGGGAAGGCAAATGGCATTATTCAAGCATTTCCTCCTTCCTCCTCCTTGCGCTCAGCTTTAAATACTGTTTGGAATATCCCTTTGGTCAGTTTGGGTAACCTGTCCTGGCCATGTCCCCTCCCAATTTTTCATTCACCCCCAGCTTCCTCACCAGTGTGGCAGTACAAAAAGCAGAAGAAGCCTTGTCTCTGTGTAAGCCCTGCTTGGCAGTAACAAAAATGTCTCTATCATCACTGTATTCAGCATAAATCTAAAATCTAAAATCACTGTATTCAGCATAAATCTACTACCCATAAGTAGTTCTCTGTGAGGAAAAGTAATTCTAGCTTGGCCAAAACCAGCACATCATATCTGAGTGCACCCGTAGTGTTTGGCTTAACACCTGATCGTTTAGCTATTTAGGCTACATGGATTAAGGGACTTACTATTAGTTTGAAGTAACTGGCATGCCACTTGTTTTCACACCACTTCTGGGATTGTTTTCCATATGGAAGTTTTATCCTTTGAGGGCAGTGCTGTTTGAGCCAGAAAGGTGACAGTTGGCACATGTTGTCCTGGAGCTTTATCCATTTCTGTTTCCTTTCTGTAGCCTTGTCTACAGACGTTAGAAATAATGTTGATTGAAAATCCTTACTGATTAGTGAATCATGTGACAGTCTCTGACTTCTCTTTGTGTCAAGGTATATATCATGATTGGGGTGTGAGAGACAAAAAGACAAAGAGAACTATTCCCAGGTTTATTATATGAACAGATTCAGTAAGTGTGTCCTTCCTCTGTTTCCTTCTAAGCTTCAAAAGTGTGCTTAAGGACAGAACAATGGCTGTTTCCTTCCGCTTGTGCCCGTAACTGAGGCACCTCAGTTGCATTCAGGTGAATTCTCTGGAATGATTGCTGCTGAACTGCTAAAACCAGAAGCTGTTATTCAGGGAATGTTAACAGCAAAATCTACAGTTTAGGATGGAGAACAAAGGAGATGGAAAAAAAGCTTTTCTAAAAGTAACACAACAGTCCTTAGTTACAATGTAGTGTAAAATTTTGGTTCTCTTAGTATCTTTCCTTCCAATTAGTTAAGAGTGGTACCACAGTGTAGTATTTTGAACACTTAGAAAGTGATTTTGAAATCAGAGGTGAATTAAGAGAATCTGTGAGGATCTTGAAACTACATTCTTGTTCTTCTAAATGTCCTGTATGCTGAATGCCTTCAGAACAAAATGCCTTATGTATTTAAAAGCTAGGTCTTGTCTAAGAAATAAGAGAAAGTTATGCAATTTCACTTCTTATGTGATGAGCTAAGCTGACATTATAGCTTCATGATAGCCTAGAAGTAGTGCTTAGAGGGGAAAAAAAATCTCTTTCTGCTGCTGAATTCTGTTTCCTAAGTAACTGAGTATTATGTTTTCTGGGTAGCTCTAACTGAAGAGAAGCTAACAAGAGATAAACTCGATAGATTATTGAATCCAAATTAGTTTGGTCATCAGTGGAGAAATCTTTTGAGGGGGACCTAGAAATTAAAGGTGTTAGTGATATTTGTGATCCCTGATGTTTGCTCGATAAGGCTGCTTAGGTTCCTGCAGTAGGGATGTGTGACTCAACTACACTGTATTTCCCTTTTTCTTGCTATGAAATTTTAGCTTACTTGCAATTTCAGTTAGCCTTCCTTGCACTACAGGAAAGAAATCACCAGATGGTCTGGGTAAATTTTCCATCAATATGCAAGAGTTTCTGTACTACTCTGATCCTGCAATGAAGGATGCAAAATGGTAGTAGAGGAAGGCTGACAGTAGAGAGGGACCATGAATATTCCAGGTGGGATTTTTTTGGGGTCCCTAGGTGTCTTTTTGTTTTAAGCCACAGATTTCCCAACAGTAGAAGTGTCAAGAGGTTTGTGGTTAGGCAGCTGAATAGAGACAGTCATGTTTACTGTTGTTATTTCCCACCTGGCAAAAAAACCCCCAGTATATTACAACCAGATCTTGTAAGGCAAAAAATTACCAGTTTCCCTATGCTTATCTGTGGGAGATGTGAAGGGGGCCTTTCTCTGTCACATTTTGCGGGATTGAGGGGTTGTTTTTGATTCAGGGTTGCTCTCAGCTTAGGGTTCTGGGAAAATATGTAACCTGGAAAAGAAATGTGGAGAGAAAAGGGGTCTGCTTACTTCTTTACAAATTCCTTTGTGGTTATTATAAGCAATAGTTGATCTGATGAGTGCCATCACTGCGGCAGTTCAGGAGGAATCATTCTGACAGGTTGCATATGTTTCTTCCCTTAAGGATCAAGGTTTCACAATCACTATCCTAAGAACTGATGTGGAAAGTAAGAGCAATCACAGCCCTCCAGCAGTGTTGACACACTGAATAGTAATTTGTAAGGGTAATTTATAAGGGGTTGTGAGAATGTCTTTCCTTCACTTAGCCTTTGATAAAGTCAACAAACAATTACTTGGCAGGTCTTTGATAGTGTCTCCTTCCAGCCCAAGCCTTTTTAAAGGCCAGAAATCTTTGCTTTATGCAAAACAAGGGATGTTGAATATGTGTACTTGTGACTAGGTGCAAGAACAGGGCTGTCCCAGATTAGTTCAGTTAAATCTCAGCCAGCAATGAGCCAATGTGGAGGTGTCCTGACTCAGCATCTAAGGACCTACAGCATTTTTCCAGAATAAAGGAACCTCTTTTAGTAAAAGATGTAGAGTGTTTTCCTGCTCCAGGCAAGGTCCAACACTGCCTCCAAAGGGTACGTGTCTTCTCTTCATCCATGTAACCAGGCTTGATCCTGCTCCTGCCCTCCAGTGCCCTGATGATGCTGTATCACAGTACATGCTCTTCCCCTTTCCTCAGCAACTGTTTTTCTCCCTGGCTGGATGATTGACAGTCATTTTCTAATAAAAATATCTCTTAAATACAGGATAAATGGATTTATGCAGCACTTTGGGGAAAAAGGGGCATGCAGGAAACCTTCTCCTTATTTGTGTGGTTGTGCAAGGTTTGCAACAACAAAAAACTGCCTCAGGAACACATAGGGACTGAAAATTTGGGAACAATGTGTATTCAGCAGTGGAACAAGACAAAGCCATCATCCCACCTAGGTACTAAGCATTACAGGTGATGGTGTCCAAGAACTGGTAAGAGACATGCAGCTATGCTGCTTCTTTCTGATCCACAGTAGGAGCCTAGAATTCATCAACTCCAACTGTTTGCTAATGCCATGTGGTCCTGCCTGTCATGGGATGTGTAATTTATGAGAATTAAGACTGTGATTACTCATCCCTGCAAAATTTCAAATGCCTTTCCCAGCCCTGGTGTAATTTTGTTTTGGATGTATTACCTGCCTATTACATTAAAGACCCTTGAAAGTCAATCTTCAATCACTTGGCTGAGTTGATGAAGTGAAAACGTGGTGTGGCTGGCAGCTTGTCCTTTTCAGGACTGCACACAAACTGTGCTGCCATCATGCAAATGTACAAATAAGGTCTCTTCCTTTTGCTGCTGGGCTTCTCCTGCCAGTGCCAGGTAACAAACCTGATCAGGGTAAGAGTTTTGCCTGCCTCCTGCCTGGGGGGAGAATATACTGCCTCCTCAGTGGAAGAAGAAACCTTTTCAGATGCAGAGGTAATGACAGATGGCCCTGAGTGTGGGGAAGGCGAGAGCTGGGGTTACTCACCACATTCTTACAGGGCTGATTTTCTCTTGTGCTTTCTCTAGGGGCTACCAAAGACATGGGAAAGATGCTGGGTGGGGATGAAGAGAAAGACCCAGATGCCGCTAAGAAAGAAGAGGAACGACAGGAAGCCCTTCGGCAACAAGAGGAAGAGAGGAAAGCCAAATATGCCAAGATGGAGGCTGAAAGAGAAGTCATGAGACAAGGGATTCGAGACAAGGTAGGTGACTGGCTTTCAACACACACTGGTCAACTTGTAATGCCCAGTGAAGAACACCTGTTTTCAGCTGATTTGTGACTACTTCCCCAGGCACCTGGATAAAACCAGGTAACTACTCTGCCACACAGAACTTTCTAATTTTGTGCAGTCTTCCTCAAGCCCTGTTCCTGTTCAAACACACCTCCCACAGAGCAAAGTCGAAATAAAGAGTGAAAGTGAGGGGAGGAATCCATCGATTTTCTCATCATCTATTAAGCACTCACATTATATTAAATGTTAGAGGCTTCCTTGTCCCTTTGGGGATGCTTTCCAAGCTTGTATTTGTGGTTTGTGACGAGAATCATAATTCAGTGAGTTTCTGAGAGATATATTGCAGCTATCTTTTGCAGTGATTCCAAGGCTTTATTGTGTTGACCCAGTGATATGGGGAAAATCTACTCTACTGTTAATATTTAGGCTTCTACAAATTACATGGGATTCATTGGAAAGAAAGAAAGAAATGTGAGGAATGATTGGAAAAGGGGTTTCTGATGAAGGCCTGTCAAGTGATTAACATCATGTGCCAAAGAAAATACCTGTGGATAAAATGAGAAAGTCTTGCTCAGTATAAGAGGTGTTCTCCTGTGCAGATCCTACCTCCGTGCTGTAAGAATATGTCTTGCAACAGACATAAACAAAACTGTATCAGGATTGGGCCAGACTTCTGACCCAGTTCTTCTGATTCATGATGGAAACATGAATAAGGGTAAATTTCTCTGGCGGCACAGTGCAGCTTTCAAAGAGTTACTGAGAATTGTTCTACAAATAAAGAAATTTGGGATTATGCTTCTAAGAAAAGAAAGGACTTAGAGGGAATTCTCTACCTTTGACACTGCCAGACAAAGGTATCCATGTGGTCATTTAAAAGAGGGTACTGGCTGACAGAAATGCAGAACCTCTATGTGATCAAAAATTGTTGTTTTGTAATCATAGAATCATAGAATTATCAAGTTTGGGTTGGAAGAACCTTAAAGATCATCCAGTTCCAATTCCTCTACCGTGGTCAGGGACATTTTTCACTAGATCAGGCTGCTCAGAACCCCATCCAACCTAGCCTTTAACGTTTCCAGGGATGGTGCAATCTCAGCTTCTCTGGGCAACCTGTTCCAGGGCTTCACATCTGAGGAAAGAGTTTCTTGCTAATATCTAATCTAAATCCAATCCTCTTCCACCATATGCCTGTATAAAACATTCCTCTCCCTCTTTTTTATAAGCCCCCTTAAGGTGTGGAAGTTTGCAATGAAGTCTCAGTGCAGTCTTCTCTTCTCCAGCCTGAACAACCCCAGCAATAATGTAATTAATGTATATATAACTAGAGAATCTAGTATATTGATATAAGCATATCAATGTGTGCATAATATGTTTTATGTATGTTTAGAGATAGAACTGTTTCTAAGCAATGCAAAGGTCATGAGGAAAAAAAAGAGTAGTAAATTTCTGAGCTGCAGGCAAATGAGCTAATGCCTGGCTTTAACTCGTAACTGTCTCTTCTGCGCCACTGAATTGTTCCCAGATGTAGATAGGGGTTGCCTTTTTCTTGCTGTTGGGAAAGCTGTTGTAAAAGCACAAAAAAGTCTGAGATGTCCTCTGTTATAATTCCAAGGTGATGTCATTCAGGAGTAGGAAGCATACAGCCTGAGCTGAAGCCAAAGGGGATTTCCCTATGACACTGGCAACTGTCTGGACTTTGCTGAGCTGGCTGAGTGCTGAGCAGCAAAGTGTCGTAGAAATGCACTGAATCCTTGGGCAATTTGGCAAGGAGTTGGGTCTGCAGAAAAGGAGAACAAAAATACTTAGAGGAACATTATTTGACCTCAGTCAAGGCTCTGGGCTGGAGTACCTTTGAGATTAGTATCAGGAAGTCCTGCTTTAGTCAGGGCATCTGGATTGTGAACTCATTTTCCTGTGGTTTTCTTTTTCCTGGGAGTACTCCCAGATAGCAGGCATTTGAAAGATGGCGTTGTTTTTTGCAGAATTGGAGAAGATGGATAAAGTTGTAGAAAGGAGCTGTATGAAGCACGGTTTCTTCTGGTATTTATCTGCGTGGGGTACAGTTATGTTTTTTCTGTTTGTGAGGTGTGAATGCAGAAGGGTCATTATATGACTAAATCTTTGGTGGCAGAAGAATGTTAACAACTTGTTCCATCAGTGAGCCTCAATGGCACAGCAAGAAATGCTCAGATGTGCTTGTGCCTTTGCAGGCAATAGAGGAATGGCAAAATCTTGGTTTGAGGCTTGTTCCTGCAGGCAGCATATCACACAGCAGGAGAATGTGCAGTCCTTGCTCTGTTTCAGTGCCTTCTGTCTCTGGGTCTGTGCCACTAATTCTTCCCATGTTTCTTATTGGGCCATTTAATGCTCTTAAGTGATTAGGCAGTAAGATTCTCTGCAGTATTTGAAATTGCCCAAAAAATCATAGAAGAGTTGGAGTTGGAAGGCACCTTAAAGATCATCAAGTTCCAGCCCCTCCCTCTTGAGGTCAGGGCCACCTGCCACTAGACCAGGTTGCTCAAAGCCCCATCTAACCTGACACTGAACACTACCAGGGATGGGGTATCCACAACTTCTCTGGAAAACCTGTGTCAGTGCCTCACCACTCTCACAGCCCAGAATTTCTACTTGTTCTGTAATATAAACCTGCCCTCTTTCCATTTAAAGCCGTTCCCCTGTGTCTTACTATTCCAAGGCCTTGTGTATGTCCCTTTCCAGCCTTCTTGTAGCCCCCTTTCAGTACTGGAAGGATGGTCTATGTGACCCTGAAGCCTTTTTTCCAGGCTGAAGAACCCTAGCCATCCCAGCCTGTCTTCACAGGAGAGGTTGTTTAGCCCTTGTTTCTCCTCTTTGTGACTCCCCTTTAGACTCGCTTCAGCAGGTCCATGTCCTTCTCATGTTGGAGGCCCCAGAGCTGGACACAACACTCTGTGTCCCAGGAAAATCATGAAAACTATTCAGTTCCTTGTAGATATTTAAGACATGTAATTTCCTGGTTTTCCATATCTCAAGGTAGATAATACTGGAATTTGCTTTTCTTGGGAATGTAGGAACATTTGGATTGCCAGCAACAGGAACAGCCCTATGTTAATGTCTTTAGTTTTTCCAGTGAGAAAGTGTTCTTGTAATGAAATGAACCAGGTGGTGGTGTGGGTTTTGTGTTTTTTTTAATTTTTATTAAATCTGATTGCTGAACTTACTTTTAGCACTAAATCACTCAGACAAAAAGGCAATCAGGATTTATAGCAGCAGACCTAGATTTTTATGTTAGATAATCAAGATGCAACATCATATAATTATTTAATTTTAATATTTCATTAGCATATTTCCTTATGTAACTGGTGCATAGCTCCTGAAATCCTATTTTAGGGTAAGAAAAATAACAGAATGTAAATTGGGTCTGTTCTTCAGCAATATGAGAGCTTTCAAATTAAACTCCCAGCTAAGGAGTGCAAACTTAAATTTGATAAAACTTTGTTGATATAAAATAGATTCACACTGTTAGCAAAACTCTTCGATGTTATGCTGTGTTTCATTCTTTTATAACTTCAGATGCAGATATTGCCAAGGGCTTTAAAAATCCCTGTACAAAGGATTGAAATTTCACTGCCTGAAAATGTAATTTTGATAGTACAGTTTTGCCTTGTGAGCAAGACATATACAGTACATCGGTCATTGGAGACTATTGGCAACTGAAAAAAGTGTAGAAGTTGTATTATTTGCATGCCAGAATATGAAAGATGTCAAAGAAAATATTTTCCTCAGCAATGAATCATGTTCCATAATTCCAAAGATAAAAATCTTACTATGAACACGAAGATTCAGTCTGATCTCTTCCCTTTTGAATCACTGATATTAAACCAATGATGTAAAATTCTGTCCAGCCTTTGTGATCTAATGAAGATGAGTCTACTGTTCAGTATTGGGGCCTTAAAATAGATTTTATGAGATCTGTATGTATTATGCAGATGGAGAGGTATCATTAACTGGAATCTTCTGCTTCTACAGTGGATTTTTATAATTCAGGATAAAAAGCAAAATAAAAAATATCCTTCTTAGTTTAGTTCAGTGCAGATTCTCTTTGTGGTACAGACAGAGATGTTTACAACTGGGTCACAGTTCTCTGGCTATGAGAAGGCAAAATACTTGCCTATGACACTCCCAGTGTGATACTTTGCAAGGCAGGGATTATACTGTCCCTTCCATGAGGTGAAATGGATGAGTGGGATGAGTGGGAACAGTCTTAACAGCACCAACAGTGAAAACTGGGAACAATTGCACTCTTTGCAGCATTAAGTCACAGGCTGTCCTGGAAGAAGAACATTGCAAGGACAACATCCTTTGATGTTCTGCCCGCATTTGATACACTGGTTATTGAAGGCAGACTGTAGGAAATCCAGGCAGATTTGGAAGAAAGAAACACATTTACATTTTGATTCAAGAGCATTGTAACCCTGCATATCATTTTCATGTTGTTGTTCAGAGGTTTCCAAGGGGATACAGTGATTTGACCTGGACTAGACTTCCGACCTTCTGCCAGAACTTTTACCCCTAACCAGTTGTATGCAAGGATGTTCTGACTGGCCTGTGTTGCCTCTGAGTCAGATTCTGGAGTTTCTGTTATCAGTTTTTTCCATAGCTTTGAGTACAGATTTTTACCATCAAACTTGTTTCCAAACTGCAGCCCTTTGCAATTGTACTAAATCATGCACTTTTCTAGCACTTTCTACCTTTGGAAATACCAGACAAAATTTAATTTTTTGGTTTGTATCTCCAAAAGCATCCCCGTGTCTGTAAGGCAGTGACTGCTTTTTGTGAAAGAGTGAACCAACTGGCCTACTCCAGTAAGAGGAAATACAACCACAAATTGAAAAAGTTATAGTTATCTGGTATGCCCAAGTTTAACAGTCTCTCTTGCAAATTGAGAGAGAAGTGATGCCTTCCCAGACATACTTTTCAGCACAGAACAGGGATTGATGTTGCTGCAAAGGACCTCCAAGTCTGTTATTAAACAAAGTTATCTTCAGAGGGATTTTAGGGAATCGGTTCCCACCTAAACTGAGAAGTTTCATCTTTATATTTCCTTAGATGTCCCAGCATAGGCACCACATCTTGGTCTTAGTGAATCCAACCAGGTAGATCTATAGAATTCTGCAGGTGGTATGAATGAAAATGTGTTCCAGATCTTGTCTGTTGGCATTAAACTAGCAGAACTTCCCTTATGGGAAAAACTGCATGCATTCCTTCCTGTGCTGTAGCTGTAGGCCATTTTTTAAAATTCATACTGGGAAGGCATCTTTAGCAAACCACTGGAGGTCAGGAGAAAATTGGCTTAGTTTTCATCTGCTTTCATAATAGTTAGAGGTTCAATTATCCAGCTGAACCCAGCAGGTGCTGACTACCCCACTAGTACATTTGGGGCTCATTAGTCTGCTTCTTTGTGCAGCTCTGCCTTGCTCTAACTCAACTTCTGTGTTTTGCGTTAGTCCAAATCTGCACCAGTAGATGTCACTTTGGATACTTGCTAATGAAATCCCACTGGGTGATGCTTCTGAAGTTACTGAAATGTCTCTTGAAATGCAGCCTATTTTACTGTTACTCACTGACTAGGGTGTCCTGTACAGTGATTCAGCTGAAATCCTCACTTAAACAACTTTCGTCTTGTTGGCTGACTAAACCTGTGCATATTGCTGACATGGTACTGAGAAGTTCAGTCACTCAGGACTGGGTGCAAAATAAACCCAAACATATGACATACAGTTGTAAGTGCTGTGATTTAACTAGGAAGGGTATCTGAAAGGTGTCTCAAACCTTCCTGGTTTTGTTGAAACTCCAAGCGTTTGGCTAATGTACTTGGAAAGACACAAAGTATGTACCTCAATAAATAGTCATTTGCAAGTTCTTTTACAGCACCAGTGCAACACTGCATTCACTTCTGAACTACCATTTAGCTCTATTTCTGGTTTTTTGATGCCTCTTTGTGATTGTAAATGTGGCTGAATCTTACATCAGCCAGTGATACTCAGTGACACTTCCCAGAGGAAGGGCTTTTCCCCAAGAGATCTCAAAAATCTAGTTCTTAAATGATTATTAGTTTGTTTAATTATTTATATTCTATATATGTAAATTATATAGATTAAATAATGTGTAATACAATACAGACTGTATTAAATAGTAATTATTAACTTAATTAACAATGTGGTTAATATTAATTTTTAATTAGCATTATTGTGTATGATTTACCAGTGGAAAAATTTGGCAGAAGTCTGCCCAAAATCATGCAGTGGTTGAGTAGGAAATCACATTTCTGTGTTGAAGGCCTAGGGATATAGTCTAACCCATGTGCAAAAAAACATGGACGCTTCCACAGGGAGCAGGCAGAAAAAAAAAAAGGAAGGCCATCCCAGAATCCGTATGACCCATGTTCCCATTGCCACTGGTCTCTAGAATTGGTTGCCATGCCCACTCCTTCTCACTTAGACTTCCTTTAGGTAGTGGAGCTATGACTATATGGAATCTTTTCTTGGTTAAAACACAACAAGGGAAAACATCAAAAAGCAGAGGAGCTTATTTGCTGCTCTGCTGCTTTGGGGAATAAAACATTGTTTCCTTGATGGAAAAAAGACTTAGGATGGTATAAAATTTGACTAAGTGGCTGGAGGAGCTCTGAGTTTTTTTGAACACAGCCACTTCAAATCTTTCATTCATCTTATCTTTAAAAGTAGACAGCTCTGTCCTTTGGATCCTTCTGGATCATACTTGTGTCAGACTCAAAATGTAGAGAGTTCTAAGAGAGTACTTTGATCAGTATTATTGCCTCTAATAAATACAGGTGCAGCATTTTTTTCATGTAACTTTTCTTTTCCTAGCTTACAAATCAGATGCAAGGGGAAGGTCTTGTACATTTGTTGATTTTTTTAATGACAAGTTAATTCAAGGACTGCGAAAGTCACCAAACAAGATTAAAAGGTCTGTTCCATTTGTGCTGCAGCCAAAGAGCTCCCATTAGTGCTTCAAATCAGGCAATAGCCACATTATGTCTCTTCTTTTGGCAGTTTGTTATCTGAGTCCTGAATGATCAGATAACTCACCAGGAATTAATGAGACCAGTGGAGTTATGCCTGCTTGAGAATGCAGCCTGGCACCTTCATGGCTCAGCTAAGGGATGCATCATTCTTTTCTGATGAAAGTCATCAGAGCCAGGCTCAGCTTTTGAAATGCTGGTGCTTCCTTACAGCAAGATGTGACTTTGTCCTGGCATCAGCATGAAGTTCTGGCAGTGCTCTCTAATGCAAGTTACGTCAGCTTGGGATTTGAGAACTGTCAGAAGGGATTAGTCAGCCCATGCCTGAAAAAAAAGGGCTAATTCCAGACAAGGTCTGAGTTCATGCATGGGACAGGGTGATAAAGTTTGAACCATGCTTTCCTTGTCATAGTTGTGTAGCCTTGCCTACTGTGTGTCTTCATTCTCTGTAGATGCTTGTTGCTTGTGGTCAAGCTGGGAAAGCAAAGGACAGTTTGCATGCCCCATTCATAGTGACTGGCAATGCTTGTGGCCTTCCTGAGAGTCTCAAGAGTTCTCTGCCTCACTGGCCAGTTTTGAGGCAGTCATGAATAGAACCAACTTAATCTTACCAGACTCCAGTGCAAAATGCCCTCTCTGGGGCTCCAGGCCAGGTTAATCCTCTTGCTGATGTGGAAGGAAGGTTGTGACCTTACTCTGACTGTGTGAGAATTTGGAGAAGACAGACTGACTGCCGCTGGGAGGGAAGCAGGGAATTTTGGGGAAACATTTGCTTTTTCATCATTTCCATTATCTGTGGTTTTCTAGGATTCTCTCCTTTCCCTTTCGATACAGCCTTGAATCTTGTCTCTATGTCTGCTCCTGTTGGGAAGCAGAGATTCCGTTTATTCATTTAAGAGAAAGGCTTCATGGAGGAATTTCTTTTCCTTGGTTAGGATGGAGGGAGGAAGAAGGCAGCCTTTCAGCTCTAGGCCACCACATTCAATTTTCCCATCATTTCCTGAAACTGTTGAGGTGGTCTTCACAAGAGTATCAGCCTAAACCAAGTATTGTGGAATGTGTACAGTGCTTTTATGTTCTTGGTCCCAAGCCAGACCTCCCAGCAGCCTCTTAGGAATTTAGGGTCATAACAGGGCTGCACTTACTTTTGATACTGGTACCATATAGGATATCACTATTAATTTTACAGCTGCTGGATTATTTCTGTCATGCTCTGTTACAAGGAGGTAAATTCTGTCTCCTTGTTTAACAGGCTGACTGTAATTTAGAGAAAGGATTCTTTAGCCAGAGATAGAAATAGTCCAAGGCCTGATGTGAGAAAAGCAGCTGATAAATGGCCCCTTGGATAATACAGAAAGCACAGTGGGGTTTTTAGGTGTTTTTTTAATCAGGACATGCATGCCTGATTGAAAGTTTATTCCAGCTGCTGCCAAGTTGTTTTGGGGATAGTGGCATGCCTGTGTAATAAAAATCCCTCAACTGTTCTCTGATATTCTGAGGTTTCTGATGAAACCTTCGATGCTGACTAGTGGATAGTGCTGAAAGCATTTCTTTCTTCTATTTAAGGAGTGACTAAGACGTTTTAGGCAGAACCTACCAATTTAAACTATAGACCTGGCCTGCAAAGGCAAAAGTGGAAAAACAGTGTTGCAGAGAAGCAGAGAATCAGCTTCAACATGTCTATGTGCTAGATATAGCTGCATATCTGGCTAGAAAATTCTCACTCGCTACCTTCTGGTGTTGCAATCAGAGTTTTCCATACACTGTAATTTTCAGGGATGATTAGGTATGTTTAGAAGGGAAGGATCTAGTAAGCCACCTTCAATGAAGTAAGGACAGCACCTCCAATTTCTGCAAACAATCTCTGTTTAAATAACAAGGAAGATATTTCTGCCCCTGTCCACTTCGAGTTATTTTCCAATGACATGGGAGTTTAGCTCAAGTTGGGAATTCAGATTTATGGCTTAAATTTAGCTGATTTTTAATCCAGAAGTGAGGCTGCAAGTTGCAGGAGACCAAGTCTTCTGAGAGAGTCTCTAATCATATCTCATTGCTAATACTACAACTCTTCACTGCAGTGCTTTTTCTTCTGGTCAGCTCTGATATAAGAGATGAATGGAAAGTTATAAAGAACAAAGATATTTTGTTACAAAGAGAAAGATATTTTTGAGGCATGCTTGAATCTCAACAAAGCCTTGGACATGACACAAAGCCTTCTGGAAATATGAGTGAACAGTTCCCTGAAATCACACAGGCCCTGTCAGTCTGATGCTGTTTAACAAAAGCATTTTAGTTAACTCCTGAAAGTTTGATGCGTTTTGTAAATTAGGAAGTACATCACCATTTTCTCCTATCTACCGCGGTGAGGTCCACACCCGACCAGCCTCTGACCTCCTGGACAAAATCCTTGGGGCCCTTGGCCTCCGTGCAGTTGACTATCGGCGTAGGTGCAATTGTGCTCCAAAGAAAGAGGGGACGCTCCAAGGCTCAGTAGAACTTGGTTTGTTAAGGAACAGGGAGGGGGTCTGACAACCCCAAGCCTGAGCCTCAGAGGACGACCCAGACCTGGAGCTGACAGGGGGTTTTAAACTCAGCAAACTTAATGGGTGGGTACAGCAGCGGGCCAATGGGGAAGAACTGGGGGTCGGCTGAACAGACAACAGACAAGATGGGGAAACAAATCATTTCAACTGGGGAGGGGAATATGCAAATATAAACCAATTAGGGGTGGATTCTAACAGAACTTTCGAGAACAGGGGTACAGTGTCAGGGATAAATGACAGGCAGGGGGTGGGTAACAAGGGGAAATTGACAGGGCTCCAAAGCGGGAAACCCTGGCCAATGGGAGGGTGTCTCTGAGGAGAAGTAGGGTAGGGAGGCATAACATGTAACAAACTGATACTAAAAATAGACGTGAGGGAAGAATGACCAACATGGAGGAGCAAGAAGAAGGGGCAGGGAAGCCATCTTACAATATAGGGCATAACGGTAAAACCATACTCAAAATCCAGAACAAAGTCTAATAAAGTCCTGCACCTCCACACCTATCCATGTGCCATCTGGTCTTCCAGCCTTTTCAAATCTGTCCTTTCTATTACAGAGAGTCAGTTTTCATCCTAATTTTCAATAAAAAAGGCAATAACCTGTATGTGGCCCTGAAAGAGTCTCTCAGTCTTGATGTGTGCTTTTGCTCTTCATTTGCTTTTCTCCCTTCCCTTAAGAAAGAAGATGGGTTCCAGAGGAGGAATAGAGGACCACATATTGAGCTGAAAGCTGCAAAGGCTCTTTATGTTAAGCTCTTGCTAGAGCAGTGTGATATGAACAGTGAGAATGCTGTACATCTCTCTACAGAGGTTTGAAAAGTGACCACACCATCCCAAAACAATGGTTTTAAATATGGGGTTACTGTAAAAATATATGTTATATTTTTTACAGATTGTTGCAAAGGAAAGCAATGTGCTGTTGTCAAATTTTAGTGCATGGTGAAAGTATTCTTTTCTTTTCCAAGATGTTTGCTAGGGAAGGGTGATCTGCAAACAGAAACAAATGGAAAAGCACTGATCCACCTTTGGATGAATGTTCACTCTTCTGTCATTCAGACTGGGTGTCTGGCTAGAGGTTTAAGGCAACTTTGTGGTGGCATATGCTTTAGGTGTAGATTTGGAGGTGGAGAGAGGTAGGGGGTGCTTCAGGGCTTTCCTCTGAGGCTAGTTCGAGAATATGAAATCAGAAGCTGGCAAGCTATGCCCAGAGATAAGGACATCCCTGTTGCTGCAGGGCATCTGACACTGTGAGGGAAGGAACAGGAATCTAACCGGTTCAGGACTACTCTGAAGGGACTTTCCCCTGACAGGTGTGTGCAGTCCCTTGTTTAACTTCAATTTTCTCAGAGATTTAGCACTTGACCTTGTTTGACAGGCTCAGTGAGTGTCAAGGAGAAAGGCCTATCACACTACTCATAATCTGCCTGTCATCCTGACATGTCACACTGGAGCCTTTGTAAAAGGCATTTTGTATCCTCTGGGCCCTTGCAGAAACTGGAGTCACAGGTCTGATCAGCAATATTTTTTTACAAGAATCTGTGAGTGAATTTGTTTGGCAGAAGCCATCATGATGATAGGGCAAAAGGAATCACAGATTATGAGAAAACTCAACAGACCAACATTTGTATTGATTTTTCTCTTCTGCCTTCTGGCGTTCACTTGTGCGGTTCAAATAAAACGGTCAGTTCATGTTTCCAGCTCTGCTTCTGATCTCTTCTTGGCTCACTAATGCAAAATCAGATTTTAAAACAAACAAGATTGTGCTCCTTTCCTTCTAGTTGCTGGTTCTTGTACTTCCAATAGGCATCTTCTCTCTGAAAAATACAGCTATTTCTCAAGGGTAAACCTGGGACTTCTGAATACTGAGAGTACTTTCAGGGGCATCAGGAAAGGGAGAGAAGGCAGGCCTTAGATTCTGCACTCCCACACTGTGTAACTGGGAACTGACCTGTCTAAACTCTTCATCTCTTTTGTTCAGATTAATGATCCAGACATGAATGCATGTATGTTAGAGGTGCCACATAACAGGTAACAAGAGCAAATACCGGACCGTAACACAAGTTTGAACTCACTAAAATAAATTAAATCTGATGAAAACAATTACGAAACCATACTTCTGATAAAACTTCTTCAGTGAAACGTTTTAAGCTCAGTGACACTATGTTTTTTTAAGAAGTCTCTTCACTTGGGGGAGTTTTGACACAACTAATTTACCAGTCCTGGTGCTTTGGGCACCTCTTGTGTTTTTCCTATATTATTGAGGCAGACAAAACCAATATTTGAAGTCCTGGTAGGAGATGGTAGTGCGGAGCTCCTCCTTGTCTAATTCTACAACATGTAAATTGGCAAATGTCTTAACCACAGAACAGTGTAAATAACAGCACTGGCGTAACCACAATAGCTCTATGAGAGACTGTCTTTGATTTGTGATCTGCTTTTAGTAAGGATGTCCAAAAAAGAAAAAATGTATACCTGAAGTTTAGTGAAGTTATTTATTTGGCTGTCATGGATTGTTTATCTCTAGTAGTGGAAAGTAGTTCAGAAGTAAATTTGGATTTTTGGTTCAAAGTCTAAATATAAAAATTCTTCAATTCTGCCCAAATCTGATGTGATAGGGAGCTGAGGAATCAGCTACTGATTTACAGAGGGCAAAGGTAGTGGAGACCACTACAAGTGCTGTCCTGATAGCACCAAACAGCATGAAATCCATTCTATTACCTCACCCATACACCCTGCAATCTTTTAGCAAAAAATGTAACTCTGCTTTTTTTAGGAGAATTTCTTGACATTTGCTCAGTGATGACTCAGAAGCAATGTGGTAAGCTCTGCACTGTTGTGCACATATAATTTAGCACACAGTTCTGACAAAGAAATTCAAAATAAAAAGTTAAAAGCTTAACTCTGGATAACTACAGCTTTGGAGGAGTTTGGTAAAAGCCCCATAGGACAAAACTATGATACTTTCTACTGCAGTTATCTTACAACAACCTTGCACAGTGCCTGTTTGCTGAATCTTCTGTAATCAGAGCATCATGATTGTGCAGTAAGGAAGTTGCTTAAAAGATACTAAAATTGTCACAGCTCCTCTAATTAAAATCAAACCTGAAAGCTCTGAAGTGTTGGCTAAGTGGAATAAAGGTTATTAAAGCACCTGGGTCTCGTTAGGAGATGCCAGGTCTTCCTGGCTTTAATGTTCTCAAGGGCACAGTGAACAACATCACAATATGAATGAAAAATCAAACTGGAAACTGCACAACACGATGCCTGTGAAATAGACTAATTTATAAATTGGTGCAGAACTAACAAAAGGATATGTTGGACTGTTTTATCATGATTTTGATAACAGAACACAAAACAGTTATCACAAGACTAATTAAAAGGGTAATCTATGCACTTTCTAGCAATTATGCTATTTAATGCAGCTCAGCTCCTTTAAAAACCTCCAGTCTTGCATGCAATATGATCCTAGTCACAGTGGATAAAACTTCTGCTGGTTTCTGGTTTACAAAAGTAGAAATTTAAAGGCAAGAACCTCATTTGTAGTTATGGGTAGTGCTTGTGAAAATTCAGGAATTGCAGCAGCTTTATAATCTGAGAATTGCAGTAAATTCTACCCCAGTAAGCAGCTTCAGGCTTCCCAAAACAGAATGGTGGCTGTGACAGGGTGAAAGGTAAAGTAACATTTACGTCACATTCACCTCCAGCTTGGAGAACAGGATCCCTGGAAATGTTCAACAAATGTGTTCATGTGGCAGCTGGGGATGTGGTTTAGAGGTGAGCACAGTGCTAGGTAAATGGTTGGAGGGTTGATCTGGAGGGTCTTTTTCTTAATGACTCCATGATTCTGTGATCTCAGACTGGCTTCTGTTCCCATCTCTTGTCCGAGGTAAGGCTATAAGTGGTCTCCTCAGTCCTTCAGGGGAAGGGCAGCATATGCTTTGTGTCAAGGTTCCTGCTGTCTTGTGGACACTGCTCGAGAGCTGGGAAAAGTGACAGGAAAAGCATATGTAGAGATGGGGTGTGGTGTGGTCTAGGTACGTGATAAGGCTTTTGCTAGAGATTACTGATTTCTTCCATCCTACTTGAACCACTGGTTTATGATGCTGCAGGTCCTTCTCTGGCTCCTTTATTCGGCTAGATGCCTTGAGCTGAGGGGCAGAACATTTTAGGAAGATGATACCACAGCTAAGAGAAGAATACTGTGATAGAGAAGTGTTACTAATCATTCTACTTTAGAGTGTTATCTTAATAATGACAGCAGAACTTAAATCTGTCATGCTTCCTATCCCTTGTGCTACACCATTCATTTAAGAAGACATCCATCCCACTGTGGAGACCATCACAGAGCATAAGAAGAACAGGTACAAGCTTCTTTTGAGTCTATGACTCTTATCACATTTGGATTCCACACCACCCCCAGAGCAGAAAAAAGAAAATAAAGAATGCCAATTAATTCAAAGTCACAGTAGGTTGCTGATTATAAGCTTAAATAGGATAATAAATGCATGGATGTTTTTCCACTTAAAAAAACCAGCCCAAAATGTTATCTACAATTCAAAGTAACTGACAATTTTATTTATAATTTTATTTAGAAAGTGCAGAAAAATGTCATATAGTATTTAACTTCTTCAAGGGCAAATTTGTAGATCAATGCATGAACATTTGTATTGGTATGCTAATCCAAATATTTTTGTCTTTTCCACTTGAAGGCTGTTTTTTCCTGTCTGTTGAATCTATAAGAATGCTTGTGCTCTGATTCTTTGTTTGGAACCAGCATGTTCTTTGCGAAAAAGTGCAAGGTTGTTTTGCCATATACATTGCACGCTGTGCAAAGGAGGAAGCTTTGCGATGCTTTCTGTGTGGAGAGTTAAACATGTTTTGTTGGTGTATGTGTCCATGGGATGGCTTTTTCTGGTTTATATGACACAAGGTATCAGTCTTTCCGCTCCATGGTTGCTTTTCACACAGTCGGTAGGTGATTTTACTTTTTCGAAACAATACATGTCAACTGATAATAAAATATCATAACCTGATATTATATGTAATAACTTCTTACATGGTTGGAGATGTTCTCTATATATTAAAAAAGGGTGCCAATATTTTCTCTGTCCTTCAACTCTTTATTGTTGAATTTTGCATTACTTGTGTCAATGGTTCATGCAAGAAACTTCAATGTGCAATGCTAGTATATCTCTGCCACTTGTTCCAGAAGCTGGAACTGGACAGCTGCCAGTCACAGGGAAATTCTATCTTAAAGCCTCACCTTGACAAAAAAGTAGGAATACCTCTCAATACTTAAGGGTGGATTAGTTTCAGATTCAACTGATTATGGACTGATATGTTTGCAAGGCTAAGTTTAAACATTCTAGTGGTGGCTTTAGAAAGTTCAAAACAACAATGGGCTAAATGAGCTAGAACATTGTATTTAACTAGGAAAACAATAATTTGAAACTGTGAGGAAATTTTTTCATGTGCATGCCCACATTATACAAAATCCTGGCAGTCTTGAAGGGGAAAAAAAATCAGTATTAAAAATAGAAAATACACTGAAATGAAGAAAATGTGAAAGAATAATACCGTCAAGATTATTATTATTATTAACATGTACCAGAATTGGTAATGAAAGAATAAGAGCAGAAGCAGAACTCTAGAACTGGCAGAATTAAAGACAATAAGANAAAGAGGAAACTTGGATGACTAAGACTGTAGATACTAGATACCAGGCCAGCAGGGTGGGTACATCAGGAACAGAAATAAAAATACATAGAGCCTGAATTTGATGATATGAGGTTGGAAGAATTGATTCTTGTGTGAGGTTAGAACTTTAGTTCCCACTATAATAGGACATTCTTAGGCTTGCTGTATTATATCTTCTGAATTGTTAGCCTGAAATACTTGCTAAAGGAATAAAGGTTTTGCCAACAGAATCCTTGTCAAATAGGTAGCTTTTAAGTCTTGTGGATGATTAGTCCTTGGCCCTATACCTAATGAATGTTTTTGTTAAGGAGACAGTTGTGTGTAGAAAGAACAGAAAATCTGCTCTTCTGCAGGACAGATTAAGAGCTATTAGATCCCATGAAAAATTCATCTGAATCATCATGTGACATAACAATGGCTGTGGATTTCATTTCAGTCATCAAGCATGTGCTTCAGTGATGGAGATAAAGGCAGATTCAATTCCTTCAAGAGTTGCAGCTTTACTGAGAACCATTATTGAATCTCATTAAAATTATATATTATTTTTAAAAGAAAGAAAAAAAAGGCATTTAATGATAAAAATGTTTCCTACAGTTGGAAATTGCTTTCCATTGTCTCAGAAAAATAAAGGAAAGAATGAAACACTTAATTGTGTTTTGGATGATGTTAGGATAGGAGACCTGCTCTGTTTACTAATGACTTCTCTTCACTTAGCTGCCCCTAAGCCATTGATGCTTTCAACCAGAACTGAATCACCAACCTTTCTGAAATATGGATGGGTGTCAGACTACTTTTCACCTTTCCTGATATGAGTACTTGCAGCCTCATTGGACTAAATTCTTTCCTTCTCCCAGAGGAACAGGGTGGCGCACAATGAATTTTAGGCAAATTTAAACTGACTGCCTAAAGCGTGTCTCCACTCTGGTCAAAGGAACATTAGAGACCCAAAGCAAAACCACTGTTCACCAAAAAGAATTCATGCAGTGGGTAGCTCTGAAAGTTACATCAACTCCTTGCCAGAGAAGAAAATGTTGCTGAAAACACTGATGTTGAAGACCCTTGAAGAAAATACATCAGTTTGAAAGAGATTTGATCTAGCAAGAGAAGAACCAAATGTTTGTGGCATGATGGTGGAACCCTGTCTCAGGAAATGGTTTTCTGTGATGCTGAAGTAGCTCTTCAAATAAGGACTTGTTGACAGCAAGAAAGAAGATCATTGTAAGTGGAATGTCTTGAGTTTACTAGAACATATCAATTCAGTCTCTAAGGAAGAAAAAAAATCAAATGTAAAGTTGTTTTTCAAAACAGCAAAAGTTTGAGGATTTTTTTAAAGCCAAAGGTAAAGCAAAAGTACCTTTGACTTCTGTGGTGTTAGGAAATGTAAAAAAATTGTTCATAAGAAGCTCAGGATAGCTGAGAACAGGCAAATAACATGGAGACAAAATGAGTTAAGTGATATCATCAGGATGATGCAGCAATTTAGTGGCAAAGCTGGAAAAACTCCATGTTCCTTGAACACCTTGCCTGCTTAACTGTATGGTTTTCCAGCCTGAGTCAGTAATCCCACTGATTTCCACCACTGTAAGAGGAGAAGAAATCTGATTGAGATACTATTCTTGTGGTGTGGAGAAAGACAAAGCTCTCATGTACATTAGATCTAATGTACAGACTAGGCAAAACTGACTTGCCTGCACTGCCTTGTGTAAGTGCTCTGAAGAGATTAGCAAGGTAATATTTGTAAAAATTATTCAACTGAACAGTAATAATAAGAAGAAATAGGAGAGTCCTGAGACTTATCCCTGCTCAGAGAAATGACTGGGAGACTTTAATTAATGTTAATTGGAATGAATTGATCCTTTTTTGAGAATTAAGTTAGCTTGAAACCACAGTTGAAAATGCAATCTTATGTTAAGAAATATATTAAGAAATGAAAGTTTATGTGAAGATCAGAGGATATAAAGTAAAAAAATAAAATATGGCCCCAATGTGTTTAATATTTATAAGATATAAATTGGCAAAAGATATGGATGGGCTTACCTCAGAAAAGAGTAAGCATAGCAATTAGAAATAAGTACATCTGGAAAATTAGAAAGTAATTTCTGACCTGTGTCTGTGTCCTCAGATCAGTATTAAGTTCAATAAAGTCTTAGTATGACAACACTTAATTATAAAGAACAGTGTGGTAAATGTATAGGATAGATTTTATGATTATTTGGTATGTATTTAGTGAAAAATCAAAAGCTTTGTTTTTTCTTTCTAATTACACACTTCCAAAACATAGCAAAGAGCTGATGTGTTTCTGAGCTTTTTTTTACCAATTGTAAATTCCCAGTATTCATGACATGCACATACTGGAAAACTATTTCAGTTTTGCTTAGAAAAGAGACAGGGAGGACAAATGAGGAATTGGAAAGAACTGATTTCACTAAATATTTAAGAGTCATTTCATTTTTTAAGAAGCTTTAAAAAATTTAAAGTAGATAGAATGGGAAGATTGTGCACCAAAGTGTTTCTCTAAGCATACGTGCCAACTCTGCACTAAAGCTTTGAGTGAGAGAAACCAGTTAGAAGGCATGTCCTCCAGGACTCAATCTTTGCTAGAACTCAGATTTCCATGTGGCTGTAGAGTTAGCCCTATGCATTTACCTTTGAATAAATATAATGAACTATTAACAGACTATCTAACTGTGCTACATTAGCAAACCTTTTTAGTGAACAGTGGTCCTTCAGATTAAAGAGTGCTCACATCCACTCACAACACTAACTCTTTTTCCTGCCCTCTGAAATTTAATGCAGTAGCTCAGTCTCTAGCTGTTGTTGAAAGAGTGCCTGAGGGGTGATGCTACAAAATGAAAGCTCAGAAGCATGTATGACAATTGCACCCATCTCAGCCAGTTCTCAGAGATGCCCAGGAAGAGCAGGATTTGGCAAGTCACCCTAACAGCTCATCAGAGGAGGAGGAGGGATGTAAGGC
>VXBB01009089.1:28691-45405 GCA_013399915.1 Illadopsis cleaveri | reverse complement strand
AGGCTGGAGAGGTGGGGCTGTGCAAACCGCATGAAGGTCAGAAAAGCCAAATGCAAGGTGCTGTACCTGGGTCAGGGCATTCCCAAGCACAGATGCAGGCTGGGCAGAGGATGGATTGAGAGCAGCACTGAGGAGAAGGACTTGAGGGTGGATGAGAACTTTGACATGGCTTGGCAATGAGCACTTGCAGTCCAGAAAATCACCCTATCCTGGGCTGCATTAAAAAGAGCTTGGCCAGCAGATTTAGTGAAGTGATTTTATCCTTCTGTTGTGCTTTCCTGAGACCTATCTGGAGCAATGTGTCCAGCTCTGGGATCCACAACATAAGAAGGACATGGACCTGTTTGAGCAAGTCCAGAGGAGGGTCACAAAGATGATTAGAGGGCTGGTGCACCTTGTCTCTCTCCCATGGCTGGATGGGACTCTAAGCAAACTAGGCTAGTGGAAGGTGTCCCTGCCTATAGGGGGTTTGGGGTGATTTGGAGATATTTGTAAGGTCCCTTCCAGCCCAAGCCATTCTGTAATCCTGTGATCCCTTTCTTTTAACTAGGTTTGTCTGAGCTGGTCTCCCCTGAAACCGATGAAACAATTCCCCTTGATCTGTGTTTGCAGAAGATTCAGAGTTGGCTTCTGCAACCAGGAACCTGATGCAGTTCTGTTTTTCACTTAAACAACAACAGTGGACAGATAAGATATTGTTTTCAATCAAAGTAAACAAACAAGGCTTGTTGAGTACAGATCTGATCTCCCCCAGGAAGCAGTGCTTTATCTTGCACTCCACTTGTGGAGCAGCAGAAAAGCAATTTTCATATCTATTGTTTAAGGTAGCACTACTCTTGGATGCTTAGGGCACTGGGTATTCCCATAGGATTGTTCTGCAGTTCCACAGCTAATTGGAATGGAAACCTGGGGTGTGGTTCTCAGGCAGCAATATTGCTGTGGGGGGAAGGAAAGACTGTAATTCACCCAGCGCCATCAGAAGACGCTGATGGGAGGCAGTTGAAGATCAGGTGAGCCCTTTGAAATCTGCATCTGCATCTGATCTGTGTTTGTGGTGCAAGAGAAAACCTGCAGGCCTCTGTGTTTGCTGTGGGAGCCCCCTGAGAGAAACTGGGAGATAAGAATGAAGAGGAAGACCTGATACAAGACAGGTCATGCAAGAAGAATTGCTGTGATTTTGACAGAGCTAAAAGCCTGAGCTAGCACAGAGTAGCAAGGCATGTGTAGCCACTGGGAACTTATAAGGAGATGGAACCTTGGATGAGGTAAAGGATTCAAAGGACATGAGCCAGGTTTACAAATAATTGCTGCTGGGAAACTGCCTGAAAAACTCTGACAGCTCCCAAGGAAATGGTTTTGCAACATCTTTTATTGTTCCAAAAGAGGGGAGAGATGATGTCCTGCCTTTGCATCTCAAGTGTCCCCTACCTGAAGTTTAATTGTCCTCTTTTTTTTTTCTCTCTGCCACCTCTCTCCTGAACTATGCTTCTGTTTGGCTTGCACGCAATTGAACAATGTAGTTTAGGACTGTGATTGCCAGACTTTGCCTTGTTCTTTTCCATTATTAATCAGCTGTCTTCCACTAACATATTGACAGGGTCAGCAGAGCTGTGCAGCAGTGTGCGGAGACAAAAAAACACCCACATCTACACTCACTCCACACAGAGCCCCCAGGCACCCCCCCCCACACCATGCTGACGTGGCATGGACTGAGACACNCCTTTCATTCCATGCCACAGTTTGAAATTTGCATGATTGCCCATGTGTCAGGTTGTGATTCTTTGTTCATTACTCCTCAGAAAGCACACAGATGATTTAGGGTCAGCATGTCTGAGTTGCCTGAAACAGTCTGTGTAATTCTAACACTTCATTGCAGACCTTGCACTTAAATGGGTTACTTGAAAGACAGAAAGAGTGTCCTCCTCTCATATGTGTTAAAAGCCTCCCTCACAAGTTTTCTGGGGACTAATTCTCTCTATCAAGCTCAGGATAAATTAACTGATTAGAAAGACAAGTAGACTGACAAAAACAAACCAGCAAGAAAAGCCAAATTTAACACAAAATGAAATCAGCAGATTTGAGCTGAAAGAAGAGCCAGAGCACATTTTTGGGCAGATCTACATCAAAGTAGGCTCTGTGCTTTAAACAGTGGTGAGAATAGTGTATTTGGGGCTCTGGGTTTTAGCATCCTCACCTCCTGTATTTGACAGCCTGTTCATTCACAGGGAGACCAAAGAAATCATGTAGAAAGATTTCCAAGTTTGCACAAAAAAAATAAAAGGGGAGTGTTTTTCTGTACCCTAGACTATCACAGTTGTGGAACTAAAGGTCAGTGCAGAACTCTACCTATCGCTCTTGATTTGTTTCAGTCCTACATGTATTCCTGGCAGAAAATTCTATGCATTAATGATAGAAAGATCTAAATTGGGCTGATGTTCTCTTTGGTAATGGAAGAGAAAAATAAGAACTTTGCACAATTGGTAAATAATGTTCAAAAGGACAGATGAAAGATAAATCTTTTTGGAGTAGCTGCATATTTTCCAGATTTTTTTAAAGGCATTTCGTAGCAAATCACATTAGACATGAGGACAAATATTTTAATTGCAAAGGATAGTTAAATTCGAGAGCAGGTGAGAGGTTTTCAGTAGATGAAGTCTTTAAGAAAAAGACTAATTCAAGTCAACTCTTGAGATAAAATGGTGTGCATGTTGCCCTTCCAGTGTCTTTTCTAACCAGATGCTTTCAAGTCTGGCTGATTTTTCTTTTTTTTTAATTGAGGTTCAGAATATGAATAAAATTTAACAGACAGAGCTGTTAGGATAGACTCGCATAACTTTTATAGGAAGCAAGATAAAGAATAAACATTTAAATCTCTCACTAGCTTTTCAAACATTAGCTAGTATATAGTAAATAAAATAGTAATTCCAAGGATGACTGTATCTGCTGCAGCTGTTTAGACATTGTTTCAGTACTATCTGCAACTATACAAACCCACTGCAAAGTAAAATTCCCTGAAGAGACATATAACCAATACAGTTCACATGTTAACCTCTTCCCAAAAGATAAAGCTCGGTGATGTGTGACATGCAGCATTATTTCATATGCAGTAATATTTGGACTAAGGTCCAGTTTCAAGCTCTCAGGACACTATGGGAGGAAGAGTTGTTTCCTGACTTCTCTGGTTCAACCATATAGGCTTCAAGTTGTCTTTGTATGCCCCACAAACCTCCTTTTTTAGTTCTTTAGCTTTTTCAGATAAATCACTTGTTTCTAAGTAGGCAGTTCCAAATCTGATCCAAGGAAAACCACTCCATTACACGTTGATTGCAGCTGTCTTCCTGCAGAGTCAGTTCCACTCCTAACCAAAAGATATGCTGGTACTTCTGCAAGTGTGTTATCTACGATATTACTCTTTATTCATCCCATGGCCTAGATATTTTCTAGATAAACATGTTCATTTTTAGTAGAAACTGTTGGCTTGTCTTAGAAATTGTAACTATATTTACGGTAGGTTCACATTTTGGGCTGCAAGTCCCATTGGCTCTACATTCCTTACTCCCTGACACTCTTACTGTCATTAGATCAAATTTCCAGAATGTTTCTAGTTCATGTACCTACTTTGCCTTGTAAAAAACTGGAGGAATAGAGAGGAAAAGAGATGGGGAGAAGCTGATGTTGTTTGTTAGTATGTCAGTATGGTCTTTTCCTGATATGCAGTCAGTGAGTGTGGGTTAAGCCAAGGGCCTGGGTATTTTTTCCCTACTCTTCCCAGACTGAGGACTCCAGGCTGACAGTATCTCTCTAACATGACCCTGTGATGACAATCTCCATGTGGCTGCAGAGTAATAACTCCAGGAAGGGCAACAGGGTACACATACTAAAAATGTTTCAGTATCTGCCTGGGTTAGGTCCATAATTCTGCATATAGTGGAAGACATGAATACATGACTAAAGGCCAAGCAGGTAATGACACAACTTCTAGTATTAAATTTTGTGGGGTTGAACCTAGAATAAAAATGTAACTATTCTCATCTTCAGATTTTTTGCAAGTAATGAAATATTTTCGATCCTCAGAGCACAAGGAAAATAATTTTTAGTCATATTTTTAATAATTATTTGTTGACTTCACCCAAATGATTTCATGTCGAGACACTGTTTTAAAATTTTGCTTGTATTAAGACTTTCCTTTCTATAATTTTATTTCCTCTGAAACAATTTCAAACCTAAAATATGCCATTTTATTCACCTATGAATCTTCACAGCTTACATTTTTTGTTAATGCAAAACATTACAAAATACCACCAAATTTAAATGATAATACTGAATTCTCATTACTGGTTGGTTTTGTTTCACTCTTTCCTGTGAGCTGGATGTTTGTTCAGCAAGATCCTGAGCTAGACGATCAACACATCTTGAGCTTGTTTTGAGATGGAGGGTTTGAAAGCATGCAGGGTACCTGTGTGTTTACTAGGATTTATGTTGTCTCCACTACTGTTCTCCTCTAGGTGAAGAAGGAAGGCAGAATCTGCATATAAATTGCACTGGGAATCACCTAGAGACATCTACCTGTGGCTTGAGAGGGAGAATGGGGTTAATACAGCCATGCAGACTGACTACAGTCTAGCATTTCATGTCATTTCATCTGCGTGGTAGCTGGTCTTGTGTTGAATCTCCTTTGGGGTGTACAGCCCTGTAACTACAAGCTGGTAAAATTCTTTCTTTGTCTTACATGTGAATGGAGGTATCATGTGTTTTTAATGTCTTTCCCATGAAATCAGGTGTGACCAGCACCTAGTGAGTATAAAAATTGTAAGACAAATGTCCTTAATGAACAGTTTGGTATAAGAGAATTGATTTAGAGAACTAGAGTGTTTCAAAGCCACTGCTTTCAACTTTGCAGGCTGTCATATTAAATATAAATGATGATGGAAAAAGGAATCAAAAATAACACCTTTGCTCAGAAATGTTTAGGAGGAAAAGTCACACCCAACAGCCCTCTGAAATCAGAAAGTCATGAAAGCAGCAGTGCACTTTTGGTTTTACTGGTTAACAATTTTTACTAATCTTAGAAGTAGAAAAAATGAAAAGGGAAAATAATGAAAATAGCATCTAATTCATTTCTATTCAGCAGTAAGGTTTTATTGGTACTTGAAAATACTGAGTACATCATACCATCTTAATTCTTTGATGTTTTTGAAATAATATTTTATTTTCTTTTTAATGTTCTTTTCAAGTGTATTCATGCAAAATGAATTGTAAACAGTTGTGCAGGTGCTTGTGAGGTGACTGATGGCTGAGGAGCTGAGAGTGAGCAGCCATGAAGGTGGCTTTCCAAAAGGTGAAAAGGATGAGCAGAAAAATATTGCTTCCAGACAGGGAGCTGTTAGCCTGGGGACCACAAGCATCCTGGAAATGTACAGCTGTCCTCTTTGAAGCCCAGGTGGGCACAGAGAAATGAGGACACTTTGTGAGTTTTCATCACGATCACAGTACCAAGAAAGTTTAACCTCCATTTATCATCAGAAAAAGTGGAAGCAGTCTGGGAAATTTGAATTGATCTGAATAAACAGAGTAGGTCTCTGAACAACCTGACGTAGCTGAAAATGGTCCTACTCACACTGCTTGGATTAGATGGCCTTGAAATGCACCTTCCAGCCCAACCCATTTTATGATTCGATAATACAGAGGGTTCCTTGCAGGTAAACTTCTTGCTCTAGATTTGCATATGACAGTTTGAGTTGATTTTTTTTTTAATTGTGTATCATCTTAATCTCTGAAGTGCAAACACTTGTGGAAAGAGCAGCATATGCATATGTTTTATGTCCTGTATTAAATCTAGCGTCTTGAATGTAATATCATAAAATAACATTCTGGTTATTCATATAACGTCTTAGTGGCATGCTGCTAATTGTTAGTGGAAGTAGCAAATTTCAAGTACCCATTCTACTCACAGGGCTCAGAGTGTTTCTCTTCAAATAGAATGAGTCAGCTGATTTTCTCATGATGATTTATTTTCACAGAAATCTTTCTGTCCCACTTATACAAAGAGAACATGGAGGAATGATGTACAATATATCCCACATGAGAATATGTAAAACTCTTGTCTTCACTGCTGTTCTGTCTGTCCTGACCTGCTTACTTTCTTTTGGCGATAACTAATTTTTTCCTGAGGTTTTGTCACATCTATAAACTATAAAATGCTGCAGATGGACTTTCAAAATCATTGCAGGTGATGGACCTGAACATCAGGCTTGTTAACAGAAAAGAAGAGGATCAACATCAGTAGAATGCCACCCTAACACTTTACTAACATGAAGCTTATATTCACTTTACTGGAGACCCACATCTGCATAGTCCCAGTTTCTCCCCTGTACTTGCTTCTGAGTGATCTCAGCATCTTGTCTTGTGAAGGACATCTATCTACTGGGCTATACTTAGTTGAGGTTGTTAGTGTGGATATTTTTAGTGTCTGTGTAAAATTGCAAAATGAGAATATGTGATGTTCTTACTGCAGAATATGAGGAACCACATGCAATGGCTGGCTTCATCAGCCATCCTGTTCAGCAGATGTGTTATTTCTCATATTATGATTCAGACAATGTGTTATCTCTCCCCTGCAGTATGGGATAAAGAAGAAGGAAGAAAAGGAAGCGGAGGCCCAGGCTGCACTGGAAGCTAATGCTGAAGGGAGTCTGACACGCCCAAAGAAGGCGATCCCTCCTGGCTGTGGGGATGAGGAAGAGGAAGAAGAAGAGAGCATCCTAGACACAGTCATCAAATACTTACCAGGGCCCCTGCAGGACATGTTCAAGAAGTAATAGCTGCAGACTGTTAGATGGGCATAAACAGTACTGCAAAGGATTTCTCTTTTGCCCAATGGGGATTTACAATCTTGCCATTCATCCTGCAGTCCTCCCCACCTCTGCCCTCTACTGCTCAGTAGTCTCTTCGCTTCCCATTCCCTTCCGACCAACTCTTTCCCTCTCCTCCACCCCAAGACTCATCCATTCCATAATTTTGTACATAGTCACATCCAGTAGATGCCTCTGAATGGATGTAAAGATTAAAAAGCTGCAGACTACACAACTTTTATTATAAGCCATAGTACTATGTATGTTAAATAAGGCAACTGCACATCAAGCATAAAAAAGGAACAGTCTCATTTCCATCCAATGCAAGAAGGAGTGTTCACTAAGTATGAACAGTGGCCTCTTTTATTTTTTAAAATTATCTTATTTTTATTATTGATAATAATTAGTCATTATTATAATGTTCCTATTGATTGGATCACATTAGCCATTTTTTGTTGAGCTCATCTGCTCTTGGAAGGGATATCTCAGTTCTCCCATGGAAGGAGAGCTTTTCTGTTTTAATTCCATCTGTGACATAAATAAAAGAGCATTTGGAAAGTAAATCATGCATGACTTACACAGCTGACATCACTCAGAATTGTGGAAGCAGTGAGTCATCTGCCCTCAGATGCTGTAGAAGTTAAATGCCTCAGAATCTAAGCAAGAGTCATGTTACTTTGGGAATTAGCCATACATTTACCTTGAATGAGCAAATTGGTCAGGCACTTGCCATATACAGAGAGCTGAAACCATAGTAGAGTGCACAGTGCACTGGTAGAGGACCTCTCCAACCCCTCTGAAGCCAATGACAAGTCTATTTGCTGCTCTGTTTAACCAATCTTCCTCTTTCTGCCATATTCAACCATCCTGTTTCCAGCAGTGCTTGTGGGTTGGGCATTTGGGTTCCAGCATATTGCTGTGGCTGTGTCCTGCCCACCCTTTCCTGCAGTGTGTGGGAGTGTGTGGTAGCCTGAATCTTAGTCATGGCAGATCTATAAATATCCATGATGTTTAATGTGCTAAACTACTTCATTGTCTTGGGGAGGTCACTTATTTTCTGTCCCACTGAGATTCTGGACCTGTAAAATGTAGGTTTCAGACTCTATCTACTATAAAGGCATAAAGTGAGGATGCTTCTCTAGTGCTGTGCAAGAGCTAATTAATATTAGAGAAGTGTGTGGTATCCCTTGATAATTGGCAAGGTGGGAGAAGAGTTTTTTTCTCACCATTATCTTTGTGGCCTTTTGCAGACACAGGTACAGAGGTCTCCTCAGTGAAACACTGTAGATATCACATAATTGCATAAGAAAATCCAAATTCTATGGGAGATGCTGATTTGCTAATACTTATATAGATTCAATACATAGATAGACCTATTTTGAATGTAGGTCCTCATGATCAGATATCTGACTTGTCATCTGAAGAGCTAATCCTGAAATTTTGCATCTGCCTAAGTCTCCATAGTCGATGTGTGAGAGTGTCATGCTATCTCAGTCTCACAATCTTGTCAGAAGAATCAGGGTTTGTCTGGCAGAACTAGGATTACTTGTCCCTGCCCTGGAAATAACAAAGATTTGCTAAGTACATGGATGAGACTTCAAAGCAAATACACTCCTGCTCGCAACAAAAAGGAGGATAATATCAGACACTACATTATGCACCTAAATTTAGCATTTTACTTCAATGGATCTTCTTTGCACTGGTTCAGTGTAACTGAGTTTAGGCAAACATCTCAGTATTTTCACGAATATGATGTTTTAGAAGACATTTATCACCTTTCCAGGTAAGCAGAAGAAATCTGTACTATGGTTAAGGAACTGAGCATGAGAACTCTGTATCTTCCAGTAGCATCTGTTGTAATAGGAAAAGATTATTTTGAAAGAGAATAAATATAGTATGCCCTCCTTGCACGATTCTTGTTCAGTTGTTATAGTCCTCACTTCTTCTCAAATAATTTCTGACATAACTTTCTATTGAGTCCAAGATGGAGGCTGAAGAGGTCTGGCTGATATATAAGTCAGAACAAGTTGATAAAGACGCAGCTTGTTTCAGGCTGGATCTATGAACAAGTCTTGTTTCAGGTACAAGCTGCCAAGGGCTATCTGCCAAGGGCAGAGGAAAGAAAAGGTAGGTTTTCCTCATTTGTATAATGTCAGTGGGACTTTTTCCCCTCTAACTTTCATTTAAAGCAAGATGACTGCTTCCCTCCTGGGGCTTTTAATGACCCAGAACACTCCAAGAATCAGTGCTGGGGTACAGCATGGTAGTGTTGAATAATTTACCATTTTCTAGGAAGAGTGTCCTACTCACTCCATGCAAATTCAGGAACTAGTAATTTGAGGCTGTTTAAGTAAATCTCACAAAATTGAAAACTCTCTTTCTGTCACAAGGGCAGCAGCTCATTTTGATGCTCTGCCACAGAGTATCCAATATCCCTGAAAGCTAAAAGGCAGAGCCTGGCTCTTTGCTTCAGCCACTCGTGGTTGCTAGATCTAACCTAGATCACTGACATACAGACATCAATACTTTTGAAATGCCTTGATTAATCTCTGTGGCACACATCCTCTAATACATAAGTAGAACCAGCAGAAATGTGCCTGTGCTAAAATGAACCCATTCATATATTTCCTTGACCTTGTGCTGGGGAACTCTGCAAACAAATGAATGAGAAGATAAGCTTATTCCACTTTACTCTGGCTTTTCCACTTGCTTCCTGACCTTTCCCTAACCCCCATTACTGATTCCCATCTTTATCCAACCAACTACTGTTCCTGATGTAAGATGAGAATTTTCTGCCTAGCATTCTCCTTGCATAATGTTAGTGCTGATTGTTTTCACAGTCTCTGACAGCCTAATGTGCATGTTTGTGCACATATCTGTGGAAAATGAGGAAATCAGAGAAGACGGGGAGAAGAGAGAAAGGAAGACTGTTTGTTACTGTTTTAGATAATTGTGCCTCAGTAGTTGTGGCATTGAATGACCAGTCTAAGTCAGGATCTTGTGTAGACTGTACTCAAATTTCTTAAGCAGGTAGTGCTATCCCTGGGCTCAGAACACTAAAAATACTGCTCTTGAGAGTTGAGCTCCTGAGCTGTGTGAACATCTGGATTGAACCCCTGAGGAGAATCGTAGAATCACTATTCTGAGTCTGGTAGGCCTCATTCCAGGCTCACAAAGCAGGAGGGAAAGATAAGGTGGTTTATTAAGTAGTGTTTTCTGAGTCTTTTTCATTGTGGGAGCGTAGCAGCTCAGCCATTTCATCACTTCTGTATCTCAACTGGCCACACCTGCAGCAGCCCTTCCTCCACTGACAGCAGAGAGTTCATCCAGGTGTGAGCTGGTAGTTCCCTTTTTCCTTTTCTTGCCAGAAGAAACATGACAGAACACCTACCACAGGTGCTGGATAGGTTTTGCTTGGTTTTGCCTCACATAACTTTTGCATGAGAGTGGACCTCTCCTCAAGTCATTTCACAGTCCCCAAGTGCCTAAGCCATGCTGAACAGATTTGAGAACAAGGCACTCTCCCTTCTCTTCTGCCCATCTATTTCCCTTCCCACTCCGAACTAGTAACAAGGGACACAGACACCTTTGACTCGTGTGGAAGTCAGAAGCATTGTGTCACACACTTTTCCCCTTGGCACTCAAGCAGGTGATGAAGCACTTAAACAAGAGACCAAAGAGAAGCATGGTTTATTGTTTGGATTCTGAATATCTTTTTGTCTTTCATGACATTGTTTTATTTGCATCACTGGTCTGTTCAATCTCAGGTAAATGAGGTATTTTTGTTTTAGAACTACTTTTATTTACACACAGAAAGGTTGTTGGCTAGACACTGCAGTCATTTTGCCTCACAGTTCCAAGACCTTACAGGTTAGTAAAAAAATAGTCTAAGGGCCTTCACATTTGGAGGGTAAATGATTTAGTTTGCCATTGACCTTGTGAACTCACATTTATATGTAGAGAAAGCCATATGAAATCAGACTGCAATATTAATTATCAATGCTACTCTTGTGTTTAAAATGAATAAAACAAAATATAAGATCATGTGCTTAATCGCTTTGGAGTTCCTCTGTCTATATTTCTAGTATCATACATTGGCTTAGATCCCTCCCAGCCTCTCTCCTTCCTCAAGAAAGACCATAACAGTGCCGCTGAATACATCTTTTTGCCAAGCTTTTTGTGCTAGAACAAGCATTGTTAGAAATTAGCTGTTGTGATCTAAATGTAATGTCTTCTGTATCTGAAAGTTGTCTGTATTTGTTCTGAATATATGTTATCAAGATAACTGTTTCTTCATGCACTGAGTTAGTAAAATATTTCAGTACTGTCATCAAAAAAAATTGCCTGTTTTCTCTCTTTCTCTTTAACACACACAGAGCAAAATTGAAATTAGTCATGCATTTTCTAGTAGAAATGCTCCCCAGCATTCTTTCAGATGCATGCAGAACTTGAGGATGATTTAAAGTAGAGACATTGTGAATGTGATTTTAATTTGTTATTTTCCTGGTATTTTTTCCTGCATGATGTGGGTAAATGGTATGATGTTCTTTTAAAATGGAATCACAGCCAATAAAAAATCCCAGTGATTTCATAAATTGTTTGCAATGCTTTCCTGTGAAATTCCTACCAAGCTACATTTGGAAATCAAAGCATGGTTGCTCATATACAAATAGAATGGTAACAGAATTCGGGAGCAACATGGAAGTTATTTGAATAAATATGCTCATTTTTTCATTTGTCAAAACCACTGATGACGTTTGATGTGCACAGGTGATTATCAAATTTTAAGTAGGTTTTGCTACTAGGAATTAGTTTTCCTTAGGAAGAGCACAACAACATTCCTTTGAAAAAACCACAAAATTTAGCTATGGTTTAGTGAGAATATGTTTGGATCTTAAGACAAAAAATATAACACACTGATTTGCAAAGGCATGAAGTGTATCTCAGGATCCAGAATTCGTGATACATATGAAACTTGTTGTATGGCAAGTTCCACACAGCTAGGCTTCATTTTACTTGCTCAGTCACAAATCACTTGTTGTTATATTCAGCATGAAAATGTTGCATCACATTAGAAAAAAATATTACCATACATCTCATAGGACAACCTGATACCCTTTTGCCTACCCTTCCTTAGGACCACTGTTTGATGATTCAGTTTTTTGGAGGAGTTTCACTAACAGAAGTAGCCACAGGACTGTCATGGAGAATCAACCCAAATTACTTACATGCCAGAACACATACTCAGAATTTGAGCCCAGTGCTGCTAAAACTAACATATGGTAATCCTGCTACAGACTGTGAGTTCAAGGGCAGGCCCTCCATGTACTTCAGGTTCCAGGCAAGGTCTGTGTTTGAGAAAGGTAACAGAGCAAGAAAATACTTTTCACTGGTTTCCCCAAGAAACACACAGATTAAGGGAACCAGAACTATCATATCAGACAAGTGTTGGGGACAAGATCCAGATACTGAAGAAGGAAAGCAGGTGATTTTGACAGCTTCATTTCTCAGTAGAGATAAATGATTATTTTTAAACAGCTTCTGCTTTCTTTTTTGAAAAAAGAAAAAAGAAAAGAAAAGAAAAGAAAAAAGAAAAGAAAAGAAAAGAAAAGAAAAGAAAAGAAAAGAAAAGAAGAAAAGAAAGAAAAGAAAAGACTATAAATTCCAGTGGTTAGGCTGGTGCAATCTGTCTTTTCCCATTTTAAAAGTACACTTTGTCAGGTAAAATCCTCTCCAGAGGAAAACAACAACAAAAAAGAAATTATCAGGCACATCATGAGGGTCTCTGGAGTGAAAAGCTACTCCAGTTATGAAAATGCATTAGTGATTTATTTCTCATGCACTGATCTTGGGATGAAATTATTAGCCCTACTGCAAGCTCCCTCTCTTCACTGACAGCAGTGGTGGCATGGACTACATACTTGGGGCAAATATTTAACCTCCAAATGAAAATCTGGGTGCAAAGATAGTCATCGTGGTCCAGATTAAGTCCATTTTAATGTCTTAATTTCATTTTCTTCCTGAAGTGCTATGGATGATCTAGGGTCCATAAAGCTTTCTCTGAAAATGTGATTTGAATGAAGGCTACTGAACAATGCTGGCACAATGCTGTTCTGTATATTGGCATCCCAGGAGGTTTGTGGCAACCGTAACCATCCCCAGTTAAAAAATCCCAACTGAGATTTTTATTTCTTCTGTAACTGACCCTCCCCTTTTCAGTAAAAAAATAAAAAAAACACCACCACCACTAAAAACCCCTCCAAAAACTCCACATCAAGAATGTAACTGCATTGGAATATTCCTTGTTGAAGATAACTCTGCTACAGCCTGTCATCTATGATTTTACCAACAGTTTGAGATAGGTGGTAAAAGTATATCTGAAAAAGACAAATGGCTGGAATGTGTGATGTCAAACATCCATGCTTTCCTGAGCCTTTGGTATTGAGAAGCTGAATTCTGCTAGTGCTGTGAGATGGAAACATTTTTTTCATTTGAGATTTGCTTTTCTCAGAAAATCTATTTTTGTATGAGAGGGTCAGATATAACATTGTATTTGGAAACCTTGAGCTGCAGCAGCTGAGGGTATTTTGAATTAGAAAAGGACTTATTTAAAACCTATGTGGTGAACATTTCAACTGATCTATGAGAGGTTTAGACCATCACAAACAACAACTGTCTGACTGAAAGTATGGTCCATTCCTATTAAATTTTTAATTAAAAAAAAGTTTTTAAATTTGACAAAATAGAATGTACCTTTCCAATTTGTCAGCTGCTTGTCAAAAAAGTCAAACCCAAGAAAAGCCAGTCTGTATAAAAAGGGAGAATGTGTACTGAAATGTAATTAAGGTATTAATACTTCATATTCTGTTTCATTTTTCACTTTACTTTTGCTGGAAATAGCCAAACTATGTGTACAATCACTTCAAATTTGTTTATGTGTGTCATCAACCTGAAGCTGGTGCTTGGCTGATATGGGACTATCAGTTTCATAGCTGGATAAATGAAACCAGGGTTATCCTGTTTATAATAAAGAGAGTCGGGTCCAGACAAACACAGGTCCAACCACTATGGTCGCTACTACGTATTCTGGTTTATTCAAACTAAGATGGCAGTTTATATACATTTCTATATAGTTTATACAACGGATAGCTCTTTCATTGGCACACAGCAGAGAGAAAAATGCAAACATACATTGTTGAATTTACTCTTAAGGTAGCTAGCAAGCAACTACTAACAGCTCTATACAATGACCTTCACAGACCCCATTATCTTTCCCAAACACCTTAACATAATTTCTAACTGCGCCACAACTTCTCTAACTAATTTTAACTGCATCAAAGGTCTGAGTCCTCGGTCCAGGCCTCAGCAAGGCCTCGACCAGGCCTCAGCTCGGGTAGTTCAAGGCCCAGGTAGACATCATGTCCACCTTCCTTGAGGAATTCTGTAACAGATAAACTGTGAATTTTCTGCATATACAAACCCAATATCTAGCAGCTTGCTTTTAAATTATTGAAATTGAGACACATTTTCAAGTTTCCGTATCTTATCAGTACCTGAGCAGATGCTCATCAGATATTGACCCCTCAGCCAGAAAGAAACCTCTTTTTTGTGAAGCCTGTGCATGGAAAATCATAGAATCATAGAAGGAAAAGACTTTTAAGATCATCAAGCCCAGCCATTAATGTAGCTCCACTGCTATGTTTACCATTAAACCATGTCCTCAAGGGACATATTCAGATGTTTTTAAAGCACTTCCAGGAATGGTTACTCCACCCACTACTTCCCCATTCCTTCCAATGTTCTCCAATTCTTTCTGGAAAAAGCAAACAAGGAAACAAACAAACAAACAACAAACCAGAAAACCCCAAAAAACAAACCCAAAAAACACCCCCTAATATCTAGTCTAGATCTTCCTTGGGGCAACTAGAGACTATTTCCTCTCACCCTGTCACTTGCTACCTGGGGAAGAGACCCACCCCTACCTGGGTACACCCTCCTTTCAGGCAGCTGTAGATAGTGATAAGGTCTCCCTCGAGCCTCCTTTTCTCCAGGCTGAACAACCCCAGCTCCCTCAGCTGCTCCTCACAGGTCTTGTGCTCCAGACCCTTCACCAGCTCCATTGCCCTTCTCTAGACCTGCTCATCCAGCTATCAGTGGGGAGGACCAGCCCCAAAACTGAACCCTGAGGAACCCCACTCACGAGTGGTACCCAGCTAGATGTAACTCCATCCACCACCACTCTCTGGGCCTGGCCATCCTGACAGTTTATTACCAAGTAAACAGTGCACCATGGAAACACAGTTTCACCAGGAGAATGCTGTGGGAATCTCAGACTAAATCTGAACATTTTAAAGTGAATGCACTTAGAAATAAATAGATTAATAGAGATTGATTCTCTGAAAAAATATCTTGCTACTGAAATTCATCTGGGACACAATGGGGACAAAACCCATTATTATCTCTTTCAAAGTAATATTTGAAGAAATTCCAACGCATGCATTGCCAACTGATAATCAAGTTGCAGATTGAAAGCCCTTCTTACCTAGATGATTAAATAAAGAATTTGGTTTTGCAGTGCTAAATGGAAATGAGATGCAAGGCATTTGAAAATTTTTCACATTTTGTTATAGTATATAGTATTAGGAAACTCCTAATGATCTCACATTTTTACCTAAAAAATAAAATAATTCCTTTTTTTGTGGTATTGCAGCCTTTTTTTGTGTGGACATGAGCCAGAGTAGCTTAATAGGCTATGACAAAGAGAGGAAAAATAAAATCCCCACAAAACATTTAAAATAATGGGCAAGCAGATGGTAATTGCTCATGGGTTTGGGATTTTTTTTTTTTTGTGGTCAATTCAACAGAGCTCTGCACTACATTTGGAGGAGGAAAATGAGAGTAGAATATTTTAGTGGAAATTTCCTAGGCAGACTATACAAGTTCTCTTATTCACTGTGGTTATGAAGGATAGCTCAGCACGAACACTAAAAGTCGTGCACAAAAATAGGTTGTGGAGATCCACCCTCATGCAAAGAAAAAAGAGAGAACACTGTCCATTGTCAAGTTCACTTGCCTGAGTAGGAGAAGCTAGAGCAACAGAGCTAGTCATTTTCACCCACTGGTGAAGTGAGAATAATGATGCTGAACCAACTTAGAGCTACTCCAGCAAGACACATTGTCTTTTACATAAGCAGCCTTCTCTGGGGCTCTTGAAACAGATGTCAACAATATTGAAGAAATCTATGTCAGAAAGGCTCCTGGGAACCATGAGATGAAACAGATTAAAAAGATATCACTTACTAAATGTTACTGCAGGTTATAACACCAAGAATATTAATTAGAACAACCTAGCTGATACTCAGATATTTAAATACATATATTTTTAGATGGAAATTTATTTACCTGTTGTAAATTCTACTTCATACTTATGTAGTGGAGAACATGCAGTTCTCCCTTAGAGAAGCTTTGCAAACAGAGGAAACATAGTCAGCTCAATACAATTAAATGTTCATTGATGGTAAAACTTACCTGTTGGTGACTTTTTTCCCCCTCTGCATGAGCTGATCTAAGCCTCTTTAAAGGTGACCAGAGAATGACCATCTTTCACTTAGAAGTTTTTTATTTGTCAGGGACTACACGTGTTTTCCACTCAAAAAATTTCTTTCAGTCCTCATTTCCTCTCTTAAATCCTGAGAGAAGATAGTCCTGCATCACTCCAGAGAATTCAGCAGATATTGTTGGTTGTTAAATGGTTCTTAAATTAAGTCTCAACAGAAGCACAATATCAACTACCTCAACATGAGTTCTTCTTCCAAGTCAGGGCCAAGGATCTTCCACGAGAAGTAAGAAGACAAAAAGTCTTG
>VXBB01009089.1:10864-23173 GCA_013399915.1 Illadopsis cleaveri | reverse complement strand
TTAATTCTTAAAAATTAATATCTCAAAACCATCTCCAAACTTTGTAAACCTTGGAAAAATTTCCTTCTACAGCTTTTCTAAGTTTGGCTTATGATGTTAACAGATTCCGTGGAGGAGTTTAGTAGAAGAGTAGCTTTCCATGTTTTTGTGCATTAACTGAATTAAAAATGTGAATAAGTTTACAGGGGTTAAGAATACTATTAATCCCTGTTGCTGCTAAGTGCCTGCTCTAATATTCTAATCAATTAATTGTTCATTGCTTTTCAGAGCTGCCTCTCTGCAGAACAATATTGGTGAAGGATTGATACTGATCTTACATCCTTTACCTTGTCTGTACAGCTCTGAACTCCTGCTTCAAGAGCTGCTGTCTTCAGGTCTGCTAGGTGCTCTTTCTGAATCCTTTTTCAGTCCTTCTTCCTCATGGATAAAACCTGATGTCTTACTAAAAATCCAGTTCCTGTCATTTTCTGTTCTCTCCCTCCTCCAGTCCTGGTTTGCAGGGGATTTAACATTGCTTTGTGTTCATGCTAGGCTGAGTAGTGGGGATGGTGCAAATTCTGTCTCAAACAGTACCTGTGCTCAGTTCTTATTCAACAACAGAAAGAAGAAGAGGAAGTTCTTGTAAAGCAAACTAGGATGGCATGCTGTCAAATTTCCATCAGCATCATTCCCAAGCTAATCTTGCCTATTTGAGACAATTTGCTGAGGATACAATGGATCACTACACTCCTAGCATGTGAAAAGTAATTCCAGCTGAGCATTTATTTACTTTCTAGAATGAATGGATTTCAGCAGTGGCAGTCCCACAAAGATGCAGGTACTCTAAGAACAACAGTTTTAAATTGGAGTTTAAAGGGTGCTTTTTCAGCACAGATGAGAACATTTTTTTACAGGCTCTCAGCTATCTTTGGAGGGGCCTTTTTTCTAATTGTACTTCTCAATAAAATGGTGAGCAAAAGCTGACATCATTTAATTGGCTGAAAGTAACTTCATATCATTTAGGAAAGACATTGGTTTAATCTGCCTTTTTGTTCTTTCTTAATTAAATTTGTCACGGTGATATATTTGCACTATTAAATCTCCTTGAATTTGCAAGAAGATTTAAAAAACAATGTATTTTTAGAATGACTCATTTTCAATCAATCATCTGAATGAGCCTGCCAGGAGAAAGCAGGCTTTGGAAGGCACAGAAGGGACAGTGTTCTCCCAGAAGAGAATGTATATAGTTTTATGAAATGTGCACCATGTTAATCCTCTAACTCAGCTATAGTAAGGCAAAAGTTAAAGCTGAAACTTAAAGTGTCTTAAGACCATCAAAGGGAAGGATATTTTCATTGTCTGATAAAGGTTTGTTTTTTTTTAAAACCTACATAATTCTGTGCTTTCCAGGTCCGTCACCCAAAATGTCAAAGATAATCCAGTATGGGCTTTTAAAGTAGTTCAGTAGTCAGTACTGGGTGGATTGTCCAATAACTCTGAAAAACTGTTCCCTGAAATTAGTCACTTCTCTTGTGAAAATTGAAGATCAGTGAGTACTGTTTTTCTGTTAACTTGTTTCCCATGGACTTCGTGTAAAAAAACTGGTCTAGCTATTGCTTTGTGAAAAAGATTTTTTACCTTGGATTTCCCTATTCTGCTTTCTTCCCTTAACCAGAACAACTTTGTATTTGCTCTCTCATACTTTCAAGACACCTTACTTCTTGCTTATAGATGTGAAGAAAGACTGAAAATCCACCATTTTACAGTAGTGTTCAGCTTAACTTCTTGTTTCACACTTTTTCTCTGAGTGGTAGCACTGAGATTTTGAATGAAAGCTTAACAGATTTTTCAGACAAGGTAATCATGAAAAAAGTTTCAGCATTTCTTAGATAGCTTTGAAAATTATAGCCTTGAAATGCTATTCAGAATGGGCTTTACTGCCTCCAGGTATTTTTATTGATGGTAACATGAAGTTGCCATTTCACATTAGTGCTTTCTTTATAATTTGCATTTGTCTGTGGCCTTTATAGGTAAAGTGAAACAATGAATAATACGTTCCATCAAAATGAATCCATTTTCCTTGAAGACATAAAGTTTTCAAAGGACCAGTGAGGAGACAAGAAAATTCAGCTTTTAGCCTTTTGTTGTACTGCTGAATTATAGCCTCAATTGTAGAATTCCTTGATTCTTTCCCTTTCTGAGTCTTTTTTAATAGTTCCTTTTATGGCAACCTCCATGATGACCACAGTGCATTTCTATGCCGTCTATCAATTGCTTCTCTTCCTGCTAAAGTGGATGCTTGCACTCCTGTAAGACTAGGAGTTTCTTAGGAGAGACAGATGGTCTCATCCGCATCTTAAGAAGTAAGACTACAAACAGGCAGGTTGTAAGAAGGTTGTGACCAAAATCTGGCTGTATTGCACAGCAACTGAAGGTAAACTCTCTTCCTGGGTTTCTTCTCATAGAAGCCCAAGAGACTAGAGAAAAAAAGACATTCACATAGTCCTTAGGCTAGCAGTCTTGGCAGAATATTATCTATGTGGATGGTAAAATAAAAATACTTGTGGTTACGTAATGCAGAGCTAGACAAAAAGAAGGGCTCTTGTGATGTGTCCTGAAAATCAAAGTATTTCTTGTGATTTGTATGAGCTTTGCCCAGTTCCTTCTGAAAATATTTTCAAAGTACATGTTCCTATAGCGCAGCTGCTAACCAAGGATCATCTTGGATTCAGGCCACACAGAATAATGCTGTGAACTGGATTACAGAGCAAGGACCCTCCTACCTGGCAGTTGTGGAAAAATCCTTAGCCTTAGTTTAGCACAGGGTACTAACTAGGCCTGGTTCTTCAGGCAGATGAAGTTACTTCCTGGTCCTTCTGTTACCATTCTTTATTCCCATTCATTAATTTGGTATCCTTTTGATTAACAAGGATGAATAATATCACAACCAAAACCTGAAGCAAGAGTGAAGGTTTTGTACATGGTTTTAATAGTGGTACAGAGCAGGCAGATTCATCACTACATAGCAGATAAAATTGCAAAAATAATTTTAAGATACCAGCTTTTATAAAAATTGGTACTTAAAAAGCACTCATGTAAAATTGATTGCTTAGTTCATCTTGTACAGAATACAGCTACTCCTTTGGACCTTACAGCATTACATGCAGAGGCAGTGAAATGTAAATCTATATTAAGTAGTGAGGTCATTTGCTGACATTACTATCTTTATGGCTTGCTCTGATCTTTCAGTACAGGGAAGCACAGCTGCAGCAGAAGGCTGATCCCTTCCTTGAGCAAATACTAATTGCTTTGTTCCCTGGAAACCATAAGTTGGAGTCCCTGATAAACTAAGCTTTTACAGGCTTTAGGGGCTTTATCATTTTCCTGTCAGTTTGGGAAATCTGACCCTTTTCTGTTTGTAATACTGCTGTTTCCAAAGGTATGTACATGTCTGTCTGTCACCACCCACTAAGGCTGGCAATAATCTAAAGTGGTTTTTGTTCTTCAAATCCAAGTACTTTCTTCAGTTTCAACTCCTGAACTGGAACAACTCAGGTAGGAGACTTTTGAGAGTACTCATCAGGATCCATACATTTCTTAAAATTAATATACAAAAAACCCCTTGCTACATCAAATTGATATTAAATACAAACAAACATTTTGGGAACATAGCGGAAGAATCTGCTGCTGCCACCTATTCCTGCTAGGTTCCCTAATGAACTACCATCACAGAATTTCACATGAAAAAGTTCTCACAGATGTTGGTCTCAGAGGGCCTGTACCAAGCCTTATACAGAATCAAACAAATAAATCACATTAGCTCACACTAAAAGACTCCATCCTTGTAAATCCCAGTTGTACTGGATAATAAATTATCTTAGGGATGCTGCTATGCTCAACGGGGCCACTGCAGCCCAAATGGGACATCTGCTCCCCAGTTCAAGGTTGTGATACCTCTCCCACTGCTTCAGTTCGTACTTATTACTAACAGTAGCTTCTGCTTAAAGCAGATCTGTGGGCAAGGAGAGGTAGTTTAGAGAAAAAAAGAAATCCTTCATTCCTGGGTAGCCTGTTTTCATTTTCCAATCCCATAGTGGAAGAAGATGGGCTTGGTGAGCCCACGTTGAGGGACATTACTCTAGGCACTAATTTTCATGCAGGAAAGAAGAAGCAGTGGACAATTATCCCGATTTCTGCATGGGATACCACTGGACTTCACAAACCTGAAACATCAAAGGCAACTGGATAGGCTACCTCCCAGATTCCAGTAAAAGGGCATGTACTATGTGCCATTCTGAGCACAAGAAAGAAGGAGCTGGAGGTTTTTCTCAAGACATGAGGCACGGTCGAGTGCCTTCCGAAGTGCAGATTGAACTTGGGAGAAAGAGAAGTCACCTTGCAGCAAAGGCATACTGATCTAAGTACCTTTCAGGTGTCCTTCAACCGGTGTCTATGAAGATGGAGCAAGTCAAAGAACTAACACAAGGAGCTGCATGTGCCCAAAGATTATTTTCTGAACTCTCCTGTGGCATTTTTTCAGCAGAACTCATTCTGCTGAAATAAACTGGGACCTGCACTCTTCCAAAAATTCAGAGGAAAGACTTTTGAGTGCATGCATTATTGTTTGATTTAGCACGGTAGGTAGTTTGGTTAGCTCAATAAAGTAAACCCCTGGGAAGATCCTTTCACTTCAGCAGATTTATCCCAGAGACATCAATGTCTTCGGAATGCTCTGAACTCATCAAAAACGTTCACTTTGTTATGAAAGAATCTTCTGGATTTTAGAGTAAGTAGAAAGAATCTTATCAGAGGCAGTGAAAATTCTTCCAAAATACTTATTCTCTTCTGAGTTTTCGGACAAGATGAAAAAACATGAAAAGGGAATGTGCTTGTTGCAGTTTTTCTGCAGCAGCATCAAAAGTGTTCTTGTTCTTTTGGTAAATATTTCAGCTTTATTTTGGTAAATATTTCATACCATTTGAGGGTTTATTGTATCCTCTTTAGTGAGGAAACTTGCCAGTCAAAAATTGCTTTTTCCCATAAATTTGAGCAAAATTAAATTCCCCTCTGGAAACTGACAGTGAAAGAAAATGCTAATCTCATTAAGACATTATACAAATACTTACAAATACAAACCTAATACTTAATTCTTTACTACTGAGAAGAAAATAGTCTTTTTTCTTCCAGGAAGCTCCATTAACAGAGAGCTAAGAGCAAACACCAAAATCAAAATAGAAATGACTCTCAGAACATCTGCTAATTGTACAGAGGCCAGGACCTGCCTTCTCCCCTTTGAGAGAAGTAGAGAAAAGAGACAAAGGAAAATAAAATGTAGTTTTTCTAGACATTTGTTTTGGTACACAATATAACAACTGATACAGTATCCCACAGCACACCTGACAGACACACTTGACTAGCCTGCTCCATGCTCCTTTTCATTTACTCACTTCTAGGAAATAAGATACTGCTTGCACAGACATGACCAGTTTTTTCCTGCTATTTCCACCAACATCCAGCTTCAAATAGGTGATTTATATCTAATAGGCACAATTGTTAGCAGTTCTTATCACAACCAGATAGCAAGTCTCAATTGCACAGTCAATATATCCCAGCCTCTTTATATAACTTGCACTGTGCATCGTTCCTGGATAAAAGGTATGTGAACTCCTCTCTCTTGGACCTATTCTTTTTGGCAGGGAAGCAGGCTTGTTTTCTGTCTTGATGTGATTATACTTAACACAGTGTCTGGTTGACCTCTCATTTTCACTGTTCTGTATCATCAAAAGACATAGAAATCCTGGTGATTTATGCTGTTAGCAGAAGCACACTGTTCAAAAGACACAGTTACATGAATAGCATTTTGTTTTAATAGTATGGAAAAGAAGATGAAATCAATCTCATTATTTTTTAGCTACTCCTAGTCAGGAATTTTTTGACTGCATTTTTCTTCCCCTAGCAAAGGCATAAAAAATTTCTGAAATTTTTAACAGAAAATATTTTCCATAAATAAAAACCTGTTTTTCATTCAGAAGCAATTTTCACTAGGAAATATAACCACTTCTGCTGCAAAACTGAATTCCTAAAATGTTTGAAGTTTTCAAATTCTTCCATCTCAAAAATGTTTATGCTTTATCCCATTTCATCAGAAAGCTGTGATGCCATTTTTTCATACATCGTAGTCAAAGTACAGCATGAGTTAGAGATAGTCTAATTACCTTCTTGTCCATATCTTCCTAACGATAACCCTAAAGTTTCTTTTAACTTTATGTATTTATGAATGCATTTCATTAGTGCTAAAAAATGAACAGCTGTAAAATTAATGAAGTTTTTATGCCCAGGTCAACACATTCTGTAGCAAATACTGATTCTTCTACAGTGTCCTCTTCAGAACTTGGTATTTCAAGATATTCCTCAGCTCTTTATCCCTGTGAATGCCTTCATCTCTGTCCAAAGCTGTCCCTAGAGTCCTGCTGCTTTGCCTTCTTTCATAGAAAACTACAGCATTGCCTTCTCTACTTACTGTGCATTTTTAGCACTGCCTACCACGAGTGGTCCATGTGCCTTCCCAGTGCTAAACATAAATAGTCCAGTATAATCTGGGCTCTGTCCCAAACTGTGCAAACCTGTTTATTGTGAAAGATCACACATTACCAGGGAGTGCTGGATGTCTGCATATGTTGATGAAATGCTCTCAGCCAGAGAAGTGCAAACCTCCCTTTATACTTGAACACTGGGCCCACATTCAGTTGCAGAAGCAAACAGTGGAGAACTGCAGGACTGTTTTCCTCCACTTAATTCTTCTACCTTTTATGGCCAAAGATGTCTGAGTTTTTTATGTGTTGAGCCTGACAAACAAATAAATGACTTTAATACTCTCTTTGATTGTGCAATCTTTTGATATTAAAGTCAAACTTCAAAGAAACCTCATAGCTTAAAAATAATGTTTCTTATCTTATATGTACCCTTTCCCTTGACTTTTTTTTTTCTTTTCTAAACAATGATATTTGTCAATTAAGCATGAAGATGTTTTTATTCCTCGGAAACTGCAATTTTCTTACAATAAGACTTTTTGTTCACCAGTAATAAACAGAACACCTCACATCCAGTTTTATGCTAAAGATAGTCTGATTGTCCTACATGGATCTAATCTGCAAGGCAGGACTCTCCCTAACTCCAAAATTTACTTCTCAATTTCCTCCCTCCCTGTTGAAGCATACTTGGTAAACCTGTCCTCAGGGAGCCCGGAATGAAGCTTGTCTCCCCAGATGTTATGAAGAAATACGATAAAGGGGAACATTTCCAGAATGACCTCTTTTTTCTTCTATTATGATATTTTCAGCAAGAACTGTTTTTCCTTCTTGACACATTCCCATACAGTTGCTTTAGAGTGAATGGCACTGAATGCATAAATTCTTGGCAATAACCAGGGGCTTGATGGAAGAAAAGGAGGAGAATTGGAATAAAATAAAAGGAGAAGAAAGGGAAAATGACAAAGCCTTCAGGGCTGTAGACTGGAGGAAGAGGAGAATCCTATAGGCAGCAAGCATGAAAAGAAAATTTTCCTTTGTCTTGCTTCATCTGTCCTTGGTCTCACCCTGCAAAACTGCAGAAAGATTAAGACTTCCTAAAGACAAAGTCAGGACCAGAGACTCAGGTTCCTTTGGTTTTTTTTTCTGATGGAAGACAGGAAAGGAAGTGCCTACTGGTTGAGCAGGAAGAGCCAGAATTTACAAGTTATAATTTTTCATCATACTCTCCAGACTAGAACCAAATAATCTGGAACTTGGTGAAAGCACAGGCACCAGCCATCAGTGGTGAGACATGCTGAGGGAAGCAATGAGAAGCCCCAGGACTGCAGACTGCCTATTCCAATGGAGAAAAATTGTAGCAGAGGAGTCATGAAGCTTTGAACAGAAAACTGAGACAAAGCTGAATAGGTTAGATTCATAGAATCATAGATTGTTAAGAGTTGAAAGGAATCTTAAAGATCTTCTAGTCCAAACTCTAGCTGCCTTGGGCAGAGACATCTCCCACTCTCTCAGGTTGCTCAAACCCCTATCCAACCTGGTTTTCAACACTCACAGGGTCGGGACNAAGATGTTGAACAGTGTCAGCCCCTGAGGAAAAAACTGATCACTGGTTTCCACAAAGAAAATGAGCTGTTGACCACAACCCTTTGTGTGCAGCCTTCCAGCCAGTTCTTTATCCACCAAATGCTCCATCCTTCAAATCCAGGTCTCCCCTATTTGGAGACAAGGACGTGTGGGACGGTATCAAACACTTTGCATCTTGTGTCTAACTTCCTGTGTGCACTATCCAGATCCCATTAAACAAGTACCAATTGGCTTCATATTCAACACAATACTGGAAAATCGGGACAGGGCTCTTCTAATTCAGACTTAAAAGTATTTTTTCCAAGCAGGCAGGCTGCATATGATTAACAATTTCCCATGACAGCAAAAGACATCCTATGTATAATACTGCTTCACTGAAAGCAGTATTGTAGGAGAATGATCTCTGTCATAATGTAGATCAGTTACACTTATATGTAAACATTTTCTGAGTGTCAGTTATGGCTCATTTCTTGTCTTATCTATGAAAGAAATTACTTCTACAGAGAAGTAGCTTCTGAATTAAAAACACACAATATCTTTCAAACTTGCTTAAACCAAACAGGCCACACAACATCAGTCAGCTAAGTATATACACCTATCTGCTGCCTATTGTCTACTCAACACACATGTCTAATGACCAGAATCTTAATAAAAATCCTCAAGGAGGCCATCTGAATGAATCCCCATATTTATTACAAAGAAATTTAAAGCTCAGGTTACCAGCTCTTTAGACAAGCAGATGTTACCCTGCTGAGTATAACCACGTTGTATTCTTATTCACATGAGCAAAAGCTGACCTGATTGAAGAAATCTTCTCACATGCAGTCATTCCTGATCATCACTGTGGTATATGCTGATCACAGCCATTAGGTCAGAATTCCTAAACAGAGAAGCATATGGCACAAGAAGCTCTGAGAGTCACCTTCACTAAGAAAAAAATGGTATTCTGGTGTTTCATGGACCTGTAGCACCTGCAGACATGATGGCAGCTAGGGAATGAGCATTGTAGTGGTCAGGCACTGTCACTCATACCTCTACCCATTAGGTACCAAGCCAGTGAAAATCTATTTAATATCCACTTTAAAATGTAATGACTAGCTTTGCAATAAGAAAACCCTATTGAACAGTGGGAATCTGAAACTATTGTCCAGTTCAGCCTTGCAATTAATACCAATTCTCTCATACAAGGTTTGTAAGCCATCTGTGCTGTCACTGTGGGCGCTTACTTTTTACTTTTTTTACTGGCTACAGTAAGGAAAAGAACAGCATAAAAATACTATAAAACCTGGTCAAATTTGGACAAAGATGAAAGGACAGTCAAAGTAACCATAAAGATTATTGTTTCTGAGAAGTAGTAGAGGAAATGTGAAGCCCTGAGAAAGAGCATGGCAAACATACATCCACTTTTGTAAAAGACAAATCTGATCCTTTGAGAGCTCTGGGGTAATCACTCTAACTTCAGCCACAGAAGCCACAGAATTTGGGACTAAACAGAGCTCACTGTAGAGGAAAGGAAAACAAAGACAGGAAGAAGGCATTGTCAAAGATGGAGTAGCTGGCCTCACTTTTAGGGGTGTAATAAGTATCAGTTTCAGTACAACTGCACATCACATCCTTGTTAGCACACAATGACTCTATGGCTCTAGGGAGCTGTCTAGGAGACCTGGCTGGGTGGTGGTCTACTTGTTTCTTAGAAGACAGTCAGAATAATTATAGAAGATTCACTGTAATTTGTGGGAAGAGATGCAAATTGGTTCCCATGGGTGTCTGTGTGAGCCTTGTGTTATTCAATTGTTTCATAAACGACTAGGAAGATGAAGACTAAGTGCATTTACAGTGTTTGCAGGTGACACAAACTGAAAGGCGCACGCAGGAGGACTGGAACAGAGCTCAAAATGATCTCTACAGAGATCAAATTAGACAGATGACCTGGGGTCAACAAGACAAAATGCCACAAAGACAAGTGATATATTTTGAAGGGAAAAAAACATATATCACATATGAGGAAGTCAACCAGGTGGCTAGTATAATGTTAGGGATTTGAGGGTGAAGCTAACTCACAAAGAACAGCAAGATTCTGCTGCACTTCTTTATGGATGTGTTAATAGGAATATTGTATTGACACTCCAGGGGAGGGGAAAAGATTTCATCTGTAGTACTGAATTCATCTGTCCAGAATAGACCACTGTATTTTGAGAAAAATGCATGATTGTCTGGATTAGTTCTTGTCTGTCAATGTGACTTTAAGAGAAATTAGAAGACATTGCAGTCCCCACTTGGCCTCCAGCTGAAGTCATATAGCAATCCACAGGTACAAGACTTGGCAAAATAAAAAATTTCTGCTTTCCTAAATTGTACCTCTTTGGACATTTTTAAAATATCATTGATCATTTTAGTCTTGCAGCTGGCATAAGAATGTCTTTAGGTTCCAAGCTTCAGTAAACACGTTATTTTTCTGGAACCTGGAAAGCTTCTGCATTCTGCATGCCTCCCTCCCCGACTCTGAGTCTTGCCTTGTCTTATAAAGAAGTCTGCAAAACACTGCTCTTCGCTTGCCACATGATCAGCAATATGCATTTTACTTCTGCCTGAGACAAGTACATTTCAAGTAAGTTCAAGTGGTTTAGTCCTTCTTCCCTCCACATGTGATTTTTTTTGACTTATTTTTTCTTTTTCTTTTTTTTTTTTCCAAACAATTCTACTGCTTCACTTCCATTTCACTTCCAAAAGAGGATTGTGTTTTTTGTGGAAGCAAGAACTGCAATGTCATTTCAAAGATGCTTAACCTGTTGGCCAGGGACCCTGCCTTCTTTTATTCTTCTTAGACAATTAATCTTTCTGGGATTTGTTTTCCTTTTAATAACACATCAAAATTTTGGTTTTTTGTTATTTTCCTGGGGCTGAGCATGATCACAGACAACGTTTCCCCTGAAAGAAGAGCTGGACACTCAGAAAGTCTCTGTGGTTTTCGGTTGTTCAGTTTTTGGTTTTTTGTGGGGTTTGTGTGGGTTTGTTTTATTGTTTGTTTTTAAATTCTTTCCCCAGCCAATCACCAGTCATGAAAAACTAAAATCATATTTCCATCATGAATGGTGAGGCTTTTGAACAACTGTGAAGGCTTTGCCAGAGCAAAAAAGAGGACTTTCGTACCAAGACCTGTTGCCCTTCATACAGAGTTCAGTATTTGTGCATGTGTTTTCTACTATCCTTTATAATCAGAAATCTAGCTAATCAACAACATAATTCAAAATATATCCAGCTAGGGGAAAAGAATATGGCATAGGGTAGACATTGGAAATGCACCTTCATATGAATAATGAATATTTTGGGAATCTGAATGCGTCAGCAGAAAGTACCACAGTATATAGAGGACAGAATGTAACTAGGCAAAGCATTAGGAATGAACTGAGAATGCATTTAGATTTAAAGGACAAAAAGGAAGTACATTCAACAAATGCTTTTGTCAAAACCAACTTTTTTATAAAGCTATCACAGGCTCACACAACGCGTAAGATTGGAAGAGATCACAGTGGGCTATCTGATTCTACCTCCATGCTCAGGTTTCAAGCAGGGTTGTCCTAGAGCACATTGCATGGGATTTCATCCAGATATTTCTTGAATATTTTCAGTGAGGCAGACTCCACAATTTCTCTGGGCAACCTGTTCTTGTACATGGTCATCTGCACAGTAAAGAAATTCTTTCTCATGTTTAAGTGGAACTTCCTGTGCATCAGTTTCTGCCCATTGCCACTTGTTCAGCACCTCTAAGAAGAGCCTGGCTCCCTCCTCTGACACCCTCCCTTCAGATACTTACAGACATTGATGGGGTCCGTTCTCAGTTGTCTCTTGAGCTGAACAGGTCCAGCTCCCTCAGCCTTTCCTTGTAAGAGAGATGCTCCTATCCCTCAAGCATCTTCATAGCCCTCTTCTGGACTCATTCCAGGAGCTCCATGTCTCTCTTCTACTGAGGAGCCCACAACTGGACACAGCGCTCCAGATGTGCCTCACTAAGGCTCAGTATAGGGGCAGGATCACCTGCTATGTTTTCTAAGGTAAATTTTGTTTTCAGTCAACAAAGATGTTGTTCTGTGTGTTTTTTGTGCAAGTAAAATACACTCCTTTATTTACATTTGGCACTTTTTACCTATCTTCAATTAAGTGGAGACATAATACTTTATAGAAAGGCTTACACAATTCAAATTCTTATGAAACATCA
>VXBB01009087.1:99033-124222 GCA_013399915.1 Illadopsis cleaveri | reverse complement strand
ATGGGCTGGACTGACAGCAACTACCATGGTCTGCAGCAAGCTGCCCTGATGAAATGTTGCATTGACAGGACAATAATCAAGCAGTGAAAACATCTGATAATCAAACCTCTCTGGAAAATGCCACAAAGACGTAAAGACATCATGTGTTTTTCCTCAAGACAAGGGAAAAAAAAAAAAAAATTAAATTAAAAAAAGGCATTGAGTTTTGACACACTTTTTTCAGACAATAAATATTTCTAACGTGGTGTTTTTCAAAAAGTTTCCACCCCTGCTTGGAAGCACAGTGCAAAAAATTTGATATTCAAATGTTTGCCTCCTGTGGGTAAATGAAGCTCGTAATTGAAATGTAAACCTTTTGTCATGTAGGACTTTCCAGGTTTTTAGGCAAGACGCTGCTCCATTATTCCAGCATAATAACCCTGAGGAGAAAATCACAACAGTGTGTGTGAAAATTTGCAACTTCCTTAATGCTCTGAAATGTACCAGGTACTTGAGACTGCCACTACATTTCTCAGGGCTAATTTTTCCTCATAAAAATAAGTCTCTGTTAATGTTAGTAGAGTTTAAAACACAATAACACGTGGAGGGAATGTTTAGGATTTCAGACCTGTGGCACTGCTGCCTTTTAAGTGAATAATGACATTCCCACATATGAAGGCTTAAGGGTAAGTGGGCTCTTTACAGTGGTTTGTTTTTCTTTTTTTCCTGCAATTTCTTTGGGTATTTGGGCCATTCTGATGATTTTTTTCTGCATTTTTTTCAGCCACTTTGTCTTAGGCAATCAGATCTGTAAACTGATATTGAATCAAACCCCTAAACAGATGATTTTCATGGTGCCATAAAGCCAGGGTTACCCTGTTTATAAAAGAGAGTTGGGTCAAAGCAAACGAAGGTCCAACCAGTATGGTCAACACTACGTTTCTCCTTTATTTCATCTAAAATGGCAGCTTATATACGTTTCTATATAGTTTACAAAACGGATAGCTCTTTCATTGGCACACAGCAGAGAGAAGAATGCAAACAGACATTGTTGAACTTACTTTTNGGATCGGGAGTTGGACTGCACGACAATCAGCGGTTCCAGGAAACCTATTCAGCAGCCCTAGCCTGGACAGGAAGCCTTTACATAAACTAAAGTATTGGACTTACATATGAACACTATACCCAACCACACAATAAACCTTGCCTGGGGATACAAAAAACCCTATAAGAACCGGACCTTGAGACTGTACGGTGTGGATAGGGTGGACCTGTCTCTCAGAGGCGGGCTCCCTACCACCCACACCAGTGTTGTTTTTCTTTTATTGTGGCTTTTCCTTTTGGTGATGGGATTGTTTTAATAAATTGTTATTTGATAATCTTTGATTTCGCTTTTCATTTATAACACGTGTTGAGCTACCAGGACATGTCATCGTGACTCTGGTGTATTTATTCTTCATCTGACTTGTCTGTCATTCATGTATGGACATGGTCAGCATTAGCAGAAATGTTCTTTAGTGGGACTTTAGTAATCCTAAAAAAAAAATAATTGTAATATTCCGCTAAAAATAATATCGTTAACATTTTGGGGGAAGAAAAATCAAAAAATCATACACACTATTATTAGAATCTCTCAATGATAAAAATTGTCTTTGTATAATAAGGAATACTGTTTTAAAGTAGTTCAAACAGATTAGACATGTTTAGCAAAAAGATCTTTCTCTATTTTTCCCTATTTCCTGTGTAAGAAATTGGTTTAATAACCGGTAAGACTCAGAAAAGAAGGTTTGCAGGGATCCCTTTACAGAGCACCTGACAGTAGCACAATTTTTTGATTATTATTGACAAGTTAGGTTTTAAATATTACTATATAATAAATATTCATGTCACATACCCTCTCTTATATCCTTAGGCACCTTTTTAAATCCCAAAGGATCACTGCAAATATATTCTCCCTTATTCCCTCTTTCCTTTTCCCAATTTCATTCAACACCTGACATTTATTCTATCCTTATCCCTAAGAACCTTTCTTTCACTATTGACTGAATTATACTATATTAATATGCCTGACATATATTCTAATAAAATAACTAATAAAATAATACAAGAATCCTAATAATGATAAATTCTGCTAAAAGAAGTGCCCAGGTCTCATGGTTTGTGTATCACCTTGGACACCCCACGTGCAGCACTGCAGGGATGCTGCATTCAGGCCTTGTAAAACAAATCATTTCATGAATAATCAAAGGAAAATGGATGCCAGGAAGAAAAAAAGGTATCTGGATATAAAATGGGGAGTGTGTTACCAATATGAGGCAAACTCCTGGGCAGGATTTTAGTGCCTTGTCCATAGTGATGAACAGACTGCATTTCTTGGAGCAGATTGTGAATTTCATGCCAGGCATGCAGCCCCCAGGGCGTAGGATGCTCATACCTACAGGAGGGGAAAATGTGAATAAAACTCAAACTGCAGCCAGAGGAGTGAGGGGTCTCCTGACAATTCCTGGACTTTGCTATGGCTTTTCGAAGACTGTGTTTAGTTTGGGGGTGGTGTTTATTTTGGTTTGGGGGTTTTTGGTTTTTTTGTAATGAAGATTTGAGGCTAAAGAAATACTGACAAGCAGGGATTGGGCTCGGGGCCATGCTGGCCAGGATCATCAGGCTGCTGGATACTGCTCTGTGTTTCCAACTGTAGAACTGGTCTGGGAATTGTGCAGAGCAAATTCTGCCAAAAAATTTCTGAATCTTTTATCATTTATGTAAGCTGTGCACAGAAAATGAAAATCATAAAGCTCACCCACTTAAAAAAAGAAAATGTACTTTAATGAAATTTCTCCTGGAAGAAAAGAAAAAATACATATTTTTACTTAGCTCTATTAAAAAAAAACCCTGAATGTGTGCTGATGTAGATGTCTGTAAATGGTGAAAATATTGTGATCCATGTAATTCACATCTAAGTACAATAAAACAGATCTTTCAATTCTGTATCTACACATAGGCACAACTTATTTCTTTCCACTTCTGTCATGCACAGGCTCTTCATGACCCTCCTCAGTCACAACCCTACAATATCTCTTTTAGAGGCAAACTTGCTTTTATACCAGGCAAATTATGCTTACAAAAACAAGCCATATAAACCATCCTATTAATAAGAAAATATTTATTAAAACCAGCCAGTTTACAATTATTAGCTTATTTTCCCAAAGATTAAGTTTCAAAAATGAGGGGAGGCTGCAGCCCCCAGCTGATGTGAAGGACAGAACTTTGCATGATGGTGTATTAAGATGTATGCAGACATCGTAGTATTATTATTATTATTATTATTATCATTATTATTGATAATAATTTGTTTAATGTGCAGCCAGTGTTTCCTCCTGCTGCAGCACAACCACTGCTTCTGGAGCTATGCCAAAGCAGCAAGGCTGTCCTTTGGATATAAAGCCCTGCCTTCAAAATCCAGAGAAAAAATCTCTCTGAGACAACTCAGTGCTTTAGAAAAAACTAAACTCTGCTCCCTGCAGTTACAGCTCAACCTTTTCATGTCAGTTCTGCCAACCCCTTGACCTTAATAACTGCTCCTGTGCACCTCGAAGTATGAGGAGCCCATGCTAACACTTTATTTGTTTTCCAATATTAAAAATTTCCAAAAGTCTGTAAGGGAACAAAAGAATTGTTTACAGACGGATTCTGAAGAGTTTAGTCTTTGTAAAAAAAAAAGCATCCAAAGAACCTTAGGACATATTATTTGCTCAACTGGTATATTTTGGGTTTGTCCAGGAAAATGCAGGAGTAGACTGTATGGGACCAGGGTATGCACAAACAAGATTCAAACTTCATACAAGGTATTTATAGGTGAGGTAAATAATTTTATTTCCTTTTTGAATTATAAATTAAAATAATTTAATAAAATAAAATAATTATAGCAGTTCTAGATTGCTTGTCCAAAGAGCAAGAGCTGATCCAAATATCAATTTGACCTGTCACAGTGTATGCCTGGGACAGTTGTGCTCTTTATTTACCTTATTGCATGAGCAATCAAGGTTGCAACCTAGTTATCTTGCAGTGACTGTGATAATCTTCAACATCTGTGTTTGTCTTGGGAAATTTTGATGTAAAATATGTCAAAGTATATTTATATGAGCTCTAATCAAAATTTATAATTTAGGCTACTTTTCTATGAGGTGTGTTTATTTCAAAGTCTTTAAATAATTATTTGTGCCATTAGGAATGATAAAAGTAATGGACATCAGTATTATTTAAACTGTTGTGCTTTCCTCTGCTGTGTCTCAGTGGGAATGTTGAGTGCCACACAAGAGCTATAATTGAGAAATCCCTTGCTCTCTGTGACTCTGATTGCTATTATGATTGGAATAATTTGCATTTTTATGAAGATACTATTCTGTCTTCAGGCACCCATGACTGTGCTTGATGTTTTGAAGATCATTTGAAAAGGCACATAGAAATTATTTGCTTTTAGTAAAGTGGCTTTTTACTTGCAAGCAAAAACAAATTATTTGGTTCAAAGGAAATAAAAAAAGGCTGCTAAGTATCCGAAGAAAAAGCTGTTGGTAAACAATATCTCCAGAAAATTATTCCCCCTCAAATGCCTGCAAAGACACTTTAATAAAACCTCCTCTTGCAGACACACTAGACCCTTGCAGCCTTACCAAGCAATAAAATGACTGCCAGGGTTAGAACCTTCCCTGGCAGTGGGTCACTTGATCTCTCTGTTCTCCCTCTAAGTGCCTCATGAAGAACTTGTGGATTTTTATCACTTTGGAGGCCTGAGGCTCTGACCTCCGGGTCCCCACATGGTTCAAATGCAGGTTTATTCTCAGGCTTAATAGAGGCAGTGAATTAGTGTTGATGCCTANAAGGTGGATCCTTAAAGGCCTTTTAATAAGTACCTACTTAATTCTCCAGCTCTGTCCAGTCTCTGTTCCGGGCCAGCCTTCCCAAAGCATCAGTACCACCGTGTAACTGCCATTTTCTCTTGTCAGGAAAATCACTCTTTAATCACTTTAAGAAGGCAGGCAGAAAGGACACAGCTGAGGCTTCGCTACCCCTTTCACCCCACTAAATTCCCAGGGAGCAATATTTTGTTCTGCACTTAGACTTTGTTGAAAAGAGGTCGACTAAACTTGAGAGGAGTTTTATCCTTGTCTGTGACCAAGTGCTAAAATGTGGCTCTCCATTACCTGCAATCATATGTACACACACAGAGGAAATGCACTTGTCCATGGAAATGACATACCCCTAGTGGTAAAAGTTATTTGCAGAATTTTTCAATTTCATAACAGAGGGAATTGAGCACCTTGGGACCTGCAGAATAACAGAGTCCAAACAGCCAATATCGGCCAGCTGGCACTTTAAAATGTTGTATTTAAAGCTAATATTAGAGACCCAAAAATCCCCAGGTATTTCATGTGATCTGCAAGTTTTATGTACAATCCTCAGAATTTCTGTTGGGCCCTTCTCTTTCTTTTCACAGAGGAAAAAATTAGGACCTCACCTATGCAGAAAGAACTCTTCTTCTAATACTACCTCAGAACTTCCTTAATGAAATACGTCTCCTAATGAATATCTTAATATTGCATTGACAAAGTTAACTCAAGTGTGTGGATTACAGAGAAATAGTTAATTTAACTAATAGTTAATTAATTAGTGTCCAAGTGCAGTGTCCATTCTAAGCCTTGACTTCATCAGACTTACAAAAAAACCCTGCAGAGCTGTGAATTGGCAACATTCACTGTCTTTACCCCTCTCACAGAGGCACCCCAAATCATAATTAATCAAAACTCATGTATGAATTTAAGGCACAAAGCACTCCTGGTATTAGAGGCTCTAAGACAACTAATTTCTGAGCAACTATAACAAAGCATTTTGGTTCATCTACAGTGAAGTCTTCAGGCACATAAAAGATTAAATGACACTTTTCCCCCCACACTAATTTTATTACAGCATTGTTCTTCATGCCCTGTATAATTAAAATTCTGTCATCATCTTCATTATGAACCTCCGTTTTTGCTGGTTTATAACCTTGTTCATAATTTGCTCTGAAAGGGAGGCTGTGGTGTGGGGTTTTGTCACAATCAGGGGTTCTTCTTGCACTGGCTAAAAATAAATGCCAAGATTTCCAGAAGGGATTAATCAACTGCACTCTTCTGGTTTAAACTGGTAGAAGGGTTATGAATCTCCAAGGGTGAGCAGAAGAATCCGTCTTTTCTGCAAAATAAGTCTCACTAGGCACCCATTTTAAGATTGTTGTTCTTGTCTAAGGAACAAAGTTTGTTCCTTTTTTTGAAACTCAGGCATCAGCAGAACTCCAGTATTTGGTGTCACTGCAATATTCTGATAGAAAGGACCCTCCTCTTTCCAAGCAGAATTTTGCCATCATTGGCTTCTTGTCTTCTTGTATTTAAAAGCAAGCACAAAGTCTGAGGGAAAAATATATCACAGGCACAAAGTCTGAGGGAAAATATATCACAGGCGTAGAAGTTAATTTAAATGTGAAATACTAGTATTTCATATTTCTTCTGCATATGTATGTATGCTGATTAAAGATTTCCTAAATGAATACTGACACAAACAGATAGAAATGTTACAAAGATGCAGTCTGGCTATTTTATGATTGTTTCTTGCACAACTACTGATTTTGTAATGGTGTATTGCAAAGCCTTATAATGATTTGCTAGAAATACATTTGGTCCTTGTAGGCCTGTTCTTTGCAATTTTCTTAGGCAATGAACTATGAAGCTGTTATGCAAAGGACACAATCCACTGTCTCTCATGATCATGACAAAGCTATAAAATGTCCGTTCTTTTGTAGACCATGACATTTTAAAATGCTTCTGGTTTTTTTGTTACTCTGTTTACCCTCCCATATCTCAATAACTCTAAATGGTGCCCCTTACTTCAAATCACAGCTCCAAGCCATCCCTTTTCTAATGGGAATTGAGCTGGATCTGAGATAACAGTATTCCTGTTCTTCAGAGGGATTGACAGGGTCATTCAGCTTTACACCTTTTTTAAACCCATCCAGTTGCTTTACTGTCCCTCAGCCTCAAATCACAAGTTTTCCTGAAATCTGGGCCACAAATGATCACTGTGGCCATACCTATTTTCTGTGAAGCTGATAGAGAGGAAACAGTGAGAACTGTGAGGAAAAGGAGAAATAAGACAAAGGGGACCCGTCCCGCTCTCTAGTCCCACCTGCCTTGGAGTGGAGTTAATCCTAACCCCTTTGAGTGTCCTCCCTGCACTGCCTGCTCCTGATATAATCTGCTTTGCTGCATGCCATGGAGAGCTGCAAGAAAGGCAGAGACACCAGGCAAAGAAGTACCAGTTAAGGAGAGACATATNGGTATGCTGATTAAAGATTTCCTAAATGAAGACTGACACAAACAGATAGAAATGTTACAAAGATGCAGTCTGGCTATTTTATGATTGTTTCTTGCACAACTACTGATTTTTTGTAATGGTGTATTGCAAAGCCTTATAATGATTTGCTAGAAATACATTTGGTCCTTGTAGGCCTGTTCTTTGCAATTTTCTTAGGCAATGAACTATGAAGCTGTTATGCAAAGGACACAATCCACTGTCTCTCATGATCATGACAAAGCTATAAAATGTCCGTTCTTTTGTAGACCATGACATTTTAAAATGCTTCTGGTTTTTTTGTTACTCTGTTTACCCTCCCATATCTCAATAACTCTAAATGGTGCCCCTTACTTCAAATCACAGCTCCAAGCCATCCCTTTTCTAATGGGAATTGAGCTGGATCTGAGATAACAGTATTCCTATTCTTCAGAGAGATTGGCAGGGTCATTCAGCTTTGCACCTTTTTGAAACCCATCCAGTTGCTTTACTGTCCCTCAGCCTCAAATCACAAGTTTTCCTGAAATCTGGGCCACAAATGATCACTGTGGCCATACCTATTTTCTGTGAAGCTGATAGAGAGGAAACAGTGAGAACTGTGAGGAAAAGGAGAAATAAGACAAAGGGGACCCGTCCCGCTCTCTAGTCCCACCTGCCTTGGAGTGGAGTTAATCCTAACCCCTTTGAGTGTCCTCCCTGCACTGCCTGCTCCTGATATAATCTGCTTTGCTGCATGCCATGGAGAGCTGCAAGAAAGGCAGAGACACCAGGCAAAGAAGTACCAGTTAAGGAGAGACATATTTAGAATAGAACTTTATGCTGTTGATGCGACTGAGCGCATGAGGATGTGTCTGGGTCACCCAGTTTTGAGAAGTAGGTATGCGTGTGTTCAACATTTGGCACACGTTTTCCTAAATTTGTGGGGCTTTTTTACAAGATTTTTGAGCATTTGTGGCTTAAGAATTGCTTAAAAAGCATTTTTTTGAGTTGGAGCTGGAATGAAAAAGCAGTCATAGAGAAATTGTGAATTAAAATAAAATCTCTGCCTTGTTGGGAGTCCTTGAGTTCTCATTTCTGTGCTGATCATATGCACTGTCCATCCTATCTTGCAGCTGTACCCTGACAGCAGGGGAAAGGCTCACAGGGGTGTCACCCAAACAGGGGAGCAGGAGGACACTGTTCTGTGTGCCTGGCAAAAGAGGGGTGGCAGCTTTGGAGAGATGGAGCAGCACCTACAAAGGGTTTGAGGTTGGGTACATTTGGTCACCTGCCTCTGGCTGCCACTCCAAAAGGATCCTCAGTATTTCAGGCCCTGATGTAAATCTGTGGCTGTTGCAGACGAGAAAGTCTCAGGCACATTTTTAGCAGAAACATAAAAACGCTGACATCTTTTTTTTCTTTCTTGACTGCTCCATACATTATGCTGCTAATAGATGCCTTTCTTGAATTTCAGACAGTAAAAATAATTGCCACCATTTCTCTTTTTTTGCCTCTCCCCCTTCCCTTCTGATGGCTGCTGAGTCTCTTTGAATGAAGGCTTGGCTGTGTAAGCAGACCTGCATAAATCGATGCCTTCCCTGTGTCTGAGCATGGAAGAGCAGCACATTCAGGTCTCCTACGCACAAGAGAGGATTAAGAGCAGATTAAGCACATTGATTCTGCCGTTCCCCCAGTGTGTGCTTCATCTAACTATTCCACTCTACACTTGGCACGTTTGTGATTAAAGCCTGTGGAACAGATGAACATAATGTAAGCAGATAAAAAGAAAGCAGCTATTAAAATTGGTTTGAATTACTTATCTTGCTTGCAAAAAAAACCAAAAAAACCCCACAACAAACTCCTCTCCAAACCACATTTTTTATCTTGAATTCTAGAATCAATCAGAAGTATTTCTAAACATCATGACTTCCCAAACAAGGAATTTGAAGGAAAGCGCCCTGTAAGAAGCTCAAAGATGACAAAATGAAAAAGGGAAATTGTTCCTTCTGGGACTAAAAACTCAAATTTGGTGATCAAAGGCAGGTCTTCCAGTGTTTTTATTCTGTAAGATTTTCAGTCTGTGGGAGTAGAGGGAGCTCAATATCCCACAGGATGTTCCAAAACAGTCAGGATTAGCCCTCTGGGTCTAGAAGAGTGATTGTAGTTCCTATCATTGTAGGAAGATGGTCTAGAATTACAAAATTTGAATTTTCTTTGTTGCCATTCCTACATTGAACAGACGATACTAGTATTTTCCTTCCATGTACATCATCAGCTTGAAAACTTGTCCTTGGGTAGTGAGCTGGCCTAAATTCCGGATCCTAACAATACTGTGGATAATGGTAAAATTAAATTTTCATTTTGCTACGTCTCCTCCAATATAATCCTGACATTATCAGCAGCACGCCACTGTGGCAGGAAGGTTAACTGCATTCTGGCTTCATTTATAAAAATTCACAGAGGTGAGAGAAGCAAGGGCTTTTTCTCCTCTATTCAGCACTTGGGAGACTGCATCTGATATGGGTTGGGTCTTCCCAGCCCAAGGAACTGGTGACCAAATGGGATGAGTCCAGCAAGGGCCACTGCATTGATGCCTTGGGGAGGCTGAGCTGGAACAGAGACTGAACAGAGCCAGAGAATAAAGTAGATATTCATTGAAAGGCCTTTAGGATCCACCTTGGGCAGGACAAGAGCCTGGCCAGGGCTACATCCAAGGTGGACCCAAAAGGGTCACAAAATGGACCCAAAATGGACAAACGGTCATAAGGTCTTATATTTTTATCAGTTTTGGTCCTTTTGCATCTTGGGGTTTAATTGTCCAATTCCAGCTCCAGGCTGTGAGGTCCCATCCTTCTTGTTCCTCCCTTCAGCCACCCTTGTTTGTGCTGTTGGGGCTGAAAGTTGTCCTTGGTGTGCAGCAGGAAACGGATTTGTTTTGTGTCCCTGCTGTGTGCAGAGCTGAGTGACACTGACTGTGAGCTCAGAACTGCACCCCGGGGCAGCACAGAACCTGAAATACATGAAAGTTCAAACTTAAGGCATCAGCACAGGCTGGGGAAGGCAGCAGATCCTGAAATAATCTGGAATGGCTGGGCTGGTTCAGTTCAGCTCATCTGACCCCATCTCTCTGAGGAGGGCTGGCAGAGGAGCTGGAGCCAGAGATGACAGTGAGGACAGGAGAGAGCAGCCACAGGAGCTGCTCCATGCAGGAAGGAAATCCATCTCTGGGAGAGGCTGTGCATTCCCATCCCAGCTGGACATGGAATGTCACTGGTTCAGGATCACCAACAGACTCACTTCATTTCAAAGTGAGCCAAACTTCAGGTTCCTTTGTTTTGAGTGGCCAGATGACCACCAGAGATCTCTTCATACCCAAATGTGTGTGAAGCCTTTGTTCTCATTTACACTGTCAGTCACCCAAAAATTGTGGCCATTTAGTTATTGCAATATTAAAGGAAAAGAGTCTTCATACTGTGGTCTAGGATTTTTTCCAGTTATTTTTCTCTATTTTTTTTCTGACACCAACCCTGACTTCATGGTCTCTCTACAAAGTGTTGAATGCATGAGGACAATTAATCAGCTATTAATGGCAGAACACTTCCATTGAGTTTTCTTCAGGGAGAGAGTTACAGATTGTTTTCATATTTCTAATTGTGCTACTAGTGCTCAAATTTAAGGTCATAGGATCTTTATTTGTTGGTTGAGAAGTTGTTTGGTTTTGGGTTTGTTTTTTTTTATTTCTTTTTTCCTGCCAAATGCTATCTTCTAACACTAAAGGAGAATACTAAGGAAATTACATTTCCATCATTTAATTTGTTTCATACCTCTTCAGCATCACTGCCATTTTTTTTCACTTCAAGTGCCAGCTATTAAATGCACTTGCAAAGGGACTGTAAATTCTGTCTGTGGAAACCACTTTCCAGACAAATATGCTGGTACAGGTGCTGCAGAAATTTATTGTCCAGTGCAAGTTATTAAAACCAGAAAGTTGCTTTATTACTTTGACAGTCTTGCATTTGAAGGTGTTAGCACCCAGAAAAAAACATGCAACAGAGATTTAAAATGGAGTTACGTGGTAGAAACTAAATTCTGAACCTGACCAGATGGGATATTTGGGAGGTAACCATTTTAAATCCCCCTTTCCCTGTTGTTTTATGAGCTTAATGGGCTGCAGAAGATAGCTGAAGTGATTGACAGGTGTATCAACATCAGAGAAAATATCCACATCCTCCTCTATCACATCAATCTTACAGAATTAGCAATGGTAATTTAACTTTTCATTGTGATACCTAGAAGGCTGTAGCAAAATTCTTCAGTGAGTGCTGTGTACATGAAAAATGGAAGAAAATAAAATTATTAAGATTGCTGTTAGCACTGTGGACATTGTGAAAACATTAAGTGCCTCCCGAAAACCAGGAAAACAGCAGTGAATTTGAACAGCTACATTTAAATCTGGTTTTTGGTCTTTTATTTTTTACAGATAAAGAAGCTCTAGTATGAAATAAAAATGAACCTTGTCTCTCCATCTGAACTGAGGCTCAGAATAACAATAAAAAGCCCACATGAATTCATTAGGAAGGAGGCTGAGTAAAATTTCCTGAGAAAACAGACACTCTTCACCTTGTGTTTTTCTAATATATTCAATGAACAGTTTCAGCTTAAAGATAAACGTAGGCTCATCCCAAATTGTGTTTTTAATTGTTATCTTCCTCTTTTCACATACCTTAGGGCTCCCTTTTTATCGTCTCCTGACTGTGTTGATCACATAAACAGGAACTAAAAGATGAAGACACCCACCTTCTTGAGCTGCATTGTGCCAAACAGTGCTCTTTCTTCCTGAAAAAGGCATTTATGCAGAAAAAACATCTTGTTTTCCTTCACCTCAGCTCATGAAACCTGCGTGTACTTTGTTAATATGACCTTTAGTGAAATGACTAAAGGGAGGAGAGTGGTGGGGACGAGGACTAGGAGGAAATAGCAGGAAATGCAGCTATGTGTGAAGCCTCCAGGTTCCTTTCATATTTTATTCTATTGAAGAAATGCTCAGTCCCTCTATTAAAATTTTTATATGCACCACAGCACTAAAATGGTTGTGGTACTTTGAAGTTTGACTTAATTAATATGACTATAATTTGCTTCCAAGCAAATACCAGCATTGACAGCTAAAGCTACCACAGAGAGCAATATCTGGGAGATGCTTACAGACATCTTTTTTGTTCTCTTTTAATCCTTCTAAAAAGAATCTTCTGTTCACCCTCAAATTACAGGCTTCAGAAAGTAAAATTGCTTAATTTCTTGATGGCTAATCTCCTTCCTGGGCTTTCAAACCATAATAAGGCTTTATTTATAAAGTACCATATCTTGTATGTATGGTAAGAGCAGGAAAAGAGCCTCGTGTGCCCTTCTGTGCATTCTGCAGCAAACCCAGTCAAGGCACCATTGTTTGCACACTCTTTCTTATAAAATCTTATCTTACAGTTCTAATTTAAATGACCAGCACTTTAAAAAAAAAAAAAAAAAAAAAAAAAAAAAAAAAAAAAAAAAAGAAACCACACAAAAGGAAATTTTGAAATTACACTGATTAAACTGACAAGCTTGCTTATTATATTGTTTTGGCAATATTTCTTTTCCATTAAAGAGTCCTGTGAGGCAGCAGCTCCTGGGGAGCAGGCAGGATGGGACGCTGCCTTTGGAACACAGCACAGAGGGCTGGACCACCTCCACAGCACAGAAAAGCAGCTGTGACTCAGCCCCAGCTCCTTCCTTGCTACTTTTAGCTTAGGGGAAGAGTGTAAATTAGTTCCTCTCATTGTCCTTCCTGGAGCTGATTTTTGTCCCTTTTGGTAAGCAGTCTGGGATGGCAGTTTATTTATTGCTGCCATAAACAAGTGCTCCTCAGCTGACAAAAAAAATACTCCTTCACTGAACACAAAGTAAGCCCATTTCTAATGTACGTTCCCATGAAAAATAATTTTTTTAAAGGACTGGTATTTAATTTCCCTTGGCTTTTTTACTAATAATGCCATTTGATTGAGTAAATAGACTCCTTCAGATTTTTCATTGAAACAGAAGAAACTTTCCTTCTACAGCATGTATTTAATAACTATTCTGCCCCCTTAAGATGTCATTTAGTGTCATTTACAGTCTGCTGCTCAAATCCCCTGGAAACAGTAAAGCAGGAGTTGGATATTTACTTTTCACTGGTTTTAAATAAAGCCTTGTTTAATCCCTAAGTGAAAGACTCAGCCTTCACCTTGAGGAGAAGGAGCTGATAATAACAGTGAATGTGTAACTTCTGTGTCACTTAAAAAGATCTTCACTACTCACCTTGGCACCTCCACTATTTCCCTTGCTGCAGGTGTGTAATGGGGGAGAAATCCTGAACCTTTTGCAATTTCAGCAGGCAGAAGCCAGGCACAGGGCCTAAGGCCTGAAGAGTGGGCCTTTTCAAAGGGAAACTAATCTCAGCCCCACCAGGTGCCTGATGTCAGTTTGTAGGAGGCATTTGGCACTCCAAGGGCAGCCAGAATTCCAGCTTGTGGAGCTTGGATCTGGGAGGAATCCTGATATGTTTGGAATTTTAGCTGGCAGAAGCGCGATGCCAGGCACAGGGCCTTGGACAAGAATGGTGGCCGTTTTCCATGGGAAACTAAACTCAGCCCCCCAGGTTCCTGGTGTCAGTTTGTAGGAGGCGTTTGGCACTCCAAGGGCAGCCTGAGTTCCAATTTGTGGGGCTTGGATCTGGGAGAAATCCTGCTCCATTTGGAATTTTAGCAGGCAGAAGTCCAGTGCCAGGTGAAGGGCCTAAGACCCCAAGTGTGGGACTTTTGCATGGGAAACTAAACTCAGCCCCCCAGGTTCCTGGTGTCAGTTTGTAGGAGGCGTTTGGCACTCCAAGGGCAGCCAAGGTTCCAGCTTGTGGCAGCTTGCATCTGGGAGAAATCCCGCTCCATTCGGAATTTCAGCGGGCAGAAGCCCAGTGAGGGTGTTGAAAAGCATTTGCCAGTCAGCCAGACTGCTGCATGATTTGACTGCAAGTTATCCAGAGAAAAGATATTTAATTTTTGCGGCAGCAGACAGCAACCACCACAAAGTGGCAGCTCTTTAATGTGTGTATGTTTTGAGCTAAGTCTCACACCCCAGGAAGATCAGAACACAGCCACAGTCGGTGGCCCAGATCAATTAACCATGTTTTATTTGGAAGAGGTGTCACAGTGCCTCTCCTTTCCCAGCCTGGCAGAAGGCTTGGCAACCTTTCAGTGACATAAAGGGATCTTTTGAAACCCACACGCCCACATCAGCTTCCCAACATCTTTGATTTAAAGGAATGGTGTTATAAAAGAGAATAGGATGCACATGGTTTCATAATATTTTGCCTCTGATTCCTCTTACCCCTAAACAATTCCATCTGCAAATGCATTTTGATAACTAACGCATTCTCATATTACCTCAAGCAGAGGGGAACCAGCATTCTTTATGACCTTGGATTTGCTTTTTGGCACTTACATTACTGAGGAAATGCTCATTAGAACTCCAGTCAACTCATCCCACTCTTCCCCAGCCTAAAGTCATTAAACTTTAACACAGAGGCACATTTCCCAGAAACAGTGTTATGACCAAATATCTAATTTAAATTGAAAATAGAAGAGCTGGATTCAAAAATTCATGTTAAAGAAGCCTCAGCATAAAACGATAGCCAGTAAGAAATGTATTTTACTAAGATTAGCCAAGACCCTGTGTACATTCATGTTCAGTGGCTGATTTTACAAGTACCAAAGTGCTCACAGCAAAGGAGGCGTAGCTACAATGCAAAATAACCCTGTCCCATGGAGACTGAGCAAAAGCAGGAGAATTTGTTTGTGTGTGTGGGCCCAAAATCATCATTTAGGGACAGCTCCAGCTGGCGTCCAAGTGTTTCACATCCAAGCAGTGGAAGGCATGCCTATATTTATTACATTATTTATTTTTGTAGAGTTGTGTCCTGGAGTGCTCCACAGAGCGGCTATAAAGAGTAAATTGGTAGAGTTAAAAAAAAAATAAAATATTAGTGGAACGAAGAGAAATAAGAACTGTAGACAGGGGAGAAGGCAAGGATATGTTTAGGAATGGGTTAGGGAGTCAATGAGGTGGAAAGAAAGAGGGAGGTTACTTTCAGCTAGTACGTGTCCAGGAGGAATGAATTAACAGCAGTAAGAGACGTTATGTGGCAAAGCAGATAAAATGATGTATAAAATACAGAATAAAAGGGAGGATACAGACAGAGGCAGACCCTGGGAGAAACAGGAGAACCACCTCAGAGGATTTGGGAAACAAAATGTTAGGACTGAGTGGGGTTTGGTATTTCTCTTAAAAGAACTGCTCTTAAGAAGCCCCTTCTTTAAACAGGCCAAGGCCACATACTGATCTAATTTTCACATCTTCTCATGTGTAATTTCCACTGAAACTCATGGAATTCTATGCTTACAAAATATCAAAAATGGATCTGAAGCCCCTATGAAGCCACTAGAAATATTTTGGATTTATAAAACTGGGTCTGCACTTATCTGTTCACTGGTTTTTCAAGGAACAGGAAAGAAAACACCTAAAAACTTCATTGATATTCTAAAAGAAATGAGTACAAGGCAAAAGCAAAGAAATATCTGTAATTTTTTTCATTGAATTACCTTTATTCCTGAAGCTTCCATTATCTGTCAAGTCAGATGATTTTTGGAAGCATTTCTATAGGAAAATAACATTGAGTAGAAACTCCAGTGCCTGTATTACTAAACAAATGATTCAGGGCCAGGCTAAAAGCAAACTCTTCCCAAGTTTGTCTTTCAAGTACCTTTAGGTTTGGTTTTTAAGTCAGCCTTGGGAGGGAGGTGAAGCCTGGGTGACAGGAGGAATTCAGGTGCTGAGCACCGTGGTGCTCCTGTCACTCTCACAAAATTTCCAAGCAAACTTTCAGGTCAGTTCAGGCTTTGCATCAGCCCTCTTGCCTCAAAATAAAACATGGATCTTGATAACCTAGCCAGTTCCTCCCATCACTGCAAACATAACCTTTAAACCTATATATTAACTGTGTGGCAACATGCTTTACAATTTCCTTCTAAGCATTATAATTAAAAAGATTCAGCACTTGTTTAATCTGGCATAACACATTCAGCGGAGTACAACAGTATAGGCACATCTGTATATTTGCATACCAAAAAAGTCTAAAAATACTCGGGCAAAAGACAAAAGGTAGATTTTGAATGCATGACCCAATCCTAGCTTCAATTACAGGTTTCAGCATAGGGTATTATGGTCTTGTTTTTAGCTACATGTGTGTGACTACCTAATTACAAAGCAATGCTTTTAAACAAATGGCCTGATTCTGGCATTCACAAAGGGCCACATGAGATTACTCCTGTGAAACAGAAGGGAACTCAGCTGGTACAAAAGCTTCCTGGAATAAGGATCCTGCTCAGAATTTATTTTGTCTTTTTCTCTCTGTCTGGAAGATATGGTAAAATCCAGGCTGGCAATCTCAAATTGGCTTTCGAGATATATACCATTAATTTAATGATTAAAATATAATTCTTGACTGCAGGGAGCAAATGATGATAGTGTAGCTTGGCCTCTTAGTCTGGTACATGGAATGTCTAACAAATGGGGTTTTTTTCAGTAAAAACAGGATGATACCATAAATTTGCACAATCAGCTGTGTGCAGAACTGATTGAATTCATAAGATATCTGTTAAATTATTTATTAGTTTAAAAGATGCAAAACAATAGTATGACTCTGTCAGTGCCTGCTAACCTGGACATCTGAGTGCCAGGTTTTCATCTCACAGCCTCAGATCTAAGGAACAGCTGTGCCTGTTGCAATGTATTCTTGAGATGGACATCTACTTATCTAACCCAAGAGAGGACCTCAGCACAGCTATAAATGCAAATCTCCCTCTTCCCTGAGTGCCTGGCGAAATAAAGCACATTGCAAATATTTAAATAAAGACTTGAGGGTGGTTTTTTCCCCTGAGTTTTATGTTTTCACTTTCATCTGTGAGGTATCCACTTTTTGACTGCGGCGTACCCGAAGTTCCTCTATTATTTATGAATATCAGAGAGTTGAGAGCATCTCTGGGGAGGGAGGGGGAGAATCAATAGCCCAACACTTGAAGTACATCCCTCACATTTGAGATTACGGCGGGTGACTCACAGCAGGTGAAGCACATGGTTAATGTCTGGCAGCCTGGAGCATTTTTTATTACCTGAGCTCTCCTGAGAGTGTGGGAGGGAGAATTATGCACCAGGGCCACCTCACAACACTCATCCAGCCTTCAGACCAGGATATTTCCCTTTATGAGGACTAAAACCTGGATGCCTCGTGTGATCTCAGGGCTGTTCCTGTTCTGCTGCAAGACGTTTATGGCAAGTGGAAATCCGAAAACTCTCCCAGGGACATCTGGATCATTTCAGTTTACCTGGCTGCCATTTCTGAATTATCACTGGGCTTATTCTTTTGATTATCACCCTAAACAGGCTGTATTAAAGATCTATTTAGATGTTGCTTGGGGATTGCAAGATAAAAAGCATGGGCCTGCTGTAAGGCCTGCTAAAGTCAGCATGAATTCTATGTTGATGTTAACATCAACGGACTTCAGATCAGGACATAAAAATATTAATCCTGCTTACTTTTTCTTTTTATTAAAGGGTTTTTAAAAGAAAAACACTCCACCTTGTGCTTAATTTTAAGTATATATGAATCTTTAAGCCCTTGCAGTAATTTTAAGTATATATAAGTCTTCAAACTCTTCCAGCTTGAACTCCTAGTGCTTGTATGGCTTTCACTCCTTTCTGTTGCATGATTTGGTGAGCTGTGTTGGAAAGAGATGGTCTTTTTAGCTCCCTGTACACAAGCATTGCATTTGTGCATATGCTAATGGACTTACAGATCAAGCACTGCTTTTTGAGCTCCTTATGGATTTCCTCAGTACCAGGATTATGAAAGCGTTGACTCTCGAGATTATTGGCAGGGAAGGGAGATGAAGTTCAAAAATCATTTTAAGGGATTTCAATAGAAATGTCCAGAGAGGAGTGATATTATTTATCATTGAAAAGAAGTAAAACCAGGTTTTATTTTAAATAAGAAGTAAAGTTATAATGGGTATTCTTTGCAGTAGAGCTTATTCTTAATAACTGAAAAAAAAAATGGTATTTTGATGATTTAGGTTTTTTTTCTTTTTCCCATGATGACTGTGATCAATGAAACTGCTTTTTAAATAAGATATGCCTAATAAAAGCTTCTTGTCAAGAATGAACTGCCGTTAATGGCGTTGGTGTCTGTTTTTCCAGATGATCAAAACTTTCTGACTGACAAAAAATATTTACAAGGTTTCAGTAGGAACTCAGGTATGGAGTCTTCCAAAGTGCAGACAGATTGAAATGCTGAATAGATGATGAAACAAGTTGCAGTTATAGGCTGTTCTTTAATGGCTGTTCAACTTTCAAAATTAACATTTAGATTTATTTAGTTAATCCAGTGTTTTAATAGAGTATGTATTAGTGAAGACAAGTGAATGTGAAGTTTCCACACTGAAAGTGGTACATAGCATTATTACATTGCCAATATCTCTAATTAAAATAGGAGATTATTTAGCAGTCACTGGAAAAGAAGTATATTCTTATCTCTGCATGGTAAATCTCATGATACTTCTCCAACAGACAGGAAAATTAATGCAAGTATTTGTAATGTTTCCAGAGAAAGTCAGAGGCAGAGCTCTCAACAGCTACCAGAAATATTTCCAGAATATATTTCTGTGTATTCTGACAGGAATGCAACAATATCTTCCCAGTTTATATCCGTAGTTAAAACGTGTAAGCAAGACGTATAGAACCAATTTTCAAAAAAAAATGTCACTCGTACTTGAGCAAAAAATTGTTTTCTGATTTAAATAGATGTGCTCATGCACTACCAGAGGGTATTCTTTACACTGAGTGCCCATGAAATTGTCAAATGTTTTTGAGTAACTTCTTTGAACATAAATCCTCTGTCACCCCTCTAACTGGCTGCAGTTGTACCTCAAACTAATGGCACTCTTGCCCACAAATGGACTGAATGAAAAATAAATTAAAGAACATTATAAAGTCCAACTTTTAATTTAGTCTCTTTGGATGACTCATGATGATTTGAAGTCCTTAAATCAAAAGTGGGCAGCATTCTAAAAGACATTATAGCTGGGCAATTATGAGCACAAAGCAAGAACTCCTGGGTGATATTCTTTGGCCTGTGGGAGGCATGAAGTTGGAGTAGATGATGGTAATTGCTCCTTTAGCTGCCACATCTATGAATCTAAAGTATCTTTTCCACAGTCCTGAGGGGAAGGAAGAATAGATGGTCATCAAGGAACAGTGGTTTCTGTTAATGCAGCCTTCTAGCTACCATTTCTGACAGCAGCTCACTCCACAGAGATCACCGTTCTGCTCTTTTCCATCAAGCATGGAGGTGATTAAAAACTTCTAGAAATACCTGTATAAGGTGATATTTGAGACATTGACTTTAGCTAAATGCTAGTTAGGCTAGGTTACACCCCAATATCACTCAATCTTTTCATTTTACAGCTCACCCTAAAAGTCATTTTGCTGTAGGATGCAGGCTTTATAGTGCTGATGATTTATTCAAAGGAGCTCGTTCTCAGTCCCTTGAGGATGTCTTCAAGCATAGGTGACTAACCAATTTCATGTTTCGTGTTTTTCATTCCATTTCAAATCTTTCTCCCTCTTTACATCTCTAATCAGGAAAGGATCAGATTTTTCTCACCTTGAAACAAGCTTGTCCTACTCTTTGGAGCAATCATGGGAGGTAGAAATGCATCATTTAGATATTCTTATAGGAATTCAGGAAGGTAATTGCCAGATCAGCTGCCACTGCAGACTTCTCTTCAAATGCAATCTTAATTCAAAAAAGAAGGGACTCTCTGACCTCTGCAAAATTAATAATGTCCAAAATCCACTTAGAAACTCCTCAGTCTTCATGGAGGGATTTCTCAGATTTCAGCCTTTCTAGAAAAATAGGTAATATTCAATTTCCTTCCTCCCACTCATTCTTAAATCTTTGGAGATGAATGTGAAAGGATCTTGAAGTAATTCCATTTCAGTCCTATCTGAATTTCTGCCTCTGGTTTCCACACTGCAGTGCCTTTCTTAACCTTCATTTCTTGAATTTCTCACTTCACTGTGGATCAAGCATCCCCCCAAAAATGTGGCATTTAAGAGCATCTCTAATGCTCTTAATTAATGCCATCAAGAGCATAAGGTGATGGTGCAGCCACATAAATTCTAGACAGTACAGACAGAATCCCTGCTGTAGAGCTTCACTGCCAGGGAATTCATCTTTTATGAAACTTGATTATAGTGGTGGGGTGTGTAGCCACATTTCTAACTCTTACTTGTCAGTAGAACTTCTACTTGAGGATATTTCACTTTTTTATTATAAATGTATCCATCCTGGCTTAGTTTCTTCCATTCCTCTTTGGTGTCCCTTACTCAAAACATTCCGTAGGAAATTTTGTATAAATTTTGTATTTCTGTTTCTCTCTGCTCCATTGGAAGCTGTCTTCCTCCCAGCATCTCCAATGAATTCTCTGTCCTTTTAGGCAGTAATCCCTTCTCATTTTCCTGGTGTTCTGGAGAGAATTTCATCCCTTGGGCCACCTTGGTGGGTTCCACCCTGAGATAATCATTCTGCTGTAGCTGTGTGGTTCTTCCTTCCCCAGCTGCCTTGGCTTTCTCCTCCTGTGGTCAGTACCAGCACCTGTGCAGTGCCCCTGTGTTTAATATGATTAAACCCTGCAGTTGGATAATCCAACATCAAGCAATTTTAATTTAATGTTCCAGGCAAAGCTGGGGGGGAGGATGGAGATGTGGCATTAGCAATGATAATGAAGGAGGAAGGGAGTAAGCAATGGGAGAGGTTTGTTGTGTAGGTGGGAAGGAGTGTTGATGTTTTTTCTCATCCTGTAACAACAGGAACTGAGGCAGCTGCCAAGAGGCACCTAATGCCCTGTTCTGGCAGCCCAAGCAGGAAGACAAGAGGCTCACAGCTTGATTCCTTGCTTTTGGCAGCTGAAAAATGATAAATGAAACAGCAATGCTCTGGAAAACAGCAAAGGCAAAATTAGGCATCATTTACCCGTGACAGACAGGGGTGGTATGGGCTTGTAGGCTTACAGGACTTTCCATGCTGCATTTCTTTATTAACCCTTTGTTCCTGCTGGAAAGTTTAAATTGCTTTTATTCTGCTTGGGTACCACAGTGAGGAGAGAGCTTCATTTTGTAGGTGACTCAAGTGGGTTTGAACAACTGCTCAGTTAATAGTTTGGAAACATGCTGGCAGGTTTTGAGCTGTTTATTGTTTTTCTCTTTTGGTGATGCACAAATAGCTCTCAAACTCTTTGGGAAGCGTGATGAACCCACCAGCTGTGGAAGCAAAATACTGGAGATTCAGTCCTTGCCTTGCTCCTTCAGCTGGGGAGATAAGAAAAATCTTTTTTTCCAGGAGATAAGTGAAGGGATGCAAACGGGTGAGTGCCCAGGTGAGAAGTGAAATTCAGTGGAGGAAATGGCTGTGGCCGTTTGTCTTGGCAGTGATTTGTGCTGCCCTCCTTTGCATCCTGGCCAGCAAAGCAGCACCAGCACTCCTGGCTGCAGTGTAAAGTCAAACTTTGCCTTCAGCTGGCAAGGAAAGCTGCTGAAAAACAGCCCTGCTGCTTGTACACTGAGGAGCATCCCCTGATCCAGGTGGACGTGCTGGGGAGAAGGTTGGAGCTTTTCAGATCATCTGACCCAGCACAAGCCAGTGAAAGGCAAACACTCCTCCTTCAGTTTTGTCCCACCTGGACATACCAGCCTCTCTGAACATGCTTCTCCTGGAAGTCCAATAGGAGTTACACCCTGTCTTATGTGATATGACTTGTAGTAGTTAATAATCTTAGAGTAAATAATGTGATTAATCATTATTATTGTTATTAATGTTATTTATTTCATTCTATTGTTATATTATTATTAAACTATATTAATATAGTTTATTGAAAAATTAGAAACAAATCTACCTAACTACAGAAGAAGAAAAAAGAAGTAATTTAGGACTTTTTTTATTTGTAATATAAATATAGATTTGAGAATTTGAGAAGTGCTTTTTTTTTTTTTTTCTTTAGCTACTTCATTATCCTAGATATCTTGGAAGAAAAAAAAAACAAAAAACAGCATAGCTGCACCTTTTTCTGACCTCCCAGTGGTAAAATGGCAGTCTCCCAACAACTGTCAATTTGCAAACAAAGGGGAACAAGTAGTCCTTTAGCTGGCAGGCAGCTGATTTCAGGATGCTAAGTAAACCTGGAGAGCTCCTGAAGTGTCACACTGCCTGTGACAGCCTCGTCTGGAAATGGAGGCAGACAGCAGCACTAGAGACAGCAAAAAGCCTCTCAGGTTCACACCCAGCTTTTAGGGGGCTCCATTTCCTGCAGCATTCCCTTATAAGAATTTTATTAAGCAGTAAACTTGTAAGGGCCATCCAGGGTAGAGAAACCAGCATCTCTTCAAGGACACCACAGGATGGGAGGCTGGCTTGTATCCTGTTTCTGACCTTTTTCTGGGATTTTTGTCCCAGTATCACTGTTTCAGAGCAGGGTGATTTTTCCCAATATCATTCAAGCTGTAGTCCAGGTGTTGGGGTTTGGGGAGCCAACAGACACAGGAATTCCCTCTGTACAGTTGTGGCATTCATATTTCTGGATTGACACCTTGCTGGATTGTGCTGAGCTTGAATCTGCAGTAACTGACTCAATCCCCTGGTGAGCCAAATCAGGCACTGAAATTTGGCTGCTTTGGGATGTTTGGCTGCAGGAGGTTCCCACTGTGCTGCATTCACATATCAGGAACCAAAATTTTGCAGCTGGCAAGTCCTTGGCCAGCCCTACAACCAGAGCTAAATTATTTCCAGCCACACTGGAGGAATGCACGTGCCCACAAGGATCAGTGGGGCCACAGCCCCTCCTCACAGAAAATATGTTGGAAAGCTTGGATTGATAGGTCATCAATAGTGACAAACTCATGGACATTGCAATAAAAATCCCAGGATCTCTTGTGAATTCCCTTCAGGGAATCAAATGCTGATTTTATCTCCTTTTTTTTTTTTTTTCTCCTTAGGATGTGTCCTCACTTTTCTCACTTATGCAAAGAGAGCAGTGTTCATAGCACTGACACGCAGTTGCAGTAAATTACTATTGATTTTATCAAATCTCTCAGCTGCATTTCAGTGCCCAGGCAGCTTTGGGGCCATTTATTGCTTCCTATTGTGTATTCTGCACTGATGAGCACTGTGTGCTCCAAATGGTGCATTGTGGAAGAAAAAGGCTCCTGAAAATAGAGTCAGTTTGTTAATTGGTGAAATGCATTCCTTCTTGGCAACTGGTTCATCCCTCTTTCCACACCCTAATGTTAGATGTTACTGAAATGACCTTCAAAGAAGGAGGGAGGGGGGAAATCGTTATGAAAATAATAGATATGTTGCACTATAAAAAAGAAAATTGTTGTTTTAAGGTATTATGGAATAGCTCAGTTCATTCATTCCTCTCTAGCACGTCTCTGAACTATCAGCATATTCTACTTCCTGATTTGTAGCCTGATCTAAAGTGATTCTTCAGCTTTTCTCTTCGTGCATTAAAAGGAATGTTGTGTGTGTGGGTTCAGTACAGTACATGGGCTGCACTTATGCACTCAGAAGTGATTTAATTCCAATAATCTGAAATGACAAGCACTGTATGGGTTTTCCCTTGGCATTAATAGGATTAAATCAGAAGTGAGAGATATACTGACAGAAAGGCTGGAATTAAGGATCATAAAAAAATCATTTGAAATGGTTATTAAATTGATAGAGAGCTCAAAAAAAAAAAAGTGCAAGGAAAAATATTCAAGCAATGGTAACAAAGGAAATGTGCTGCTCATTACAAGAACTAAGGGTATGAACAGGTGAAATAAAAATGGCAATGGACAGTTTTGCAATATCTGTTAATCGAGGAGAGAAAAGCCCCAGAGATTAGAAAGAGGCCACAGCAGTTCTGGCATGCAAAAAACAGAAGGAGCAAACACAAGAGAAAGTTAGAAATCTATTGGTTTAACTTCAGTTTTGGGATAAGCATGGTAACTGTTCTGAAAGATCAAGCATAGCACCAAAAAAGGCAGAGAAGGACTTCAGGTTTCCTCCTCTTTCTTTCTCCTCTGTATTTGAGTTTTTAGCTAAAATTTTCTATTTAAACATTGAAAATCAGACTCTTTTCCAATCCCTTAGTAGCACGGAAATTTATACAGAGTTAAGGAGGGAAATCGATAATTGAGACCAATACCTAGGTGAAAATTTTGTATTGTAAATAAAGAATCAATCTTATTTCTCTGAGGAAAAAAAACCTGAAGGCCAAAGAGAACCAGTGCCTCCTAAATATGAAGTGACTTCATGCTACTGAATATTAAAGTTATGTAAGGAACTGTCCTTTCATTTATAAGCATGAGCTGAAAGCGTGACATCCAGGTGAACAGAGTCCACAGGAGCAAATCAGGAATGGGTGAATAAGAAAATGTGCACTTATGTACAGGAAAAAAAATGAATAAATTCCTCATCTAACATGCCAGCCACAGAGGTCTTGGTAAACAGAATTTTTCTTGTAAGGAGGGATAATAAGCAGGGTAAAGATACATGAGGTTCAGTAGAGAAAAATGCAAACAATTCACCTTTGTGGGAAAGGATGAACTAGGAGCTGGGAAATTTAAGTCTGTAATGCTGGAATGTTGCTTTTCAAGGTCTGGTGTTTGCACAAATTTGGCATCTTTCAAGATAAGG